>OX235268.1:23117686-23717686 GCA_944472135.2 Trichobilharzia regenti | reverse complement strand
TTCTCTCTCGTCTTACTCTCCTGACAACTCATTAATATTATTATTATCATTATTACCGATATATATATATATATATATTATTCTTCAAATTTAATCAGCTGACTGTTGTTGCGCTTTCCTATTTCCGTTTCTGTCTCTTAGTCTGAATAACTTCACTAATTATATCTATTATTAGCATTATTATTATTACTATCTTTTTTCTCTTGTTGACGATACCGGAGCACTAACTGGCGAAAGGATCAACTCCATTCACAGTAGTAACAGTCTTAACACACCTCACACTACAAACCACATATAATGAATCCCAGCACTACTCCCTTTGGAGTTAACCAAAGCTACGACAGTCGAGTGGCGAGACGAGCTACGCAGAAGTTTCCCGAAGATCAGGAACCTATACCTTACAATCAAGAAGCGAACACAAAGAAATCAAATTGGTTTATACTAGCTCGTAAAAATGATATTGGATATTTAGGTAGTTTTTGTTTGAAATGTTGCTAGGAAGCTGTTGCTACGGTTATGTTTTGATAATATTTGATTATAAACATTTCGGCATCTAAATGTCTGACGATGAGGCAGAAGAAATTGAGGAAGAGGAGGGTGTTTATTTAGGAGTGAGTAAATGAGTTATTTCTACTTTGTACAATGAACAGGAATACGAAGGGGGAAGAAATGAGCGTGATGAACGTCACGGCTACGGGAAAGCCACATTACCAAACGGAGATACCTATGAAGGAATGTATCAAAATGGAAAGCGAAGTGGAGCCGGACTATACCGGTAAGTTTTGTCCATTGGTGATTTACAAGGTTTAAAAATGGTGCTCGCTATGACGGAATGTATGAAGATAACAAACGGCATGGTCAAGGGATTTTCTATTACCCCGATGGTACCGTTTATGAAGGTAGCTATGAGTTTAAATTTTACGTTTTCCAATGTCAAGGAAACTGGAGTGGGGGTCTAAGATATGGTCAGGGGAAATATACATATATCAACGGAGATACATATGAAGGTGAGTGGAGGGAACATCTGAGGCACGGGAGAGGTACATATACTTTTGCGGCAACAAAACTGCAGTATATTGGAAACTGGAAGGCAGGAAAAATGGATGGACATGGAGAGCTGTTGCACCCTCACCATCGTTTTATCGGGTTCTGGAAGGATGGGATGGTAGGCTATTTTTATCCCTAGATTTATCTTAAGTTACGTATATGCTTTTTGCCGAAATTGAACCAAAGCACCCACCCAATCTGCTTATCTTTTAACGTGAACAGACAAGAATTATGGATCGATATTGCTCCTTTTACATAAAAGTTACGAAATTACTAAAGAGATAAATGTAGATGATGTTGTTCTGAGTTCTATATATATATATATATATATATATATATATATATATATATATATAATTCTTCTGTTAAATGTGCCCTTGAAATCCTATTCGCCTCAAGACACCAGATATCTTGTCAAGCCCATTCCTCATATGCAGCTTTAGTAACGCCCGATTTGAGTCTCATTCCTGTTTATCGCAGCTACGTTTGAAATTTGGCTTAGATGTCGGGTTGATTTTTTTTTAATTTTTGATTACAGCTTGATTCCACACTGTATTTTTGGTACAAGTATGGAATTTTCAGCATGGATATCGGTAGCCCAAATTTCGCAGGCCGACCATAGATATCAGGTGTGCGCCGGCGTGGGCTCGAACCCCGGACCATGTGCATGGTTGGCGAGAGTCCTAACCACTGTGCCACCGACGATTTTGGTACACCGAGGGAGAGGAGTCTCAAGTGGTTGCGCCACAGGATGATCCTGCATGCCGGCCTCGTCACGCAGGAGGCACGGATGGGTGTGTTTCATTCTCCTGAAAACCAATATCCAGTCAGTGGGTGTATCAGTGTGTGAATTGGTGCGTCGGTGGCACAGTGGTTAGGACTCTCGCCGACCATGCACATGGTCAGAGGTTCGATCGCCTGCCGACGCACACTTGATATCTATGGCGGACCTGCAAAATATGGGCTACCGATATCCATGCTGAAAATTCTATACTTGTACCAAAAATACAGTGTGGAATCAAGCTGTGATCAAAAATAAATAAAAAATTATTCATAAAGTGGTCAAGCAGGCGACCCTTACGTAACTCGTCAAGCGAATCCAGAATAGAATGCATAGTCTAGTTTGGTCATAAGATTTGTAACTGTAGTCGTTTTTCGAAGATAATCTTCCGGGGTAATTGCTACAGCAATCATATGAAGGTATAGTAATACCTTAAATTCTCCGCTTTTTGTTAAACGGTATTCAGATGTATAATGCTGACACAAACGTTTGTAATTTAATGAATTTTTCACTAAAATCAATATCGTGTGTCGCGGAAACTGCGGGTAAATAAATAAGTAATCTGTAAATGCGGGGAACTGATATATGTTATTTACACTGAAAACAGACCGTTAAATCAAAAGAAAGTCAAATGCAAATTACCGATGAATGATACAAGCAATTGCAAGCTTCAAACATATTTAAAACTTAATTTTCTTGGTGTTAGTGAGACAAAGTGGTCTTGATATAATGCTTTTGAATGCACACACTGTATTTTTATCAATTAAATTCATCCTAGAATGAAGGTATACTCTACCAAAGTACCCGAATTCTATTCTTGTACCTTAAACATAATAATTACTCACTAAATTTTTTTATCATCTTCTCCTGATAAAATTAAGTAACATTATACAGACCATGACAAAATAAAATTGACTTTCATGATAACATTCCCAGCAATAACACTTACACACGTGCGAACTATACGAAGTCAATCAGAGAAAGGGATAGATTAAATGTCTCCTAATCTAGTTTGTTCAGAATGAACTAGTTAGTGTAAGCAAATCACTTATAACCATCAACAACTACGGCGTAAACTAACACATAAATGCAGTTATCTTGCGCTAAGAAAGGTTACTTAAATCAAGAAATCAATCAACCACGTGAATATGCATTTTCGTTAAAGACGAACTAAACACCAAATACAAGTGTCATATTTTCCCAAACGACATAATTTTGTATATGTGGGTAAGAATCACAGTCAACTATTAGACACAAATTCAACTAAGTGAAATGACAGTATTATTTTACATTACAATGGGTATCAACTATTGAAGAAAACAGTAAGTTAGGCAAAGAAAACGAGAAACGACTGATCAATGAGTTACGAGATGAACACTTGGTTGAAGCAGAACTGAATCGAGCTCCGAAAAGGAAAAGGCTTAGTAAATAGCAAGTTAACAACTAGTTATTTAGATGAGTAGATAACATAAGAAGGTTTTACAGTCACTTAGATGACAATGAAATAGTTGGTGACGGCAATAAGAACAGTACTGAGCAGCAGTCTAATCCTCAAGTTTTTCTAGGTCTTCTGAAAGCTAGATCTGTATTTACTTCACTGTATAAAATGCCATTTTAGCGGGTATATTTCGATGATAATTACCATCAATTCTTCCTAGTGGTACAATGGGGTTCTTGTGAGTATTAAAGTATTTTTAGTTCCTTTTAGAGTAAAAAGAAACCAAGTTCGCCCAATGATTGAGACAGCATAAACGTCATTGCTGAAATTATTAACTTTTCCGAGATCCGTTATAAGGTCCTCAATTGTTCGTAAGTATGGGCGAAAAAATAAGTCCATCTTTAATGAAACTGATTTAGCCAATTTTACTATCATTTAACTAGCTTAAAACACTAGGTTACAACGAAATGCACTGAGTGCCATGCCAAAGGAAGTAGAGAATATTTTTTTAGACCATGCGTTAAAAGCAAACATGAAATAAATCGCGAATATGAAAGTACAGCTGGGTGAAAATCCTGGGTTAACTCTTTAGCTGAACTTAGTGATTTGTCTACAGCTCAATGTACAGCTTTATCCATTATGAGGTATGATTTAAAGAACCAGTGTCAAGAGCTGAGGTAATTAAACCTATGTGTGAAATCTTAGTTGAGAGGTGGATTTTCACTCCTAAAACCCATTGCTACAGGTATTAAAATGGCTAATCAACGAAATAAATAACACCATAAAGCACTGAGGTAGCCGATGGCGAACAGGAATAAGTAAGTGCTCTGAGGAAAGGGTACTGTTAAATTTCAGGAAAATTTGAAATTGCATTACTTTGACTCATAAACGTAAGAGCCAGAGAGAATCTGTCACCATGCTGATTTAACTTAATTTTGTTCTTATAATAAAAAAGAATTTATTCAGAGATACGAGGAATGAGTTAAACTGTCTGTCTTCACAAACAATATGTGGAACATTGTGTTTTTTAATCTGCAAGTGTATTCGCTGTATCTAGTGGTCGGGACTCGTCACATGTGTTTTCATATACAATGAATATATATATATATATATATATATAATTTAAAAGACTGATTTCACAGTATAACGAATGCGCCAGTCTACGACATTTTATTTTTCTCAGCACTTTCAAATGTATGTTACGCTTTTATAGTGGCCAAATTGTGAAGCTAAACCCATTGATAGGTGTTTAAGAGGCTGATTACTAGCTGACTTTAGTCAGGAAAGCGCTGAAAACTGAAGAGTACTGAGCGGCTTTCTCATTCTTGTTCGAGACGCTTCAGCGGTACACATTCATGACTCCATAAGGGATCATTCGTAAGACTTATGGGTCACGGAATCCAGTGGCCCATCAACTCTAACTCCTATCATTACACTGTATATAATGTGGGCGCCAGCCAATGTTATCTATGAGTATTTCTCATCGCACACAATTTGGTGAATATCATGAATCACGAATTCCCACCAGAACTTCAGTGAAATTCATCCTGTAGTCAGTCATTTATGAGCACTAGATTATTTTTCAAGTTTTGATTTGCAGGAATTTGATTGATTTCAGGGTTGATCACTGACTGGCTTCAATTAGAGAACCATTGAAACTGGGGAGTACTAGACAGCTGTTTCGCACCTGTTTGGGGTCCTTTATTGGTATGCGCCCGTGACCCCACCAGTGATACTGTCTCGGTGGCTGAATGGTCAACAAACTTTCTTCGTGACATCAATGTGTTGGGTTCGATCCCAGGTTGTGTGGTCATAGATACACACAGTTATGGAGTCCCAAAGAAGAACGAAACAACTGTCAAAAAGTCCCTTTTGGTTTTTATTGGTTCTCTAACTGAAGTCAGTTAGCCATCAATTTTGAAGTCAATCGAATACCTGCAAAACAAAACTTGAAAAGTGTTTTTAAATTTTTTTATTAACTTTTGACTATGTTAATATTCATAAGTAAAAACACAGTTTTTGTTCAGCGAAGAAATTTCTTTTCAACGACTTCATTTTCAAGCTGTACAGAACATTTGTTTACAGAGACTTTTATAAACTTACTATCAATAACCATTTTTCCATATGACAAGCAGTATAAAACTCACATACGTTCATCATCTAACGCGTTAGGAAAATCTAATTTTCTCTAGTTAATACGATACGTCTGAACTAGTTTAAACTTAGAATGCTTAGCACTCCGGTCATTTAAGCTTCAGTATACAGTGAGGAAAAATAACAACTATGTAGTATCCGTTGATTGAATAGTGAAGTCCCCAAGTACAGTAAGTTTGGTCGGTGAAAAGCAGCAGAAGTTAAGAAACGCAAATCCCTTTTTTTCAGAGTAAATTCAGATTTTTAATCACTACTAATAAACAAAATCATTAAAGAACTCGTGAGATCATGATCACTGATTTTATCCTTTACTTATTGAAAGTAAATTATTAACTTGCATATTACTTAGTAGAGTGTGGGAAAGGACACTCACCGACGACAATGAATGCGCATAATCCCGCCTTTATTTTTTCCATGAAGTTGTAGGTGTCCACCGAAGAAGTTCCAAGAACAAGAATCGCATCAAAACTGGATTCTTTTTATTTTCCTTAGGTGTCGGTCCATAACTAAATCTAGGTCAAACTGAATCAAGTTAACAAAACCTTGACAAGTAGTGGAGCCTAGTAACAAAATCCAGGATTCAGGCTCCATCCTATTGGGGACTCACCAACTTGATTTACCTGTATCCCCAGTGAGTGTCTGTGGCTCTCGTGATATACTGGCCTAGGTGCTGGATTCCAGTCTAAATGGGAACGTCATACCTTGCTGGGAATAGCTTCGACTTCTACCGTTACATAAGTACATTCAGGTGACTAGTCTCAGATAGGGCGAAATGCACACTTGTTAACCAACATCGATCAAATAACTTCATTTCAATCTTCAAACATTAATAAAGCGTAAGTGCTAGGAGCTGACATTATTATGTGTAACTACAGATCAAAAATTTCGATTGCTTGTACTTTAATTAGATAAATAATCAATCACAATTCATCTCAGTATTATACGCGCCCTACTCTAGTGGCGGTCAAACCAAAACATGGCACCAGTCAATGAAATCTACAACAGTTAGTTTAAGTCACGTAGGAAGATTTAGACATCCTGGTTGGGGTCCTCGGGACGGTAAAATCCAATGGCTCAAAATCGTTCTCAATGGCTGGTGCAGATGAATCCACTCCTTGTGACCTATGATTTCCAATGAAACTACATTGTTCTTCGTTACTTCTATTTCTTTGTCTCACACCTCTGTTTACTGTCTCTATTATGCATTTCTTCTACTTTCTTCTCTTGCTTTGTGTGCTACATAGAGTGTGGCGACTTGAACTCCCGCACATATGTGCAAAGTTCTATGTCGAAAACAGACAGACAGACTCTCTCAGATATTGCAGCAAAATTAATGATGCTTTTTCACATAACTTTAGTCAATATATCTTTACAATTACGTTATCTCTCCATCAGTCTCTTGTGAATACACGTTTTAATACCAATGTGTCAGTTTTCATGAAATTATCAATTCTACTCAGTGAATATCTAATACGAAATTCTTATGAATTTATGACTGTAAACTTTATGCTTGTGAATACTGTGCGATAGTAGCAAACACGTCAACAGAGGCTGGACATTTCGGTCCCATAAAAATTAATCCCTGGGAAGTACAAGTTAGCTTGAAAAGTTAGGTGAGAATTTGATTACAGGATCCCAGTGTACAAGGGAAATCGATTTTCAAATGTTACTTTATACGGATTTGATTGGTTCCAAACTGCCTGGTGATTGTTATATCTGGATTCCGTCCCAGTGAGTGAATGGTAAATGAGTTTTCCTTGTAACCAGAATGTCCTAGATTTGACCAATGGTGGGTTCATTGATGTGTACTTAGGAAAAGTCGTAAACAAGCACGAAACAGCCGTTCAGTACTCCCTGTATCTCAAAGGTTCTCTTAATAAGATCATTTGGTGAAATTGATTTTGTCCCCATCTTATTGGATGGTCATTGGTTCCCATACTTTCGCTTATTTTTTAGTTTCAGAGCATCTTCAAGTGCCTACATGACTATCGCAGGCAGCAGAGTAGTAGTCAGAAACGTAACCTAATAATAGCTTTTAAATCTTATCATATACATACTCATTAACATCTGAGATGAAAGTTTAAACAGTTTATGTCATATGTGTTTGACTGGGGATGATATTAATCTATGAAGCAGTTAGTCGGATTTTATAAGCTAAAAATGCTTCGAAATATATATATATATATATATATATATATATATATATATATATATATATATATATATATATATATATACATTTTCATTAAATTTAGGTTATTGGAAAAGGAAGATATGTTTTCTCTAATTCAGGCTGTCAACAGATTGGTGAATACTTAGCCACTCCGGCTGTAAGTTATATATTTTTGTGAAATATTCTTTTTCATAGATTTATAAAAAAACTGTAGACCTCTTCGTTCAAAACTTCTTTTATAAATGTAACATACAAATGGTCATGCGTGATATAACAATTTTAGTTAATCTTATATTATTTAAAGAGTTTTGATTTACTCTGATCACTAATGTAAACATATTTTCAAATGTTGATGTTGTGAAGTGTGCGAGATCAACGTTGTTTGCAGTTGTTTGGTAGCAATCTAATGATGCTTGATAATCTAAAACTTATATCTAAGAAGATACAAGTCTGATTTTCTATTTCATGAATAAATGTCGAGGAGAAGTAAATGGCGAAATAACACAGTGATGTTTTCAGCTCCCATCATGGGATGTAATTTCAGCATGGCAGACAGTAGCGTATTTACGATGAGGAAAACAGTGCTGCATTAAACACTTATAAATTGATCAAACATTAATGAAGATATATATATATATAATTAATCATTAGAAACTTCAGTTATTTTCCAGCTTGGCGATGTCCAAGGGATAACCAGAAGTTTGCACAAATTAATGCAAATGTTTCATACTAGTTTAATCCTCATACATTAGTTTGCTATAAATTTACAAGTGAAGTCTTCATGACTTGGGGCTGTTACCTTTTTCGGTTCAGTGTTTCCGCATTCGACGGCCTATACTTTTCAAACCATGAAAATTCATACTTTAAAATGATTGTCAACCAATCATCTAACTGACAGAATCCTATTTTCTATATAGTACCGAATGTTTGAGATGGACAGCTATATACCAGACACATCAACCGGTAGTACTTGCTAGCCAGACAGAAAGAACACTGGATGGCCGTTTTTCTCACTTGAGCCTAATTAAGAACTTAGCTTACTCTTCTACCAGTTCGTCGAAGCAGCTGGTGGACAGAACTGATTTGGATATTTCGGCGAAATCAAGCCGAGTAAACCACTGATTAACTCTGCAGCAAACGGGCAAAATGGCTGTCCTGTGTTTAGCTTACTTTGATTTGGTTAGCAAGCACCACTGACTGACGTATGCGACATGCAACTACTCATCTCAATGAACTACTAGCATGTAGTTTCATGCATATTTGATTTTTTATTGATTACCATTAATAGTATCAAGGAAGTAACATATTTTAGTGGTATAAATAATTTCAGTTTTTAAGGGAAACTGTGGCAAAAGTTTCAGCCCCTCGAACCGTATATATTTCAAATTAATTTATAAATTGAGAATATGAATCATATTTTCTATTTCCTCCTTATTAATAGAACAGAATAACGTCGTATATTTGAAGTGCGTGATAGATAGTCATGTTTAATTTTTTGTTGAAGCTAATTGATGTTATATCATACTTATTTCATTTCGAAAAATAAATGCTCAATAAACATTCGGATAAAGATGACTGATGAGAAATTGCCCGATGATGAAGATAGTAAGGTAATTCCACGCTGGAAGGCAACATTAATCGAACCACTTCTTGAAGAAGCGAAAGTCCCAGAAGTTACTCCAGGACCCGTGGAAGAAAAAGGTAAGCTTATGTGCCTTTTATTTTTGTAATATACTACTGTTCAGTTTAAGTCAAATGAAAGGCAAAACTAATTCGAATAGGTTTAAGAGACTATTTTAACTAACTGATAAGCAATCTCTTCTTCAGTCTTAGTCCTTTTAATATCAATAATATTCAAGAATTTGCTATAGAAACTATCTCAAATTCTGTAATGACCAATTTTTAATTCTGTGTTGAACAAATTGACTAGCTGGCTGATGAATCATTGAACAGCTTAACACAGAAGTGGATTATTTCAAGCTGCTAACTTTGTAAAGTACGAACATTAAGTGATAGATCCCATAACATAATCATATCACAGATGACAAATATGGTTGCGAAGGGAAATATATAAAGAATAGTAGATCTAACAGTCCAGCTTGTGTTTCGCTTACATGGAGACAGGACATATGAGCGTAACAGCATTGCATTGTGGTCTGCACATTATGTCTATCTATCATGTAGAAGGCAAAATCAAGTAAGACAACCAAAAAGGAATAATACAACTGAAGATAGTCCAGTGGTAAAATACTCACCAGCTATGCCTCACACAGTCCGGATTCCATTCCCGATCGAGTCACTTCTAGACCTCAGTTAACGGTAGGGAGCTCAATAAAGAGAGAAGGTCAGACTTGAAGCTAGCGGCCACACCCCGAAGAACCAATAACAATACTGCTGCTGAAGCTAGAAAACATTTGTTTGAAGCCCTATATTTCATTTGAAACACAAAGGAATGAAAGAAATAGGTTGTAGAGTACTATAAAACTAAGGTAGATAAGATAAAGCGGATAAAACACGAAGCAGATTACAAGGTGAAATTAAAAAGATCTGCCTGACTGAGAGTGATGAATCTAAGGTGTATGACATAATGTTTCATTTCTGAGCTTCAGGCTGTCACATACATGTATGCCAAACATTTGCAATTTGAAATTTCGTATAGGACTTACAAAAGAAGTTGGTGACACACACGTCAGTTATGCACTATTGGTCTAACTGAATCAAATTTGTGGTCTACTATAACTTAGTAAATAGTTAGCTTATTTATACTGATGAATCTATCTACTCGTGATACGCAACTGCACATTTGAACTATTCATTCCGTAGCATACAATACTAGCAAAATACTGTAGTATGTATATATTTAGTTCCAAAGAGCTATTTAATTCGTTTAAATGACATATGAAGTGGTTACAGCTGCATCATTATAGGTGATTTCGTAACATTGGTTAAATTTAAGGAAACTATAAGCTAAATAGTGAGAATGCATAGAAACTGTGACACGTTGTATAGGGGAGAGATTTATTATTTTATTTTAGTCCTTTGCACTCCAAGTAGAGGAGAGATCTTCGAACTTGAGGCATTGAAGTTTCATTAGCGATGGTGTGTACTTCATACCGGTTGGGGTTTCAGGTCTCATGGTCAACCTCTTCTGTTTAATGATCTTACTACCAACTAAGCCAGGTTAGGGAGTAATTCAACCGAGGGTCGAATCACGGACCACGTTCCTAGTTGGTGAGTATTCTCCTACTTAACTACCAATGTACACATAGGGGAGATAAGTCAAGCTGATGAGTTATTTTGGCTACTAACTATTAGATTATGAATAAATGATGAAAGGGTTAGCCATATGAAGCAGCTTAAATGTGAGTGAATCAGTGAATGATTGCTTATGCTAAGGAAATCCTTACTACTGTCTTCTGATTCCGAATCGAAAACGTAAAATGTAACCCTTTTCCCTCTTTTTAATCATGTTTTTTTCCAGAACTAAACGCAGACCACGTAATTGCACGGGAATCATAAAGTCACTTTACTTTAACTGTACTAACAAATTAAAACCACTGGACAAATAAAACTTCGAATACATATACAAAAGAAATTAATAAAAATAAGAAATAAATATTTAGACTGATATTTTTAGTTAAAATATTTAAGTTTAGTTCAGTGTTTGTTGGTTTATATGTTTCACTTATATCTTTTCTCCACAATGTTACAAATTTTAAGTGTAAGTCAGGATGAATAAACAAAACTTATCAATACATATAGTTGTTAGAGGTGAATACAGGAGTTAGAGAAAACAGCCTGTCTACTGCCATCTATGATAGTCCCGATTGTAGTGGACTGGATCTCATGGCACACGGTGCGCTGATGAGTGGCAAGAAGACTGTAGAAGATCTGGACTTTGAAGATGATTTATGTCTGATGTCACACAAACTCGAAGATCTACAGGGGAAAGCGAACAAATTGACAGAAGAAGCAGGAGGAAAAGACAGAGGGGATGAAGAAAACAAACAGTCAACTGACAGCAATAAGCACCAATCACTATCAGAGGTATAATTATAACGAAGTCATCTCTTTTGCTTTTCTAGGCAGCATCGTTTCAACTACATGCGACACAAATGAGGATGTCAAGGCCAGGATCAGAAAGGCGAGACAGACCTTCGTTAATCCGAAATCAATCTGGAGATCCACTGAACTCAACATAAAGAAAAAGGTCGTCATTTTCAACACTAATGTCAAGTAACTGTTTCTATATAGTTTCACAAAGCAGTTTGAACAACCTGCTTCAGACTTTCATGAACAGCTGGAACTTCTCTCCATAGTGAAAAGATAGACGAAAACGAACTCTAGCAGCCAGCCAACCAACCGAGGACCCGACAAATGTAACGCAGAGGAGGGAGATGAGGTGAATACGTGCTGAGGTAACCATTGCATGACATCATGCGCCAGGCCAACGCTCAAGTAAAACCTAAATGGGAAACTTCGGGTTGGGCACGTGTCGCAGGATGACATGGAGGTGATCTTGTGAGGATGAGATGAGAGCTTATAGTCAGTCCTGAAGCCATCTAAAAACGAGTTCAGAAAACAGAATGAAATATAGATATGCTGTTAAAGCTATATGTTCCTCTCGAAATACAAGAGAAAAATAATAATTACCATCATTATTATAGTGTCGAATTACAGAATGCTGAATAGATATGTACTAATAATAATTTATTATCAGAGTGACAGAAGTTAGTCTGCATCAAACAAAAGACTACACGTGTGACAATGGTTACTGCCTAGTGACCAATTAAAGTCAGCAGTACTTTTTTATTGTTTATTCGCTAAAAATTTCCGAGACATTGGAGAATAGAAATTTTTAATAATTTTAACGATCTATCAAATTAACCCTCAAATTCAACAAAAATTTCCGGTTTCATTACCTAGTGGACATTAGTTAGACAATTATTGGTAATCAGGTGTACTTGAATAATGGTTTTATCCTAGACCAGGGACCTGTTGAAAAAACTATCAGAACTATCTAACTGTGTAATCCATCCATCTATCGGATGAGGATCCATTTACCCACGTATTTCAACATTCATCCAATGCTTGTTAATATTTAATTGCTTTCTAAATGATGCCGCTTGGTTGATCAATTATTCTTTGTTAAATGTTATTGGTGTATCATATAAAACGTTTCCTTTATTGAGCAAAATCTTTGTAAAACTTTTTAAAGAAGGTCTAAAGGTAAATGTTACTGAAGAGGACAGAAGTGAAACAATGACAAAAGTTGATAGCCATGATGATGACAGGACATTGAAAGAAATACAGTCAGAAGATATCGACCAAAAGGAGGTTGAAGTAAATCACCAAGATCTTGACAGTGATAATAATATGAATGCCAGCAATAATAACAATAATAATAATGATGACGAAGAAAACTCTGAGGCAATAAACCCTGATGGTAACACAGAAGAAGAAGAAGATGAAGGTGAAAAAGATATTGAAGCTTAGGAAACATTGTTCATTGTGCCTAACTTTATTGATAATATTTGATAGAATACTTTTGATACTACAAAAAAATACAAAACAATTTGAGTATGATCAAAAACTCTTAAAAACAAAAGGAAGTAAATTCTGTTTTGATCTTATAATATTTTATTTGTAAATTCTACTACTGACAAGTAGCTTTAAACATTTAAATGTTATTCATAGTGAATAACAGGTATTCCAGCTGATGATATCATCACTTTACCATCCAGTTATAGTCCACATCAGATGAATATCTTGCTTTGATATATTAGCGGGTTAAAAAGGAAAACTGGATATTACAAGAAACGAGGGAATTGGTTTATTCGAAGTTGTTTCTCATGATGAACTTTTTGTTTGTGAGGACTAGGAGACGTAGGAATTCCAGTCAGTTAAAGAACCACTGAATGCTTCTCCAATTTCAATGTAGATTTCGCCACGAAATTACAAAATACAGAGGGGCTGGTAAAAACCAGAGAGCACTGAACAGCTGTTTCTCCCTAGTTTGAGGCTGTTCTTTAGTACATGTCTACTCCATCAGGGATCAAATAAATAATGTCAGTTCGCGATCTGACTTGAAACTGTAGATTGTTGGGAAAATGAAGCTTATCTTGAGGAAAAACAGTTTGTTTATGGTATTGTTGTCAAAAGAGTTTACTAAAGGTTATAATGAGTTAATGATCATAGAAATATTCTAAGTTGAAAACTGTTTTATTATTATTATTTCCTTTAATTCCTAGAGGAACATAGGGCTTCAGCTGCACGTCTCCATTGCGCTCGGTTCTCTGCCAATTTTCACCTGGCTCCACATCTGCCCACATGCTTTAATCTCCTCTTCATATGATGATAATTTATATTTTCATATAAACATATGATCTCTAAGTCAAACTTAGACGACCAACTCGCTGCTTTCCGTTCGGGTCCCACTCAAGAGCCTGTCGCGTGATGTCACCTGATGGTTTTCTCAGAGTATGACCAATCCATCTCCATTTCTTCCTGCTTATTTGTTTCACAATCGGTTCCTGGTTGGTTCGCTCCCAGAGATCCCTGTTGCTGATCTTGAGTATTGAGCGGAGACAGCTGTTAATGAAGGTCTGAAGTTTGTTTGAGATGCTCTTTATGACGCACTGGCCAAGTCTCTGATCCGTATAGTAGCACTGACTTCACATTGGAGTTGAAAATCCGGATCTTATTTTTGATGCTGAGTGCTGTTGACCTTCACATAGACTTAAGAGTAATGAAAGCCTGTCTTGCTTTCCCGATCCTCGCTCTGATATCCTCATCAGTTCCGCCTGTAGTTGAAACGATACTTCCCAGGTAGGTAGGTAAATGAGGTTGTTTCTTTCAGGTTCCTCCCATTTATGCTGATTGTTGTCTATTGTTGTTGCTGCTGCTATTGGCCAGGAATCTTTATCACCTCTGTTTTATCTATGTTCACCTGAAGTCCTATCATTGATTCTTGTTGGTTCCGTCAACTTGTTGCTTTTCACTTGCATATCACACAGTTTGTGGGAAATCAGATATATATCATCAGTAAAGTCCATATCCTCCGAGTGTTTTATCTGGGTCCTTTTGTGCCTGTTTCCTCGCTGCCCGCTATCTGTCACATCATACAGTCTACGCAATCAGGAAAATCATTGGACACAGTAGGCAGCCAGCCTGTCTTACTCCTGTCTTCACTTCGAAGGATTCAGTGAGTTTCCCGTTATGGATTACTTGACACGCAGCATTGTCGTACAACTGTTGGATGACATGTATAATTGTCGGCGGCACTCCGTAGTAGCGAAGCAGTTGCCAAATCACCTCTCGATCGACGCTGCGCTATCGAAGGCCTTTTCAAAGTCTATGAATTTGAGACGGAGAGGTGACTGCCATTCCAAGCTTTGTTCAATGATGATCTATAGTGTGGCGACTTGATCAATACATGACTTGTTTCTCCTGGATCCAGCTTCTTCCGGTCGAAGTTTTTCATCCAGAGCGTGTTTGATTCTCTTCAGAATGATGCGGCTTAGTATTTTGCCAGGGATGGACAGGAGCACAATTCCGCGCCAGCTCTTGCATTGACTTAAGTCTCCTTCCTTTGTCAGTTTGGATAAGTGTCCTTTCTTTCTATCCTCGGGTGCCTTGCCTTTTTCCAACACCATCTTCAGTAGTGGTGTCATCAAGTTCGCTGTTGTCTCTGGGTCCATTTCCAATGCTTCTGTTGGAATTCCAGCTGGTCCTGCTGCTTTTCCAGCTTTTAGAATCTTGATTGCATTCAGGATTTCTGTTCTCTTTGGTGCGTGGGGGTTGATGTTCACTGGTAGTTCTGCTTCCGTTGTTGGTATTGTTGGGAGCGTTGTAGATGGCGGTCAATTTATAAGGCTTTTAAAGTGTTCAGCCTAGTGTTTCATTTGCTCCACCTCTTTGGTGACTTACTTTTCATTGTCATCCTTTACTGGTTTAATTTGTGTCAAACTAGTTGTTCGGTAGAGTGCTACACTGTCTCCTTTGCCTGCAGCTTGTTCTGCTTCACTTGCTATGGCTTCATAATATTTTCTTCTGTCTTCCCTGGCACTCTTCTTTACTCTATTGTTCAGTGTAGTGTAGATTGCATTCAACTCTTGTTTTTGTTGCTCGTCAGTACACTGGACTACCTTTTGTTTCACCATCCTCCTCTATTCTATCGGTCTCCAGGTGTCCGTAGTGAGCCACTGTTTGTCCTGTCTCTTCTTTCTGTCCAGAACTTCCATGCAGATTTGACTCCACACCGCTTTCAGGTTGCCCTGGTGTTCTTCAACGCTGACCTCTTCGCTAGTGTTGAATTGCGTCTCCACTTTTTTCCTTATGTTTGCAGTGAAGATGTCCTTTGTATCCTGATCCTTCAGTTTTTGAGTATTGAACTTGGCTTATAGTCTATCTGCAGCTCATGTTTCTTTGAAAGCGCCTTCGATTCAATCTTGTCGCTGAAAGTAATCCAAGGAGATGGCTTTTCAAGTCTTTGTTTGTAGGGATTTAAGAGCGCCAAATTAGAACGAAACATCTGTTTAGTACCCCCTGCAGGTCTTCCAGTGGTTGTCTAACCTATGTGAGCTCATGATTAAGTCCTGTAGCCAAATAGCCGTTGTTACATAGTACCAACCCGCGAACTATGCATTTTAGAGTTATTCTTCCTCTCAGATTCCTGTTCTTAAAGTACGCAGAGCTCTATAGAAGTTACTTAGAGAATACATAAAAGACTCGTTTATTTTATATACTGAGTATATTTCGACTGCTAGAATCGCTCACACTTGCAGGTAATCTTATGAAGACAGCAATATTATTGAAGAGACAATAATCTTGTGATGTTATCTGAGACAGTTCAGATTTCTAGTACATATAAATAACTTCCTGAACCAAAGTATACACCCTCAATTATATATTGAAGTCAATCTTAGCTTTTTATGCTGATTAATGTTCATAAATGATAACTCATTACCAATGTGGATCGTCAGTTGTCAGGTATCTAAATAAATACTGAGAAAAGGTTTTAGCGTGCAAAACAGTTAAACTTCAACAGATAAGACTGATAGTCCCAGTAATTTAAAAAAAGAAACTTTTAAGCTGCTGATATTATTTGATATTTCTGGACAATAACTAGTGAATTTCATTATATTTACATCGATATAAATGTCTTGTAGAAATGTTGGCCTTTCTCACGTTAAACATACCGGTTGTTTTTCCACAGAATTGAATATTCAAAACAATTAGTCCCTTTTATAAATTTTGATAGAGTTATTAGAAGACGGAGACTATCTGAAAAATGTGATGTATTAGCGCTATATATTTTGAACAATGTGGGAGAGCATATCCCAAAATGGTTAGAAAAACAGATGAATTGTGAAAAGCCAATAGATGCAGGTGTCAGACTACCAACTTCGTCTATAGCTAAACACCTAATCGAGATGAACCATAAGACTGATGTTAACTCAGCCTTTTAGGTCATCTGTAGAAACGGTCAAGTGCGTTTACTGAAATACGCTGAGGCTATAGCTATTCATAGACTTAAGCCCACCTTGTGTATTCAAAAACAGTTTGTTATTACTCATAACCTACCTTGGTAATCCTTATTTGATTGGATTACCAAACGTTTGTGTTAATTATTCTCAATTTTTTTTTCTCTCAATTGGTTTAATTTAACCTTTCTATATATATTGACTTGACAAGTAAATGTGTGATCAGATTGTTCGAAATGTATAGCGCTAATGCATCAAATTTTTCAGATAGTCTCCGTCTTCTAATAACGCTATCAAAATTGAATATTCAGCGAAAATATGTAATAGGTACCTAGGACAACCCAGAAGGAAATGCTTCTTTCTAGCTGAGCGAGTTATATCACACCTTAATTTTGAAGGGAACGTTTGAAGTAGCAATAAACAAGATAGAAGTATGAAAATATTATAAATTAAAGTCATGCAAATACTGTAAGAAAAGGAAAGAATCTGTAAATTGTTACATTTAAATACGATACGTATGAAGTGTTACTGTTATTAGATGGTTGGAGGTAGTCGGTAGGAAGTCTTCCATCAGGGTTTCGTGCTTGTTGGCACTCCTCAGCAAGGCGTATTTGCAATCTTGTAGCAACCTATGTCCACTCTGTGATTCGAACCTGCGTCACCCAGTTTGCAGTCAGAGATGTTACCACTGAGCTATTTGGGCTCGCGATTGACCTCCTGCAGGACTGTATTCGATACTTTTGAGTGGACACTAGTAACTAGTGTGACCTGTCTAGTCCTTTTTTTACTGAAGACTTTACTTCAGTCTTCTACAGTATACTTTTATTGTATCATATATTCAAACCAGATAACCTACATTCTCTCGTACATTTCAGAATTAGTTTTAGTGACTTCACAAAATAACTCAATAAGTATTTGCATTTAAATGTACTTGGCATTACGCCACGGTCATATGAAACCTAGTGACACTACCTAGTTGCTGAAACCTCGGCAAGCGGAGCATGATTCGAGTTACTCAGTGGTGCGAAGCCAAGAGCTAAGACTAATGAGGCACATATTAATACCAAGTCTTAATATAGTTATGCGTAAATTTCTGTCAGTGTAGTCCAGGAAAATTAATGTAGATAGTGTTTAAAACTACTCAGCGAAAGTTAACAAACACAACTACTAACTTTCCTAGATTCAATGAGAATTCAAACCTAGGCTTTGAACTGTTTCAGTACTATATCCAGCATCTTTTTGAAAAGCTTGTATAAGAGCGATGATTTCACAGCGTTCCCCTCTTGTTTTTTTCATAGAGGCTGTAACTTTCTTGATGAATTTCAGTGCAATCTCCCCCTCCAACTGCTTCAGTTTTAGTGAGCGCCATAAAAAGGCACACATTAGTTTATTTTAAGGGAATGCATGGTTGGCACCATGAAAATGACATTGGCGGGACTTACAAATGTCTCCTTCCCCTCCGGTCCTCTAGCAGGGCTAACACTATAGAAATTTGTATTTGCTGGCTTTAAAAGGAATTTCGTCGGAGGATAGACAATGTAGGTAAAGGTAGTGCAAGAAGATGGACCGAAGGTCAGATGAGACATTGTGAGCACATGCACACACAACAGAAGTAAAAGAAAAAATGGCACACATGGAAAAGGGTAATAAGAAATATTATGGAATCGTAAAGCGTAAAAAATAAGTGGGATATAGGGCCACCACAGCCTCCTAGAACCAGTTCACTTCCTCTATGCATGCACGGGAGCTTATCGTAATGGTTCAATGTCCTTGCCTTCTTTCGAAGCCACAAACTGGTGGAGTAATCACCAGTTTAGCAAAAATTCCGAAATTGTCGAACCCTAAAGTAAAAGAAGCTAGCAAGTAATCTTTTTGTTGATCTCTGATAAACAATCCTCTCAGGTTTATCGCAACGCCTTTGTGATGATATATCTCTCCGGTCGGGCGCATTGAGCTATATGCTATTTTGTGTTATCATTAGGTAGATATTCTTTATGTGATAGGTGAGCATATACGGACCCAACTGTCGTAGTTTTTCAGTATACAGCTGTCATTTCAGTCCGATAACAGTTTTGGTAGTCCTACATTATGCTGTTTCTGAGAGATTCATATCTCTTTCTTGCTGATAGTCTCCTTCTCTACTGTGCTTTTCTTTTCTTCCTACACAGATTCCAAATGCCTCTTTTCATCAATGGAAATCTGTTTCACAAGAGGGAAACTTAATGTCACCGTAGGGATGAAATCGCTCATGGTCATCTTGACAACTACTTTCATCCACTCTTAGTCTACATCCACCATTAGTGAATAGTGGCCAAGCCGTCGACTCCAGAACTTTCACTAGCTCAGAACTGCTTTCACGACAGCAGTAATGAGTTGATGAGTTACCTTTGGTTAATTTTCCTGAAATAACTAAGTCAAATTGTACAAATGGATGTTCACTGATGACTAACTGTGGTTTTAACTGTATATGCTCTATGAGAAAGTGCTGGTGCATTAGAAGGTAATTCATTCATGATTGTGTGCGTCGCTCTTGATGAATGTATATTAGCTTTTCCGTTATGGATTGGTAACCACAGCTTATCACCGCTACTGAAACCTTGAAGCTCGAAGAGCTGTGTTCCACTTGAAACTGGGGTAATGAAAAGTGAATTATTTCAAAGAAATGTAAAAGTTGTTGAGGTTGTCTAAGCTCTGAGAGCTGCCATCATATGTTCTACAGACCACAAGACATTGTCATTTTTTAAGCCTAAAGATGAATGTCATTGAATATTTATTTTTTTTTCAGACTGAAAATATAGAATTAATGAAAAAATTTAATGTTTTTCACAAAATTCATTTAATCAATTTGTAAACTAACCATTTCAACGTGAAAGTTGACCCCTTTTTCTGATGAAAAACTTAATCTAATTATTTGACCTATATTGCACCACACATAGTGCCAAGAAAAGTGAAGGTGAAACCACCAACGGTTCTATATTAGATCATCTCGTTCAAACAGACCATTAGGCTATTATCTATGGAATAGTGAATAAAGTGCCAAAGGCCGCTTATTACCTAATATTTCAGATATAGAAATTACTTAAATACAGAAACCGAGAAGTATTCACCAGATTTGTCCTCTTCAAGTTAGAAAATATTAAAACCTGCTGTGATGATGAGTCATATAACCAAGTTAATACAGTTTCAGAATGCTTAATTTTGTCATAATTTAAGTATCTATTATCAGCCGTAAATTTCGCTTGGACACATAAGTATTATTATATCTTAGGCAAGACAAACCTTTATCCATCTGAAATCAGTCTAGAAATCTACTGAATTAGACGTAAAGATTTTTAACAGTAGTAGTAAGTTGAATGAATGCAACTTTAGTAAACCAGTCAAGCAATCATTGTCACGCTTGATGAACTCGTTGATCAATAATCATTTATTTATTATTTATTTAAACGCATAAAAAACTTGGTACAGTATGGCATCAAGAACGATGCGCCACACAACAATAATAAAACAATATAGATCAAAAAAAGAAGGAAAAGAAAAAATATATAAGTAGAGAACGGATAAAGAACTTAATCTGGAAGGAAGACAGTCATGCTTAACAAGTTCGAACAGTGTTCGTTAACTATCATCGGGAAGGGAAGAATGAAGGAAATTGCAACACATTCGCCATTGATTACGATTCTTGGCCATATCCGATAACGTTTCGAGCCAGAGAGTCGTGACACACCAACCGATGCTAATCTAGCACAAAAATCCTTCATCCCACGACGCCACGTCATGGACTGACCACCTCTCCACCTTTTACATCCCGTCCTAGGGCTGGCTAGCGAACAGAGACCTGTACGGAAGCCTCTGGGGTGACATTCGCAGCAGCACATGTCCAAGCCACCGGAGCCAGTGTTTCCAGATGATGACACTCAACGAATGGTAATCTCCACTGTGTTCAAACACACGCCGCCGAACCTCAGAATTACTCACGCGATGATGCCATCAAACACAAGCAATACTGCGGAGACAGCGGTGGTCGAACACGCAGAGTCGCTGCACATCCTCAGCTCAGAGAGGCCAGGTTTTACAGGCGTAGATCAGGGCAGCCCGCACAGAAGCATTGTATACCCGACCTTTGACAGCCAGGCTAACATTGCGACGGCGCCAGAGGCGGCTCAAGTTGATGTATGCCACCCTAGCCTTCATTATACTTTTGGAAATCTCATCCGTCACCCCTTCGCCCGCACTCACACAACTACCCAGATACACAAACTTATCAACAACTTCAAGCGGTTCACCCGCAAGAGTGAGTGCAGGTACATGCTCCTGCCAATCTTGTAACAGTACTTTGCACTTAGACGGCGCAAAGCACATACCATACTTACAGACGCTGATCGCCAACTGATTAAGTGCGATTTGGGCAGCCTGCATGCTATCGCATAGTAAGAAGATATCGTCTGCATACTCCAGGTCGAAAAGTCTATCTCCAGGTAGCAGATCTACACCACCTTCACGCACATCCTTCAGAGCTGACTCCAGAATGTCATCGATGGCAAAGTTAAAGAGAAATGGAGAGATTGAGCAACCCTGTCTAACCCCAATGTTGGTTGGGAACAGTGATGATAGTTGGTTGTATGCCCTCACTCTACCTGAGGTGTTTCTGTAAAGGGCTTTCAAGATGTTAACAAATTTTTCAGGTACACCTCTCTCTAACAGACAGTTCCAGAGCACAGTTCTGTCCAACGAATCGAAGGCAGCCCTAATATCAAGAAACACAACGATCGTTGGCCTGCAATACGTGTGGCGGTGTTCCAACAACTGACGAAGGGTGAACACATGATCAATGCATCCACGACCTGAACGAAACCCAGCCTGCTCTTCGCGAATCAATCCTTCACGTATTTTGCACAGTCTGCGAAGCAAGACAGCAGCCAATATTTTAGATGCGACTGGTAACAGACTGATACCCCTATGATTGTCACACGAATTACGTCGACCTTTTTTAAAGTTGTGGACGATAATGGCTTCGTTCCACATTGATGGTACACTCTCTGTCTCTCATACTTTCCTGAACAACCCAGTTAGAACCATTGTGAGAGTCTCGCCACCATCTTTAAAAAGAACCTGGGGTAAATTGTCTGGGCCGGGTGCCTTGTGGCGTTTCAGTACTTGTGTGGTGAGAGCAGGCTGCTAGCCGATTGGTTGGCACTAATCTACGTTAAGGTCTAGGTCACTAATATGGGCCGTGAGAAAATATGAACAAGCCTGAGTCAACAACCAATCACAGCAAAGTTAACGTGGCAGAATATGATTCGCAGAGAGAACTCTATTTGTCAAGGAATCCCGAAACAACCAATCAGAAGCCTGCGTTTGTCTACCTAACTTCTGATAAACAACCAATCAGATGACTGCGCTTGTCTATAATAATGTAGTTGAAAGATGTATAAATACGTGTTGATTTTCATAATAAAACGATCTGTTGCCTGGCCCTTGTCTTCTGTTGTTACATTTGGTGTCGCTGCCTACCGACAAATGGAAAGCCTATGCCCTGCTGTTTTTGATGGAGACATATGGATCTTCGGGCAGGACTTCAAGGCTTCTGCGCAGTTGAGTGGCGTTCAAGATCTGTCAGCGATGGAGCTGCTACTTGGGACGCTGCTGGGAGGTCGGGTGAAAGCAGCATATGAAAGTGTGAGCCGAAGTATGGACGAATGTTCGACAGGGTCAGGCAAACAGTTTCCAAAGTGGGAAGGACCATATATGGTCACTTCGAGATGGGGTTACGCAGACACAGTTGCAATGGCGAACAATAAGAGGCGCGTGAACGTCAGCGAGCTCCAGAAATGGATACAGCGAGACAAGCCAACGATGACGCCTGCACCAAGTAGATCAAGCCGACTTCAGTCGCACGTATTTGACGGGGGTACGAGTGTGGTGACAGCAGGCTGCTAGCCGATTGGTTGACACTAATCTACGTTAAGGTCTAGGTCACTAATATGGGCCGTGAGAGAATATGAACAAGCCTGAGTCAACAACCAATCACAGCAAAGTTAACGTGGCAAAATATGATTCGCAGAGAGAACTCTATTTGTCAAGGAATCCCGAAACAACCAATCAGAAGCCTGCGTTTGTCTACCTAAACAACCAATCAGATGACTGCGCTTGTCTATAATAATGTAGTTGAAAGATGTATAAATACGTGTTGATTTTCATAATAAAACGATCTGTTGCCTGGCCCTTGTCTTCTGTTGTTACACCATCTCATACGCACGTTCTGACCACCAGGCTTCACGATCCTTACGTAAACACTGTGTAATCTTGCGCGTGAGCGCCTTTCGCTTATTGTTGTATTCGCTGCCAGCCGGAATGGATCGGCGTTCATCAAGAAGTTGCAAGGAACTGGCAGAAACCCAGTGTTTGTTAGCGGAGCATTCTCTCAAGCCGAAAGCAGCTACACTCGTCCTTTGCATGGCACCTTACAAATGAAGCCTATGTTCATCTATACTACTTGGGGGGTTGCTGGCAAGCATTGTTTTTAACTCATTCTCATATTTCAAAGAAGTATCAGATGCTACTAGTTTGATCACATCAACGTTTAGACGACGGCTTTTATCAGCCCCAACAAATCGCAAGACGAACTTGGCACACACTAACGCATGGTCGGAGTCCAGGCATGTGCTCCAGAAGGAGCGACAGTATTGTATGCATCCTCGCCACCGGAAACTGACAGCAACATGATCAATCTGAGTCCAAGCTTGCTTCGCAGAGGGAGGACGCCAGGTAGCGCTACGGCGATGGCTGTGCTGGAAGTTGGTGTTGGCTAGAAAAAGGTTGTCATCCGCGCAAACCTGCAGAAGACGGTCCCCATTATCTGACCTGCGACCATGTAGTCCCCATTTGCCACCTAGACGATTCTCCTCTGAGCTTAGATACCCGACCTGTGCATTCAAGTCGCCAGCCAGCACTAAGATATCCCTCCGACCCGCCCGTTTCAATAGATCGCTCAGTTGGTAGTAGAACTCATCCTTCATTGCATCCGGGCTGCAATCCGTCGGTGCATAGGCAGAGACAACAAGTAGACACCGCCTATCTGGCCTACTACTTCTTACTTTCGTATAACCTTCCAGCTTCACAGCACATAAACGACTGTTAATGGGAATCCAGTCGAGCAATGCAGCTTCGGCTCTAGCGCTCAGTGCGACACTGACACCACCTACGCCAGATGCCTACGCCACAGGGTCCCCGGATAAGCGCAGGTGATACATACTACTAGAACTTCCAGATGGGGAGGATAGTTGAAGCACTTTACTGGGATCTTGAATGCGGGTCTTCGAAATGCAGCAGACATCGATAGCGAGGCTTTCCCTGCCTGTTGTCCGATTTGCATCAGCGTCCGAACATTGTAGGTGGCCAGCTTGAACGCGGCATGCGGTTTCAAGATATCTGTGTTAGATGTCACATTGAGGACAACCATTTTGAGGATTACTCACTAACATCTCGAAACGACACAGATAGGCTGGGAATCTCGACAAAGGCGAAAGGCTATGGAAGGTCAAGTAGTCAAGGTTAGCAAAGGTAAAATACAGGGAACTGTGCATAAAAATAAAAGTAAGGTAAGAAGGACATAAGTTACTTCAATATTACTTGAAACCATTGTTAATAGGGCGCGATGAGTTTCAGTGAGAGTTCACTGTTTTATTTTTAGCACTGTGCGAGGGCTGAGATACTCTCCGGGCGCCCAGACTGAAGCAGGGGTTTTATTAAGGGACCACCCCCGAAGCCTTTGACTTTGAGTCTAATCCGCAAGACAGCGGAGCAGCGTCAGGAGCTGCATTCCCGTGGTTGACGGTGACCCATATGGGTTCATATGCCATTCGATCCGATTGGATACTGGAGCCCATGTACCCCATGGTAACCGCTTTTAGTTTAACCGCTATCCAGAAAACCTTCCTGACATGGTAGGACCTGCAGAGACAGAGTCCCAGTCAGTTAAGCTTGTTGGGTCATTGCGGTATTGAAGCCCGACCAACACGGCAAGGTAGCAGTTATCGGCCAGGCATCAGTACTCAAAAGTTGAAATGTTGAATGTTGATCAATACTCAACATTTCAACTTTTCTATCAGATCTAAGCATCATGGTTTCAATTACGAACTTTCTAAAACACCTATTAATCAAGCCGGTCTTCAATATTAAACATGATTGACCTAGGAAGCATTGCATTAAATTGGTGTAATTTTAAGTTGAAAATTTGTAAACTTGTAAGATTCAACCACCCTAAAAGTAGTCAGAGTTCGATCCCCGGTTAACTTACTTCTAAACCTAGCTAAGCCAGTAGTAAGCACAGTAAGGTAGGATGGTTGAGTGTGTGAGGCAAGCAATCCTACTACTGCGTAAAAAAATAAACACCAATGCCATTGGAACTTGAAAGCAAGAAATTTGAAGGCCAATATTCCACTCGGAGTGCAAAGGAATGAAATAAATACAATACCAAAAAATATGCATGGTGTTTTATGAAACACTTAGGCGATGTGTAAGCTGTCATAAGAAAAGGCTTCGATTAAGGTAGAAGAGAAGTAATAAATTTTTAAGGTTTGTCAAACATTACAGTGAGGTACACACACAGAAAACTGTCATTATCATTATTTTGAGTAGAACTATTGAAATTTTACTAAACCTAACTATTTGGGTAGCTTATAATACAAATTCTACTACTCTACTATTAATTTCAAGTAGAATATGAGTAGTATGAATCACATGTTACCTAGATGTGAGTTATTGTTTACCAACTAGTCAGTTTTCTCTTGAAATAAGATTTGCATTCATTCTCTTCTCTATTGTATGTGTATATGCATAAACTGCAATGAAAAATCTTAAGTTATCTAAGCACATAAAATAGATTTTCTGGTTGCCTAAATCTGCAGAGAACATGTCATTCTTAAAAGAAACGCCATACATTCGCGCACACACACATACACCCACCCACATCATGAACACATTTTGCACGCACACACATACACATATGAATGTACATAACAATGCGTTTACACATGAAAGTATGTAAAGTGCTTTTTCTCCATAACTATTCACATCTTTCTATTATTATTACTGTAATTATTATTATTTTTATTGTTGTTTCACAATCACTGACCCTCCCAAAATTGATTGATTAATCACGTCTATTCATGTACAGAAGTGAGTATATATATATATATATATATATATATATATATATATATGTATATATGCAAAATGCAAAGTTTGAGAATGTAGTAAAAACGGATTTCACAAAGGTAGGTCGAATAGCCGGTTTTTTCTACCTTCATTTTGGATGTCGTGATTTAAAAGGAAACTACTGTTTCAGTCTAAAATGCATGATGTTGATTCAGTGAAGTCTTAAGATGGAACACTGTTTATTTTTCAAGAGTTAGTTTATAGGGATTCCAACTGTTTGAAGTTTGATCACAGACTGATATCAATTAGAGAATCATTAGGGAAAACCACAAAGGACTACTGGACAGCCGTTTCGTCCTGGCTACCAGGACTCTCCGGCAGCACTCACTGATGATCATACCTATCAAAGATCGAATCCAGAACCTTCAGATTACGAAGCAAAGCTCGGTGGCCATTAAGCCAATTGTGCTGGAATTCGATGAACCATGGATACTAACTTCTAACAATTCACTATCTTCCTAGAGCGACTCCAAAACTAATGTCATTGGCCAGTATCTGTCTTCACACCTGACCTTGTGGAATGTGACTATCTTATTGCATTTCATCCGCTTTAATATATTTTGTGTCTCTGTGTGTGATTATTCTCAGCTGAGATACGGATGTCACCAATTCTGTCAGTAGAGATGTATAAACTTTTCATCCATGTAAGGATAACTGTACTGTTTCATTATCGGTAAAAGTAACTGGCTATTTAACACAGTAGATGTAACAGACATTATCTCTGTAGCATTTACACTCTTCGATATAATCATTATTCACGAGGGGGAATAGTGGAAATATAGAATGAAGAGAAAAATGAATGCGGTCACTAATTTCTATTGTCTAAAGAGACTTAAACATACTTCCTATACCTCTGTTCATCGACCACACTAGGTAGCGTTAAATAGAAAGAATCTGGAGTGTTACCAGACTGAAATATGCTATCTATCCACGAAATCACGACGTTTGATGTGAAGCAGAGCTTAGCTTGTATTCTTTAGAACACTGATGCAACAAGTGTTTAGAGACTTGAGGTAACGTGGTGGTTAATCAGTTTCAGTGACGATAATTCATTTTGAAATTAATTCAGTTTAATTACGAAAGTGGATTAACAATAGGCAAAGAATCATTGGAAACTAGTAGGTACTGGATAACGTTTTTGCCCTATCTTTGGACCATTCAGCACTGCGCAACCAAGATGCCAACAGATGTTATAGCCAACATCTAAAAGTTATTCAGTGAGGATATTTCTATCATCACTGGGTCGTACATGATAAACAATTCTATGCTCATTACTTCAAGATAACTAATTCACTACAATAGATTTTTGTGTTATCAATTAAAATATTAATTACGCTTAACCTAACAGACTATGCGGTTCTGTATCCACAGAATGCTCACCAACATTGATTGTGTTCCAAGGTCCGATTCCCGGTCGACTCACCCCTAAGCCTTACATAGTGCACTGTACGTCTGAGAAAAAGGGAAGGTTGGACTCGAGACCCCCTGACGAAGACAACACTATACCGCTGAAACCTGAAGTTTTCAAGACCTGAGTCCTTTGGCCCAATCGTAAGTAGAGGGGTAAAAATATTCACAGAAGCTGGAGATATCTGTTTACTTATTGTCTACAAATTAAGTCATTGAGACTAAGCTCTTTTTCTCTCTATGTCTCAAACTTTAATGAAAAATACACTCTATCCAGTAAGTCAAGATGAGGATTATCAATAATACATATATTTAGTCAATGGCCTTATTTTAATCACCATGAGAACATCTAACACCATTCAATAAGAATACTTTTAATCTATACATAAAGAACAACAAGTCTACAAAAAAAATTTCCCCAATCGGTGAAATCTTTATAGTTGTATTTATATTGACTAAAACCGCATGACAAACAATAACTGATTTATACAAACTCTTATCAGGACTTGATCGAGTAGTTCGCACAGATATCAAAAACCGAATGAAAAGCAGACAAATGTAAAAATTTCATATATTTGTATAAATTTCAGCAAAACTGAACCAAAAAATAGCACAAAGTGATCTGAGTTTCTTCAGGGACATAATGAAAAATATCATTTATTCTTGGTTTACAAGGTAAAGCACACTTTTTGTTAAGCGAACAAATATTTCCTTTCAAAGACTACATTTCCAACCTGTACAGTCAGATTTCGTCGGATTTACGAATATCACCCGACGTGGTTAAGTGTAAGGCAAGAAACACCCATTCATAGTGCTTTCCTATCTCATCTTTGTGGATACATAACTCAAGACTGATGTTAACAAGGCTTTCAAAGTCATCTACCGCATACCAACTGATCTTAACTTCACCTTAAGAGTTCGTCTACTACATATTGCTGAGGTCGTTGGGATCCTCATTAAGACACATAACTTATGTATCCAAAAGTAGCTGGTCCAGCCACTGTCCTTACCTTGGCCATCAGGGTTTTAAAGATCCTCAATTTTTTGTCGAGATTTCCTTAATTTTATTTCATATTCTATTCTTTTTTATATCTCTCTGCTTCTTATAATTTATTCTTCTTACTTAACAAATCAATATTGTTTAAAGAAAACAATATTGTTATCGATGACTACTCCAGAATATTCTATGTATATAAACACATATATAATTGTAGAGCCATAAAAAGAATTTTATCGAAAAGGATATTCTTTGCCTATTTTTTTCGTTTTTTTCTAGATGTCTGAATGAATATTTTCACCTTATTGAAATAATTGTGTCCTCTGAGCCGGCTGATTTAATTGCGATGCTTTTGTCGTCCTAGACAATATCTTCATCTGAACTTTTAGTATAAAACGAACTTATTTGAATTCCCCATGACTGATGTAATTGTATCTCCTAGCAACTATTGTCATGACTGGTTGTAAATTTACGTCTCTGTTAATCATTTATATTATTGACTTGGAATTCGAACTTTCTTGTCATGTGATTTACTTTTTATTAGTTGGTAAATTTGGTCTATAGTAATGTATTCGTTAATTGCTGGCTGATTCACTTTAATACCAGGCTTGTAGGAATTCCCTGATGGCATAATCTTAACTTTTATCTCATAAAGATTAGATAATACAGTGTTTGGCTTTATAATAAACTGTGAAGCTTAGATTAAAATATGCATTTATAGCTCACCATGGTATTGATAATAAAGTTAATAGTACAAATAAAGATAACATTTACTGTTATCCAGTGTCACCGAGATAGGAAACTGTTCTAAGCAAGTTCATGATCGCCTTCTTGAAAATCGCCAAACTTGGTTATGAAAAAGAATCATAACGTCAACTAGGTGTCCCATGTGAGTATACCTGGTGGATATGGATGTCGCATATTTTATTCTAAGTTCGAAAATTCACTATACAACCAAACACTGTACTACCTAATCGCCGTGAGATAAAAGCTATTTTCCCTTCTACCGCTACATGTTTACACATTCTATTTGCATATTCAAAGCTGGTGACTACCAAAATTATATGAACACCTGCATGAATTTATCCTTGTGATTATTTATCATGATCACCTGATCCAGTAATTTATATAGCTAATCTTTAATCCTATTAAGCACATTTGTTTCAGAGGTCTATCAGGAATATTTCATTATGTGATTGTAAAGCCTGAGGATAAATTGCCGAAAATACGTATTTACCTGAATTTTGTCCTAAACCCCTAATTACTCATTTAATAATATCTGAAAGTAGATTATTATGATGTGATTTACTCATTATATAGAAATTATCCAGTGAATATATCTTAAGTAGTGATGACCGTTTTGAACTGCGGGGGATCTTTTATCTCCTTTTGAAAACCACGTCGGTCATTACAATGGCTGCCTCTACCATGCTTTGAGATCAACTAGATTCTGTTTGCTTTTTACATAGCTCGAGGTTAAACTTCACTAAAGTTTTGCCTGAAAACCGAAACTATTCGTTTTATAGTAAGCAGATGGTCTGCTTTATACCATTTTAACAGCAATCAAGAAAGCAAGGACAAATGCACAACTCTATATACTACTGATTAACTGATATAATTGGTTGGATATTACTTAAATTATCGACTGGTATTGTTGTATTTTGTAATATTATTTGCGCATTTTAACGAATTATATTTACTGGTCCCCAGTTCAACTGAATTCTTATTATTTAAAAAAATTTAACTTTCGACTTCCTTAAAACTATCTACCTAGTTCACTTTCATTTTCTATTTTACAAACGACGAAACGAAAGTAGCATACCTATTTTTCTGATTTCAGACACAAACTGAAATATGTGTAGTTTATCCTGAGAAATATAATCTAACCATATATATTTCAGTGAATAATAATAATAATAAAAGCTCGAAGAAACTTTGGGTTAAAAATTCTTCAGTTATGCGCTGAAAATGACTATGAGCTTTAAATCAATACATTTTGCATAACCAGCAGTTTGTCTATAAAGTCAGATAACAAATAATCACTTAAATACTCATAATTTTGTGATATTTTATACACTTTGGATATGGGTCATGCTTTCTTCCATCTGTGTGGTTTTTGTTACGGTGTAGTAAAAGTGTGTTGTAAAACTATGATACCTAAAATTCAACTAAAAAAATTTACTCTATAGTTCTATAGACTCTACAGATTTTAACACCTAATTTCTACTGGTGGCCCCTCAATATCCCAGGATTAAAAACTCGCAGTTACCTGTTTGGTGTTGGCTAGCAGGGTCGAATCCAGGATGCACATTTCTTCCTATTTGAGAGTCGTCAGCTTCAGAACTACCAGCGTGTTTCATTGCATCCTATACTATGGACGTAGAATCTTCAAGTAAATCAACAATCAGTCACGTATTATGTCAAGCTATGTTATTCTATCCAAAGCACCCTATAATAACCTATTATGTGTTTTATCCCCCTTTTCTTTAAAAAATCCCTGGTGGTAGGTCAAATCCCATTTGATTACAAATGTGAGTACATATTTCTATTCAGAGATGTAATTGGATAACTAATAAAACATCATGAAACACAGAAAATAAGAAACATTTGGATGCATAGAAAATTAGACAACCCATTGACATACGCAGACCACCAAAAGTTAAAGAGTATGTACAGCTGAATAATAGATGAGAAATAACACCAGATCAGTGAATATAAGTTTACAACACACTATTTCGTATCCTAGTGACGCTGGGAGATTTGATAGGTAGGTATATTCCGGCCGAGTGAAAATCGTTGGACTCCGAACCATGCATTGTTTTTTTCTGTTTTCACCCATCTGAGTTACAGCGGAAACATAATACTCTAGACTTTCAAGTTTCAGTACTAATGTTGTTTTTTGCACGACACGGATGGTAGCCCCACCTTGCCTAACCTTCCTTTTTTCTGGGCTTACTACCAGCTAAGCAAAGTGAATTAGTGTGTCTATGAGGAATGGAAACTAGATCATGTGTGATGCTGACGAGTTCTATAGAAATGCATCGTCGACTTCTTAAACTCTTGTTATATAAAAAAGAATCATTCACATAAATGAATGTGAGCTATTTAATCATCTGGGATCACATCCCTCTAAAAGCTAAATTTTTTCTTAATTTTAGTTTTCTTCATTTATGAAACATGACGACTTTACGGAAATTCAACTATCCAATAATAACAAAGTGTGACCTGTGGAAAGACAACTATTTCGGAAAAGAGGTAAGTTCCGTTGAAAATAGTCAGTCACACACGTATACATATACCCATTGTACTGATTAGGCGGGATATGAAAAATGTTCATTAATTTATGGTCCACAGTATCCAGTATCTTCAGATTTTAACCTGTTCTCTGTATTTATAATTCACTTGAAGAACGTTCAAGTACCCAAAAATAATATTTTTGAAAGAAAACTTAAACTCCCAAAAATATTCACATTATGGCATGTATCAGACCTGATTACTAGAAATCGACCTAATCACTAAATGGTGTTCTTTCCTTTCAGTATTGTACATCTTTTTTATGCATGACTATAGACTCTCTACAAGTACTTCATAGACTTTGAAAAAGTATCATATTACTTACTATATACCTTTCAGTTGTTAAGTTTAGAAAACTTGACTTTACATCCAAATATATATGTATATATACGACTGGGTATCTTATACTATGTTTCATCCAATTTATTTTCACTTTATTCCTTAAGAAACAAAACGATATCTTCTTATTTCAGGGCTTAGAATGCTTACCATGTAAAGGCATCATAAAAAACTGTCCGCATAAACGACCTGCTACATCAAAATTAACCTGTTTTTTGACTTTTAACTATAGGAAAGCAGCTGCCAATACGGCTCCACTCTCTTGCGGATCAGACTTCAAGTTATAGGCTCGCGAGGGGTGAGTGGTCCCTTAAAACAACCACCTGCTTAGGTGGGAGCATACGGACAGCAGTCCAGCCCCCACTCAAACTATGAGATTTTGTACGGCTCATCTCTTGGTGCTCATAATGTATCAAGTTTGCATTTTAATATTAATAACAATTATATGATCATAAAAAGGTATCAAGGGAAGTGTGAGTCTAAAAAATTCAGTCCCTCCCCTGTTACAAATGAGACTCGAATGCAACAGCCATCATCGTAAGCAACGCACAAATGTCTACTAAATTAGTAGAAAAACATGACCAGCTCTTTTGTATGATAAATATTTTAACTAACATTGCTGGAATTTCTGATTTTCATGCTGCTGTTTATTCCTTGAATCCTTCTCCAGACTAAAGGTGTTACTTCTTCACTTGTTTTTCACCTCGATTTAGCCATAAATATCATCTTTTCATTACTTATTCAGCATTTTGAGTGAATTCAATGGTTAGAATGATAGTATACACCACTGAATGAGGGTTATGGAGAGTTGGAAGCCACCCACATCAACCATTAGTGCTTGTTAGTCATACTGGATGGATATCTAAACACCGGAGAATCATTTTAGTTGTTTACAGCCAAGGTCGTCATGAGTGTACCCAGTTCAACTCAGCTCAGATAACCTTATCAGCTCGAACCGTCTAAATCTTGACAAGCTAAGTGGGTTAACTGGTAATATACATTGAATCATATTCATCATTTGCACTTCTTAATTTACAGTTACACATATCATGAATTCTACCAATAAATAAATTCACACTTCTGTTTCCTTTATCAATTTGGTTTCTCCACTAAGGTACATGATCCCTATCGATGGTTAGAAAATGAATACTCGACAGAAGTACAACAATTTCTGAAATCACAAATGAATTTATCAGAAGATTTTCTAAAACGATGTCCATATAAAGAGGAATTTTACAGTTGGTAAGTTTAAATTACGGGATTTAAAACGATTTTGATTAATTTCAATTGTTGGATTTCGTCACAAACCAACGTAAGTTAGAGAGATCGTAGAAAGTCTCGGAGCACCGGACAGCTGTTTCGTCAAGGTGTAAGACTTTTCAGCGCCATCCAGCATCTTATAGGTTACTGGATGGATGTCCTGAAGCTGCTGTAGCCCAAAATTTCAAGATAAAGGGAATGGTCATGGATGGTGTTGGTTGGCGATATCGCTATATCATCAACTGACAAATTCAGAATTCATCCATCGTTGAATTCCAACCGAAGTGGCTGAATCTTCAATGGACCTGGTCCTGTAACTTGAAGGAACACGGTTCGATCCTTGTTGGCTAGAATCGTGGGTATCGACTAATGAAGATTCCCAAAGTGGGGCAAAACATTTAACTAGTGTACCCTCGTTTCTAATGTACTCTCTAAATGATGTTGGTTTGTGACGAAGTCTAATAAATGAAGTTAGTAAGTTACTTTGGATTAAGTAAATGTTTACCATCATACTCCTTTCTCTATCTCTCTCTCCTTTTGAATCAATATTGATTAGCTTACAGTCACTGTGTGAATTTGATCAGTTCACTTGTCCAGTAATTCGTGGTTCCAATTATTTCTATTGTTTTAAACCACCACATTCGAAAAATGTGTAAGTTTTAAAATATCACACAGAAAACATTTTACCCCAATAACCTATACTTAATTGATATAGCGTTCTAGAAGTTATACGTGAGAAAACAAATTTCCCAGAAATTGTCTTGGATTCTACATGTGTTGGCTTAGATAATTTTGAAAAGGTGACCGCATTTAACATCTCCAACTGTGGAACATACTTATGCTATGAGGTTGTAAATTCATCTGTAGGATGGTATAAATTGAATGTAAGTTATCAGTACATATGTTTGCGTATGTGTCTGCCTTTATTTTATATCTTGATTTCTGTTTATTGTGTTAACATTTTATGAACACGTGTGAAATGAACATTCCCTGATTTGAAAATATAAAACATCTCTGCAATAAAGAATTAGAATAAATGGACAAATTATCAAATCATCTATGTATATTCTTAAAAATTAAATCAAACTCAAATTTGATATCTCGCTGTAGATTTCCTCACGAACCAGTGTCAGTTACAGAGTTCACTGAAAATCAGCCAGTAATGAATAACTATTCCGCTCTAGCTTACGAATCCTTAGCAATGTACACCCACAACCTCTAGATCACGATACCAGGCCTGCATACTATTAAACCACTTCAGCTGGAATTATATATCCCCTGAATTCTAGCTTTGTCGGTTCATAATATTAGCGTCAACGTACACCACTGCCTTTGATGAGAGACCACTTCACCCTGACATATTTGACTCCACTGGTTACGATCTCTTAGTACAGTAGAAATTAGTAATCTGGATATCGATATCTAAATTATGATTTCTTCGATAATCTATAACTGGCGTTAGCTCCTAACGAAATCTACAGTAAAATAAATCTAATTCCCAACAAATAATCCTACGATCCAAATATCATATATCAATGAATGATGATTAGTTAACGATAATTAGAAGAAAACATCCATCATAAATTGTAAAAAAAGAATGATATTTTCTACAGTTTCTTCCTTGAGAAATCAAAAGGAACAGTTTGTGAGAAAGGAAAATAATACCATCATTTATTTTCTCTTCTCCATGCCAAGTGTAATACTGAGTCATGATATCCTGGAGAGCATAAAGGATGCACTGGATGCAAAAACTTTGACCCTCTCTCCGAAACAACCTGAATTCAGAAAATCATGTAGTGATCCAATTGCAACTCTACTCATCATCGTCATCGAACAAAGCATAGAATGGCAGTCAAACCTCTACCTCATCTTCCTTCTTCAACTACGAAAAGGCCTTCGACAGACAGCATTGACCGAGAAGTAATTTGGAAACCGGATTACTTCGCCCCCTCCCCTTAAACCTTCAAAACTTATAAAAATTATAATTGTCCAAATGATTTTATTTTTTCTGACTACTTCACGTTCAGTTACGTGTAATCCTTGTAAAACTATTTTATTCTTATGACAACTTCATCCTTAGTTACAAATTATCATTGTCCAAATCGTTTTATTTTTCTTTAACAATCTCTTACGTAATCAGCATGTGCACACCCTCATTCCTTAATTACTATTCATTTTCCCAATATTAACCATAATAAAGTCTAAATGTTGTAACCATTTCTACTTTTTAATTGTGTGTATTAATTTCCTTCGTAAATCATCAACCTATTGACATGTTGACACTTGCCACTTGATTGGTAAATTGTTGTGCATAGTAATAAAAATGCTATATATATTAGAGTCGAGCCAGAGATAAGGGTCTAATTGATAAGAAACTGTCGATTCTTCCATTTTCTAAACTTGTAAACGTTTTCAACAATATGGCGTGCAGTGCCCAAAGCTTTATCAACCTCATTCAACAACTGGCTATATGATAGTGCCACACATCAGGTAATCCACAACGGAAAACTCAGCTAGACGTTCGAAGTGAATCAGGTGTAAGACAAGGCCGCCTGCCTATTACCACCCAAGATGACATTCCTTATTGTGGTGTACTGGACTGTGTATCAGACTGTGCGTGGGGAGTGTGAAGACAGGAATAAGTGGGACTGACCCATAAGAAAACTTTAGAAGATCTGGATTTTGCGTGTGGATGATTTATGTTTTTTGTCACACAAACTCGGAGACTTGCAGGCAAAAACCAACAAACTGGAGGAACAAGCGAGGCAGCGTTGGTGGCACAGTGGTTAAGACTCTCACCGACCATGTACATGGTTAGGGGTTGGATCCCCTGCCGACTCACACTTGATATCTATGGTCGGGCTGCAAAATTGTGCTACCGATATCAAATGCTGGAAATTCCATACTTCTGCCAAAAAATACGGTGTGGAATCAAGCTGAAATAAAAGAGGGATAGGACTACAGGGGAACATAGAGAAGGTGGAGACGGAGGTGATGAAGATAAACAACCATCAGAAACAACAACCAACACCAATCACCATCAACACGAGAGATTTGACAGACAGAGGTTACTTCCCAGTTTCACTTATTATCTAGGAAGCACGGTTTAACTCACAGGCAGCTGGAACGGATGAAGATGCCAAAGCCAGCCAGCCAGCCAGAATCGGAAAGGTGAGATACGCCTCCATCAACCTGAAATCAGTTTGGAAATCTTCTGCACTGCACCCAGCCAGCATAAACAACAAGATTCCGATTCTGTTCGACACAAATGTGAAGTCAGTCAGTCACTGCTTCGATATGGGACAGAAACTTGCACTGTGCGTCATAAAGAGGATTTCCGACGAGCTACAGTCTTTCATCAACAGATTCCCACCTCGCCAGCTCCATACGGAAGGCCAAATGGCCAGGAAGGATTAATGAGAAGAAACTCTGGGAGGTGACGAGTCAACCAATAGCTAATTGCTCATCAAATGTGTAGGAGAAAATTGAAATGGATCGGGCAAGCGTTGACGAGGCCATCGAATGACATCGCGCACAATGCAGGCCAGCGCTTAAGTGGAATCCCAATGGGAAGCGACGAATGAGTCGTCAGTGAGAGGGTGATATGGAGATCGTTTGGGGAGTAGGAGATGTGAGATTATAGGCAATCGTTGGGCCAGCTGAAGAGGACAGTAGAAAATAGAAGGAAGTAGATATGTGTTGTTGAAGTCATATGTTCGAATCGGAACTCAAGGGAATAATATTAATCATTTATTTTGTCGGTTATCGTTCAGGTGCCAAAAATCTAAAAAAGTAATCAACTTTATATGCAGAGAAAGTTTTAGCGTACTTGCATAATTTACATAATGGTAGTAAATAGGACATTTCAAATTTAATACACAGTTCTCAAGATTTACACTGGTATTACTTACGCACAGCGGGTGAAGCCTAAACAAAGTAATAAAAAATAAAGGCTTGGATACATTGTAGAAGAAGTCGCTTGATAAAAACACGAAGTGAGATAATTCTCTGTTGATTTAGGACTAATAAGTCACGTAACACTATTGTGGGTTCCTTTCAAATCATAAAAACAGAAGTTAGGCAAAATAACTCTACATTATAAGGGAAGAGGTTACAATCAAACGATTATGTGATCAAATAAAAGGCAGAGTTAAGATATATGGTTACCAGGACAGGAAAAGACTGACAACAACTTCTTTATAAAGACGTGTATCAGATTTTACACATTTGAAAAAAGTTTCTCCGGCAAACTTCAGAAGAACTGAATTATACTGCCTATTAATTATTTCAAAGGATTACAGGTTGTCCAACTCATCATGACCAGTACCGACAAGATGGTATTTTTTAAGCCACGCATTTGATGATTGCAGAATTCATTATGAAACACAAATATGGTGTCAGGTAATTACCAATAATGAATATGAAAGTATAATACTATTTTCTTTCAGAAATCAGTATTTCATACTTATTATTTTACGGTAGACTTAAAATGAAAGCTACTCAAAAATAATGAGTATTGTAAACGGATAAGTGAACATTTTTCATTTGTTGATTTGACCTTCTTATTCCAGTTTTATCGTTTTTAAAAAAAATATTTTTTTGTTAGTTTAGGAACATTAAAACAGACAATGAACTTTCAGATTGCATAAAGTTATTTACAAAAACTTCACTCACATGGTCTTCAGATAATAAAGGAATATATTATATCTATTGTATACCAACCAATCCGCCAGAGGAACAAGTACACGCTTTAATGCAAAATTATTTACTGTATATATATTATCATAAATTGGGTGATGAACAATCAAATGATATAGTACTTTGGAGTTATGAAATGTCTAGACCAAATTTAATGTGAGCAGATTCGCTTAACATCATTATTATTACTAATATCTATTATTTTTATGTAATATATATATATATATATATATATATATATATAAATTCTAACATTAATGTTGTTTCTGATTCTGGTGAACTGGGCTATACGGCAGACTGAGGGTAACATGAAGACAGGAATAACCTGAAGTAACAAGAAGATTCTAGAAGATTTTGACCTCACAGACGATTTATGTCTGATTTCACTCAAACTCGGAAATATACGGGCGAAAATCAAAAAGTCGGTAAGAGAAGCAGGAGGCGAAGATGTGACTTCAAGTTAAACTTAGGAAAAAGCAGGTATTAAAAATAATCAGCCAACAACAACAAGCATTAGTCAGCGTCAAAAACAGAAATTCACCTATCTAGGCAGTATAGTTTCAACTACAGACAGGCGATACGGATGAAAATGTCAAAAGCGCAATCGGTAAAGTAGGCCAGGCCTTCATTCATCTGAAACCTACTGCTCTTGGCATAATGAAGATTTGGATTTTCAACACTCATATCAAGTCAGTCAGTGCTCCAATATATTTCAGACACTTGACAGGCGTGTTAACAAAGGCATTTCCAACAGGATACTGCGGAATTTCGTCAATAGCTGTCTTTGCTCCTTACTGATGATTAGATGGAGATCGAGAAAGGATTAGCAACAAGGAAATCGGCCAAGCAACAGGCCAGACAAGTACATATCGTCAAATAAAAATGCCGAAAGAAATTGAAATAGACTGGACACACTCTGAGGACATCGTTGTTTAAAACCACGCGCAAGGCCGTCAAGTGGAACGTGAATGGGAAACTACGAGTTGGGCATGTGTTCGAAGATGAGATGGATAAGATTTTGTGAGCAGTAACTGATTGTTTTTAGGCAATCGTGAAACTAGCTATAGAGGATTGTAGAGAATACAGTGAAATGGTGATGTGTTATTGAAGTCCTATGTTGCACATAAAACACAAAGGACCAATTAAAAGCATTAATTTCAACTTCTGTCAATTCTGAAACATCATCAACAGTCTTCACCGGTGACTGAATGGTAATTTGCGCCTTTCATAACCTGGAGTTATTGAGTTCAATGCTCAGCAAAAGTGGAGCTATGCATTGCGAGAGTCTCAAACTTCTCAGGAAACAGCTATTTAGTGATCATTGCCTTTCGCTGATTTGGTAAATGGCATTGTTTTGTGATTAGATCTATCATAAAATATTATATTTTCATTATTTACTTATCATTCAATTGATTGGCCAGTCTTGTTTTGTTCAAATTAGATGATGAGTGGGATCTTGACTTAATTAATGAACAGTTTTATTTACTGTCCAGGGGAAGTATCCCTTACAATCCTACAGGAGGTGAATCGTGAGTCCAAATAATTCATCGGTAAGGTATTTAACTGCAGTACTTGATTACCCAGGTTCTAATCTCAGAAAGGAAAACAGTTCCTTCAAGATAGCAGATACGCCTTGCTGACTGACTGGTGAGTGACAGCAAGCACAAAACCTGGGTTAAAAGCTTTCTATAGACTACCTCCAACTATATAACAACAATTCAGAGTGCATAGCAATGGTAAGCCATCTAGAACAGTGGTCACATTGGAAACTTAACTGATGGAATTCAGTCTGTACCAATACAAAGGACTAGACGCATGACATTAATTACAGCTTAGTATAGAATCAAATTTTTAACTGGAGTTTTATTTTTACCTCTACATCGACAGTCAAAAAGTCTGAATGATTTAAAGCAGTGTCTATGTTGACTATTCAATATATCTTGTTTAAAGGTTCTGTGAAATCAATGAAAATGGACGTTATTTACTACTCAGTTTATATAACGAAAACTATAAGCAAAATAAGTTGATATTCAGTGATCTTCAACATGAACGAGTCAAAACAAAAGGTACGTTATCATCAGTCACCATGTGAGTTTATTCTTTGATACCAAAAAGTACTAATTTTAAAACTGAAACTTTTCTGTTTTATTTTATTTCAAGATAAATGAAAGTGAATAAAACTTCCTGTGGAATATTTCATACTGTTTGCTTCAGTCAGTAACGAAATGAACTTCGTATTATGGAAGGCTTTTCCACATTATTCCTGTTCAGCTGAATGACCGATTAGAGTATTTATTTATTCCTTCACGTTCCCAGTGGAACATAGGGCTTCAAGCTGAAGCTTAGAAGTTTCATTAGCAGTGGTGCTTATTTTTACGCTATGGGATTGTTAGCTTTTTGCCCAGCCTTCCCTCCTTACTCATCTTCTTTTACTGGCTTCGCGAGGTAAAGGAGTGCGTCGGCCGGAGATCGAACCCTGGGCTGCATGTGTGGTTAGGGAGCCTTCTACCACTGCGCCATCGGTGCACGATTTGCATATAATTTTTCTCAAATATAAATCGAATGAAGTTCAACGTTCAAAAACATACGTAAGAGAAGAATAAAGAAATGTTATTCTACGACTGCCGAAGAAAAACATACATGAAAAGATGAGGGATAGCAAGGAATGATGAATAAATCAATGTTAACCTGAATAATTATGAGTCACCTGATCAACAGTAACCAAACATTGATTGCTGACATACAGATGAACACAGACTGGTTTATTTGGCTGCTTAGATAACTGCTGTCAGACTGACCATTCGCAACTCCCTTCCAAACTTTTCTCACTACACCCAGCACTGTTCACTAAGACAGATAATAGCTTGAAAGATATAACACCTATCACAATCAATTTAATTGAACCAGAGTCACCCTTTCAACGACTAACTTGTAACAATCTAACAATTTTTAAATTCCTCCACTGTTATTTGCCACAATCGTTTCACCTAACACGAGAGAATGAACTGGAATAAGTATGATCTGAAACGCTTTAGTCTCTCCTTATCTTATACTTTAAGCAGTACTGTCTCACAAATGTACAAAGAGAGAGATGGAAATACGCAGCAGTCTACCATTGGTAAACAGCTGAGTTAATTCGTAGCCTATATGTCAGTAGGTACTACCATATACCTTACTGTTTTCACCTTGAAGATCCAGGTAAAACGGAAGACTCGATTTCATGTAGTAAGCAAGGTGTATCTGCAACCTTCAAGGAACTCATTTCCCTGTCCTGTAGGACTATATTAGATATTTTTTTGATTGCACACTAGTCAGTAACTAGTGTAATGTGTCTAGTCCTATCTTCGGTGCAGACTGAATTCTATCAGTCAAGCTTGCAACGTGGCCACCATGCTAAGTGGCTCGCCATTACGCCATACCAACAATTCATCGTGCACCGTAATGGCGAGCCACCTAGCATGGTGGCCACATTGCAAGCTTGACTGATAGAATTCAGTCTGCACCGAAGGTAGGACTAGACACATTACACTAGTTACTGACTAGTGTGCAAACAAAAAAAAGAAAAATACATGAAATAAACATTTTTGTGTCATTAAGTTATCTATTATGCTTAAAAGATAATGATGTGAAATATAACAACACACTAATTCATTGGTAATAAATTAATTGGTGATCTGCTTGAATCACTGGGCTACGTGAATTTTCATCTAACAAAATGCATCGTGTTTCTTCTGAAAACTATATTTTTAACCATTCAACTATATCCTTGAGTCGCAAAATGTACTCAAACACATTTAAACTGCCTTCAAAAAACTACTGGTGCAAGTTTTTTGAAGACGGAGAAAAAATATCATAAAGGATTAGTCTGTACCACAGATGCAACAACACTGTGTTACATGATATACTAGTGACTGATGTTTTACTTGAAGATCCTGGATGGAGGTGAAATATTATGCAATAAATTCTGTATATAGTGTAGACATATTCTTCAGAATAAAACTGTTATTATTATTATTGTTATTAGTCCCTGAAAATTTATTAGTTTTATCTTGCATAATTCAGAATATCCAGAGGTAACCATCTACCTACAGTTTCACTGATGAAGACTGCTGATTCTAAGTAACTTTATTGACTGTTATGATTTTAACGCCTGTTTGAGTCCTTAAGTAATTCATTCACAAGAGAATAACTTATCAATATTGAGTTTTCATCTGATCAATTAGTGTGTAATACTGAAGTATTACACTTTCAGTATTATATTTATATAGTATATTTAAATTTACTGAGATAATTAAAATTTCTGATTGAATACCTTCAAAATTCCCACCTGAGTTAAACGTTTTTCGAAAATGGGAAAACGGATAAAAATCATCACTTGTTAGTACGGTAGTGCTAGTTTTGTTACAGCAGAAGGCAAGACACGGAAGTTAAAGGTGTAATTTTTAATTGATGAAGCCACTATTTGTAGACACAATTTATATTCCTTAACCGATCACTGAGCTTGTGAGTTTTGTTTACTTTAAACGACATGAAATAGAATGTTCATATATATATATATATTGATTATACCTTGATTCCACACTGTATTTTTGGTACAAGTGTGGAATTTTCAGCATGTGATTTCAGTAGCCCAAAATTTCCAGGCCGAACATTGTATCAGGTGTGCATCGGCAGGGGATCCAACCCCGGACCATGTTCATGGTTGGCGAAAGTCCTAACCGCTGTGCCACCGACGCTGTTGCTAATGCATTATTACATTGTTGGAATAGTATTCCTATGTTAGTATCAACAAATACAATGATTCTCACTGTGAGAATAATATTTCGTTTGACATGATAATGATATAGTGACCAATCATAAAATAAAAGTCTTGATTACAGAAGAAATTGAATCGGCAACCCTTGAGTTATTGGCTAAATGCACCACTGAATGTGCTAATTAAGTCCTAATTTAAATTCAGTAATCAAAGATTTTGTAACGTTATTTAGTTGAATGACTGACAAAAAAGGAGTGTGTCCGAACGAGAACATATTGAATTGAAGAGGAATAAGGAGTGTCCTGATAAGCAGTTGGATGACATATCTCACTTTCTATAGGTGTAATGGAACTCTCTAAATGGATTCGTTGAAAGGCCATAGTCATTTCGGAAAATAATGAGTGACTTTATGTAGGCGAAATGGCTCAAACAGTATTAGGTGGCAATAAACCAGCAGACGAATATGACAAAAAGAATTAACTATGTTACTTTCTTTGAATCATTTGCTATCAGTCCTCTAGCATGTACTTATGAAAACTTTTATGCATATAGAAACGAACACTTAAAGCATAGCGATGACATCGTGGTGAAATTAGGACTCATTGTGAACATAGAGAAGATAGAGGTGGTGAAGATTCTCGACCACTAATCATAAATATCAGTCAACATGATCAACATTGTTTCAACCATGAGGATATCAAAGTCGGCCAAGATTGTGTCCTGACGGCTTCACAGGTGTTCATTACTCTCAAATCTGTGTTCTGATCCATACAGCTTACCACACATAATACGTTTGAATTTCTAACACCAATTTCAAGTCAGTGCTTCTATACAAAACAAGAGACTTGGTGTGGGCATCACCTAGAACTTTTTCAACGGACTGCAGACTTTTGTGGGTAGATGCCTCTACTTGATAATAAAGATCAAATAGCCGGTCAGAAAGAATAAGCAGCAAGAAACTCTTATACGTGGCGAACCAACCAACAATTTATTACCCAAAAAATATGCAGAAACAAACAAAAGTGTACCAGACAAACACTGAGGAGAGCTTCAAATTATGTCGTATACCATATACTAGTGTGTGACTCGAGTAGCTAATCGGTGGTAGCAGGGCAACATGGAGGAGATCATGTGACAGAGAAATGAAAGCTTATTATTAATCACGAAGCCAGCTACACCAGACCACAGTAAGCACAGTGAACTGACTAAGTGTTGGTGAAGCCTTATGCTTCACACGATACCCAAAGATCAAGTATTCATGTGCATAATTTCTTCGAAATGGTGGCCGATGAAATATTTTGTTCAACAATAAACATAGCTATTCTTTCTCTGCATTTTTATTATACTTACTTAGTTACACACTTATTTTTTTCATGAAAAACAATTTTCAAGTAGTGGTTTGCAGGGATTTGATTGGTTACATGACTTCATCATAAGCTGACATCAGTTAGAGAACCATTGGGAAACCTGAAAGTACTAGAGAGTTGTTTCATCCTAGTTCGAGACTCTTCAGCAGCACACAACCACTGGAGTTAGAACCCAGGACGTTCTGGTTACAAGACGACCTCGTAGACCATAGCGCCACTGGGACTCGACCCAGTGGCCAGCCCATCAATTCCAAGTTCTGCCAATTGGCAATACAGCGCGACCACTAGCCAATGTCGTTGGCGAATATTTGTCTTCACACCGGACTTGCTGTACACTCCTCCTGTCAGATCATGATGAAATCACAAAGATAACTTTAAGACAAAGATGTCTTCAATAATAATAAATCACTCAGAGGACGACGATCTTTCTCCAACAAGAAGTTTAGTTTCTTGTGATTTTATTTTTATGGTCCAGTATATCTGTTCATATATGGCCTTTAACTTGATTATTCCACTACGGAAAAACTGAATTCTAGAACATTTCGTCTTTATAAAAATCTGATCTTTCTTGGTGGTAAATATTATCTGTGATTTCTACACTACTTGGGCTTATTTGTCTACGTTGGCCTTGTTTGTTGGTCTGTTTGGTTGTTTACCTTCTTTTACTATATAAGTCTGTGCGAAAAATATCGTGTCTTCTACCTAAAGACATTTTTATTTAAGAAATTCTCATAAGAAATGTAGAAACCTTTCATTATGTGATGCATTTCTCCTATTTCTATTGTTTTATGATGATTTTCTTATGACGCGAAAAAAAATACTCAAAAGCTTTGTTGTTGAGAATAATAAAACTAATTCCTATAGGTGTAATACTGGGGCACTGTGGCAGCACTCAATTCCATATTAGTTTGTTTATTGGATAAATCGTCACATATTGGAACGGTGTTATTGACTGGAAGAAGAAGTTTAGAAAATAATTTATTGTTCGTAATCATTTCAGTTAGAACTGCGTAACTTAGAAACTTGAGTATTATAGTTCTCTTTGTTCCTCCCTATTCACCATATAGGTAGTAGAATTTTCCATATGTATGGGTCAGGTGTTTCTACCACACGTATTCTCCATTGATTGGACAAATAAAGCTTCAGTTATCAATCTCTGTTTCCCACTAATTCATGTTAGATTTTAAGACTGTCGTCTTATCCTATCTCATTGTATAGCTGGGTGTGACTGCATGCAGTGCTATGGCTAAACTATTTCGTGGATTTCTTATCTTATTTGGATCAACGATTCTAGAATTTACTAATGTTTTGTGGTTGGTTAATCTAACTCACCCCGAGCTACTAGTTTGACCTCAAAGCTAGTATAGTGTATTACGCAAACTAAATTATTTTGTTCCATGGACTCCACAGTATCGTCTAATCAACATAATTTGTTTGTGGGTTCGAATGCCACCGTTACTCCCGCTTTGTTAAGAATTCTACGTAAGTTTTTAGGGTTTCCTTTTTTGTATGGGAGTACTATTGTTACTATTGTCACCTTTCTCTGTATGCTTGCCATGTATATCATCTTTATTGTTAACAATTTTATTTTTTTTACTATTTCCTATATACCTGACTAATTTATCAGGGTAATTAAGAAGTTTGAAAGTTATATGTTGTCTCAATTCCTGTAGTACATTTTTGGTGCCCTATCATCATTTCAACATTTCACTAATCCTGTTTTGAACCACATGTGTGGATTTACTGTAAACTTTAATGTTTAGCTTCCCATCTCCTTTCGTTTTTATAATACAATCTAACATTAGAAGCTTCCCTTCATTACTTTCCAATGTATAAGTGAATTGAATAGCCTTTAACTTTGAGTTGATATGTTTATAAAATCAGTTGGCATCTTGTGTCCAGTACAAGGAATTTGTCGTCTGTCTACTTCCACTATACTTTGGGTTTGGGGCTGAAGGCTTCAATAAATATGTTTAAGAAGGAATTAAGCGAACTATAATATTCAAGTTTCAAAGTTGTATAGTTTTAATTGATGTGAATGTGAAGAATAAGCTATGTAAAAAAAATTATTCATCCAGTCACTAATACTGTTTTGAATACAATACAATAATGTGATGATTTATCTAATAGATAAATTAATACGTAATTCATGTAAGTTGAATGGTATTCATAAACGTTACATTTATGTCCTTTTGTCTGTTTTAATCTTTCGTTCCAAAAGGCCGTTTAAAAATGAATCCCATTGTTGATGAATTCGATGCCTATTACAAATTTATCGGTAGTACTTCAACACATTTTTACATAATGACTAACATGAATGCACCAATGAATAAAATTATTAAAGTTGATATAAAAGATCCTGAATGGGTGAGGTTTATAAACATGTCCATTTTCTTAATTCTATAATTGATATCACATTCTGTGAATAATCTAGTGAGTAATTTGTTAATTTTTTCTGAGAATTTAATCAACTTCAAAAAGTATTCAACAGTTGTTTTTCTCACACACATCGAGGGACTTAAGTAACAATCACCTGTAGCTTCTTCAGATATTCAGTTTTAAAAGTCAAGTTCTCAGGTGACCACACTGTCACCTATCTACAACTCCACCTAGGTCAGTGAAATGATGAATGGATGTTCTCGAGCACTGTTCTTGAGACCAGTCCTATTTTAGTGTGATGAAATCTATTCCCTCCATCTTTACCGGGCTTACTTGAGGGTTGATCAAGGTTTAGCAGTGTCTCGGCCGATAACCGAACCCCAGACCAAATGCATAGTTGATAGCCATTCTCTTCGTGAAGCACTGATTCGCACATGCGTTATCCACTAGGTCACTGGGCTACAGTATAAACTTTACAACTGGCAAAATGTAGAAAACAGGCTATTGTGAATTAATCATGGGAGTGTTGGCTCTTATCTTATATAAGATAAAATGTGTAAACTACTAACATAGGTTAAAACAGCTGTTTATACCCACTTCATCTTCTTCATTGGTTCTGTAAATAATGTTGTTTTATTATGAATAAGCTTCTTGCAATTCAAATTAAACAAAATAAATAAAGCGAAAAACAATCCAACAAAGTGTTCTAAATTGTTATGAATATGAATTTTGTGTACTTCAGTATTCTAGAAACGTAATCAGAGAAGCTGAAACATACTTCAGTACAAGGGATACAATATGATGTAGACCAGCCGCCATGTCGATAGGTCAGTTAATATGCATACACTGTAGCCAATTTCTTAGCACCAAAGTTATTACCAAAAGAAAAATTACATTTATCGAAGAGATCATAAATCAAACTAGATAATTCAAAAATTGAACGGGCAGAGGTTTTCAGAAAGTCGAAACCATTTCTCCTGCCATGTAAAACTTCGGGAGTGAGTTGGTGATGATTACGAGAATGTATTCCAGTATCGTGATTTTTGATACATATCGAACAGCTACTTTTTCAGTGCCTTGGAAATTGATTCTCTGTCAAAGAATTCAACTGGCGTCCTGCCTATCAACCACCATTACGAAACCTTTATCCACAGTCCCATATAAATTGACTGAAATCAATGAACATAAATCGTAAATTTGTTGTAATAGGTACGGTCCATGGTTCATTAACGGAACTTCATCAACACTAAGGCTTAGGAAATATAATTCTCATTATCTGTCAATGAACGGGTAATATAATTTAGTGTTTAGAAGTAAGCTTTCAGACTTTACTTTAACTGAATCCGGTTTAACCGAAAACTATAGAAATAGATATTTACCTGTAAACTTGACGGTTAAACTGAACAGTTTAACGTTGATTTCTTTAACTCATTTTGAGTTAGTAAGTAGTGATGCAAGCAAAAAATGCATTATGTACAAATACTACCCACCTTGGAAAGTTAAACAACCAATAATTAACCCGTTTTGAAATAATAGAAAAGATTCTTTCTTCATGAATGTCTCCGCCAGCAGGTCCTACCAGCTTCTGTCAAATATAAACCTCCAATCAACTGTCCTCTAGGCTGAAAGTTAGCCAAACAACATGGAAAACAAATGGTGAAATTAATGATCATGGATGCACACAATAAGATTAAAAAATACCAGCATATGATTAGATTTCAGAAAGAGAAGCTTGAACAGACTCCTACCCCAGAACATCTGTCAACATTGAATACTGCCATCAAATTGATAAGCGAACGGCACAAGGAGCGAAGACGAGCTGTCCTCAAAGGAAAACTAGCTAAGATATCCAAATAACCATCTGAAGAAACTCTAAATGATTGCGTAGTAAACCTATCGAAACAACCATTATCGAAAGCCGAAGAACAACTTCTTCAGAAAGGACTCAACTAAAATACTGGTGACGCTTCAGCAAAAGATTTTTGTGCTTCATTAGAATCATCATTCAAATTATCAAAATTAAATAAGGAAGTACAACAAGAAATACGTCAATGTATCATACCTATGCTCAAACAGAAAAGACATAATTCCCAACTTAGCACTGAAGAGCAGAATGCATTGAAGAAACTAAAGAATAGAAAAGATATAGTTGTTCTACCGGCTGATGAAGGAAGAACAACAGTAATACTGGACACAGAAGACTACATAAAGAAAGCAGAGGATTTACTCAAAGATAATAATGTTATAATAATAATAATATCAACAGTTGACAAAAAACTCTATACAAACATTCGATAACAACGTTAAATAAACTAACAAAATCAGGACAAATTACAGAACAAGATCAATGGCGAATGAGATCTAACGGACCTAGTTTAGCTCGATTCTGTGGTAGACCAAAACTACACAAACCAAACATCCCCTTACGACCAATCGTTTCGCTTCCAGGAACACCAACATATAATCTATCTAAAGAACTTTTCAGGAAGTTAAATTACCTAACAGAATCATGCGACCATTCCATCAATTCGTCAATCCAATTTTTAGAGAAAATCGAAAACATTCAGGTAGAAGACGATGAAATAATGGTGTCCTTTGATGTCACAGCATTATATACTTCAATTAGTCCAAAACTAGCAACAGAAACTATGCAACAATTACTCTATAGTGATGAAAACATAAAAACGCAATGTTCAACTTGGATAGAACTCATAAAATTATGCCTTACAACATAATTCCAATTCAATACTCAAATATATGAGCAAATAAAGGGAACACCAATGGGATCGCCCATATCAGGATTAATAGCTGAAGCCATTGTGCAAAGATTAGAATTAATAGCTCTACCTATAATTAAACCGAAAATCTGGGTACGTTACGTTGATAATACATTTGTAATAATTAAGAAAAATGATTTAGAATATACCCATAAATTAATGAACAACATATTTGAAGACATCAAATTCACAAGAGAAGAAGAGTTAGATAACAAAATCCCATTTTTAGATGTCTTAATCAGGAGAACCAACACAGGAAATTTAGAAACACAAGTATGTAGAAAATCAACGCACACAGATCAAATACTCAACTATACTAGCAACAATCCAATTACTCACTCACAAGAGAAACTGTGTGCAGACATTGTTTAGAAGAGTTCAAACACATTTTAGCACTCCAGCGTTGAAAAGAATGGAAGAAACATACTTACGAACGGTCTTGAAACAAAGTATAATTATATTTCAATAATTTACACACAACAGTAAGTTTTGTTATTGGTAATTTTGCTCGAAATATTACCAATAACAAAACTTATCATTGTGTGTAAACTATTGAAATATAATTATACTTTATTTGATCTAATCCACAATGCTCAAACTTTTTACTGAGGTTATCCAAACATTTTCACCAAAAAGTGTTTAAAGTCGAATCAAAGCACCAACAAAAACCATCACCAAAGACCAAAAAGAAATTCATCCTACCATACATCAGAAATATCTCTGAAATAACGGCTAGAATAATGAAACTGTTTGATATAGACATAGCGCACAAACCAGCCGAATAGCTTAATTCGATCTTATGCAAACCAAAAGATCTGATAGAAAAGGGAGATAAAATTAACACCATTTACAAAATAAATTGTATGAACTCTAACAAACATTACATTGGCCAAAGTGGGCGTCCCCTTCGAATAAGAATCCGAGAACACAAATCAGCTTAGAAAAGACATGATATAAATTCTTTAGTATCAATGCATACGGACAATTATGGACATCAATTTGATTGGGATAATATCAAAATCTTAGACAGAGGAAACACCAAATGTTCCAGGGAATTCCGAGAAACCTGGTACTCAAACGAAAATGCCATTAATAAACACGCTAATACATACGAAATATATCAACTAATAAAAAGTAAATCAGGTGACCAGAAAGTTTAAAATCCCAATCGATAGAAAACGGTCAATACATGTGTAAAGATGGTTGGTCACCAGGAGATGCAGCTGTCCAGTACTCCCAGGTTTTCCAATGGTTCTCTAACTAATGTCAGCTCATGATGAAATCCTGAAACCAATCAAATCCCTACAGACCAACACTTGAATACCAATGAGATGCTCACTGGCGACTGGCCCTATTCAGGTAGGTAGTTACCTGGGTTCCAGTGGGAAGTCGTGACCAGCAGGGTGCAGCTGGTCGGGTGTGAGGACAAATACTCGCCAAAGACATTGGCTAGCGGTCGCGCTATGTCGTGAATTGGCAGAAGTTAGAATTCAAGGACCATTGGATCGGGTCCCAGTGGCTTAATGGTATACAAGCTCGCCTTGTAACCGGAAGGTCCTGGGTTCGAATCCCGGTGGGTGCGTACTGCTGAAGAGTCCCAAACTAGGACGAAACAGCTGTCCAGTACTCCCAGGTTTTCCAATGGTTCTCTAACTAATGTCAGCTCATGATGAAATCCTGAAACCAATCAAATCCCTACAAACCAACACTTGAAGATGCAATTGTATCATCATTCATGGTTTTAAAACATTTGACTTTATGCTAAATACTGCGCTGAAGATGTCGTCCAGAAAGACGACGAAAGCTCCGCAACTAAACCAATCAGCTCAGAGAACACTATTAATTGCAAATAACCCGTTTAATTGGTCCAGACTCAAGGTTATCCGATAGCATTGTAAAAAATAATCTGTCTGGCTTGATGACTCGAATTTATTCAGACTGGTTTTAAGTTTAGATAGAAATCAAATAACATCATGTAATACATTTCACCAAAATCTTGTATTTAATTAAACTATCTTTTATTTAATTTTTTATATTTGTTTCTTAAGTCGAGCTGGGAAGATTTTGTACCTCATAATTCAGCAAGTAAAATGGCACACGTTGTATGCGTAAATCAACGATACATGGCTATCTCTTATCTAGAAAATGTGTTAGTAAGTTGTTATTTATTATATCTTATATTTTTTTGAGTTTCGATTGGAACACAGAACTTCAAGCTTTTTTACCTTTCAAGTTACAATAGTTGTGGTGATCTCTTTTGAGGTATGGGTGCTAGAGAACTCACACCCAAACTTCCCTTTTTAACGGGCTTACTAGTGGTTAGACGAGGTTGAACAGTGAGTCGGCAGGCAATCGAAGCATTGACCACACGAGGTACTGTTAGCGAGTATTCTACCACTGAACATCGACGCAAGGTAGTAACTTGTCCTTGTTAAAAAATTATAGAATAAATATTATTACACTAATTTTAACCACAAATAATTATCCTTATTTCCTTAAAATCTTTATTTAACTTGTAAAACAGTCAAGTTAAGTCGTTTACTGATGATTTAACTTCAATTTCAACGTATGGTTTATTCCAAAATAATTAAAATGACCAACTCGTATATGCATTTTGGATGCATCATATTCTTTTCTTACGACCTAATTATAGAATCTTGTATGTGTTCATTCCGGACTGTGTTTAATCGGTCCGATACACTTACATTACAGTTTTCCTAATGACGTTTCAAGTCAACATCCAAAACTTTATATGTTCTGTTTGTTTATACTAAGCTTATAATGTGCATTTTACTGTTGCGCCAGACTTGACTTCAGACCTTTCTGAAATATATCCACATGTTAATTACTCCTAAAGAGAACTGAAAGCTTCCTCAGCATGTTCTTCTTTGTATGATGTAGAGCTTTTCAATACTACTTCGGACATTCATAACTGTTTATAAATTCGCTGAGAAAAACAATCTTCCTAATGACTTCAGCAAGCATGACAGAATAATGAGGAAACCCGTTCAGTTTCTTTACTATCAAAGGGGTCTGCTTATTCTTAATAAGTGGAAATTCCCATTTAGACATAGAATTGACCGGAAAGTCTCTTTGCCGAACTCTTTGCACATATCTCCGTTGCAGGGGATGTCTTTCTTTCAAATTTTAAATCGAAAGACGTATCCGCTTTATTCTGTCTGAGATTTTCGAATACATTCAATGCTGCATAGTAATACACACACACACAAAACCGAAACTTACAGCACCTCTTAGATCTAAAATTTAAAAAAAAACTGTAGAAAAGTGGTATAAAGAAACACGCTTAAAAGTAACATTGTAAGTCTAATATATAGATTCTCACTTATATCAGTTGGTAATATGTCTTATGAATATACATTTCATACATTTATTCCCCTTAATGAATTTGAACAATGCAAGAACTACAGTTTTAGCAGAATAAAATGGTACCATCTCTGTGCAAGTATGTTAAAATTGTTGTTGTAGATATATTCAATAATGTCTTCGGCATGTAAGCAGCTGACGAGAAGGCAACGAAGTAAAAGATGGTACCATTTTATTCTGCTAAAACTGTAGTTCTTGCTTTGTTCGACTACACATTTAAAGCAAAATATTTAATTGTATAATCTAAAAGCAATAAGTGATGAGCATTGCTCGGAAATGATTATCATTAAAAGTTCAAAAAACTTACAAGATCTTGAAAACAAGAACATTTGGATGACTCTTAACTACAGCAGCCCAATACAAAACTACTTATTGAACGGACCGATATAAGTATTAAACTTGGGCACTGCGGTAGAGTATAATCCCATTATGGATAAGATTTTTTTTGATAAATCACACAGTGTTACACAGTAATATTAACTGATGACGTTTCGAGCACAAACTATTGCTCATAATCATATCAACTTACTCACACAACTTATTTTTTCATTTATATACGTGTGTGGAATCGATTAGATATTGGATTAAAAATGAGATGATGTACATTCAGAAATAATAATACGAGTGTTATTGATCAATTACAATTAGATGGGAAATACGACGACTGTTTTTTGTAGTCATAATAAGTTATTTGTTAGAATGTTATGATCAGAAGAGAATAATAAATAATCATAAAATTCTATTCAATTAAAACACACCACAACATTCTAACAAGTAACTTATTATGACTACAAAAACCCTTGTCGTATCTCCCATCTAATTGTATTTGGTCAATAACACTCGTATTAATTATTTCTGAATGTACATTATCTCATACTGATTTTTAATCCAATATCTAATCGACCCCACACATGTATATAAATGAAGAAAAAAAGTTGTGTGAGTAACTTGATATGATTCTGAGCAATACCATAGTAGTTTGTTTATTATATATTTCACACAGTGAAACAGTATTATTTACTGGATGACATTTAGAGCGAAATTTATTGTTCATAATCATATTCAATGTGTGATATATATAATAAACAAACTAATATGGAATTGCTTACTACCACAGTGCCCAAGTTTTACACATATATTATTATGAGCATTAGCTTGTGCTCGAAACGTCATCAGTTAATACTACTGCACAACATTGTGTGATTTATCAAAATAAAATATTATCCATAATGAACTTATTGAACAGACTAATGACCTTGAGCTACCGATCAAAGGAGTCCATAGTATGTAGACAGAATTATGGACGCTGTACATGAATTACGTAGAAAATTTCATCCAAATCTAATATTTAAGTAAAACTTAGACTACAGGCTCATTAGGAGGGAGAAAACGTGAAGCTGACTGATATCACTGGGCTATATTTATAACCGGGTCAATAATACGAACTTATTTTTTAATCCTTTAGATAAAACTGTTACAAATTCCATCGAAAGTTTCTAAAGTCACCTAAAAAAGAAGAGGTTCAGAGCGGTAAATGAGTCAAAAACAATATTATTTAAAGTTATCTCAATGAATTTACGCACAGAAATTTGTTAAACCTAACTATGAGAACTCACATGAGAAATTAAGAGGTTTTTTTAGAACATTTACAAGCAAGTTATCCTACGTAGGATAACAACTACTTTTTAACATTGCATTACTTATATATAAAGGTCTTTCTCAAATTATGCACTTCTACTTCGGATTCGTTTGATTGGTCGATAGAGATTCGTCGTCTTCATTAGGGTGTTTCTTTTTGGGCTGCTAAAGTTTAGAATCACCATTCGACGAAGATGAAAACCGAATGAATACGGATTATATTCCAAGTTATTATCCGATTTAAGGAAAGGAAAGTTTAAGGCCACTGCAGTAAAAGAGATTGAACAAACTACTTCTATGCACACAGTTCACAGTTATCCTTGTATATAGCAAAAGCTTCTGCTCTTGACAGAAGGTATAGTTAGAATCCTTTTGAACGACTTGGCTTTAACTAGTAATCACTTTGAGGGATTTTCCTATTGACGCGGAATGATTTTCAAGAACAACTAGCTCAGGAATGGAAGTATTGGTTCTTTTAATGTCACTTTTTGACAACCATGTTGTGAGAAGTTCTTGTGTACACCTAGGCAATGTCCCACTAGTACGGCCTATGTACACAGGAGCAAGTGAACTGATATATGAACATGGAGTTGCCAACAGTGAAACACTGTCTTTGACATTTTGATGAATAAGAGGTTGAGTGGAGGAGGTAAGTAGTAAAGATGCAGAGAAGAATTCTTTTCAAATCACTCTCGATAACCTGTCACGAATACAGCTTCATTGACTAAGATTACCTGTGGATTCTTTCTCAGCTGTATATAATTACTGACTGACCAACTTTTAGCGTAGAACTTTGCACAGAAGTTGAGCGGTTCACACTTCCATACTCTGTGTACCATACAAAGGTAGAGAAAAGAGAGAGAGAAAAGTTTGGAAAAATTAGAATGGAAAGAAATCTGCAACTGCATATATATTAAGATAAACTGAAATTTAAGTTATATATATCCAAACCAAGTTCACTTTTAACGGTTTGAAAATATTTGGGCATTGGGTATATGATATTCATTATAATAAAGGTTTTGTATTTCCCAATGAATGAAAACAAAACGATACTGTTTTTACTGACGTTTCGCTATTTAAGGCTAATAGCTTTATCAAAGTATTATTAATAATAATACTTTAATAAAGCCAAATTTAAGCATATTTTCGCCTACTGAACGAAACACCAGTCAATCACTGAATAATATTCATAATAGTAATAAACTGTAGGGAATTAGGAAATCATGTTTAAAACTTGGTAAATAAAAAGAACAAGTTCAGATTCACCTAGCTGAGGACTGGAGGTGAAATGAAAATCTAGGAAGAGACGAGAACCAAACCAGCAGGCTTCGATTTCACTGAGTGCCCCAGAGAGTGACTTATGCGACTCAGGTACCAACCAAATCATCATTGCACTGCAATTACAGCGTAATCTATAACCTTTGAATATTAGTGGATAGAATGAATAAATACTAAAGTCATATTGAAACACTTACTCGATTTGGTAGCCGACTTACATTTTAACGATGGCGTTAATCGGTATTCATTTAAAGACTGATGAGTTACTATTACTAGATAATCTTCTAAAGTTCAGAAATTTTCCCGAAACTGATTAACTGGAGAAAAAAGATAACAGCAAGGTAATATCGCAAGCAGATAAGGATTTGGACATTATGATGAAAATGTCTGACTACTTCACGAAAATTTTATCTTCCCACTAATGATTCTTTGAAGCTGAATAATTTCATCCTGTTCTGTAGAACTTATTGTTCCTGCTTTGTTATAATTTCTATGAAGCTCTGGTAAATAAATGAAATTATTTCTCAAAGTGCTGGATTGCAAGGGTTTGGTTGATTTCATGATCGATCACGAAACGACATCATTTAGAGAACCATTTGGAACCAGAAGGGAGTACTTGACACTTGTTTCATCTTTGTTTAGGACCCTTCAGCAAAACGCCCCCTTGACCTCACAGGGGTTTGGACCCATAACTTTCAGGTCACAAGGAGAACTCGTTGAAGCTGCAATCACTGGGACAGAACCTAATGGTCCATCAGTTCTAACTTCTGTCAATTCCCTATATATAGCGCGACTACCAGCCAGTGTCTTCAGACAGTATTTATCAACAAGCTTGTCTTCTAACCCGAAGGTTCCAGGTTCGATCCGTAGTGATATGGTTCACGGAGAGTCGCAACGAAGGATGAAACAGCTGTTCAGTACTCCCTGCTGGTTTTCAGTGGTTCCCTAAATGATTTTATTTCGTGGTCTTTCTTGAAATTGATTTTGGTCTAAGTTTAACAATTAATAGTATTGAATATAATTTCATTCTTGACAATGAAAACTACTTGTTCATTAATTTCTTTCTACATTCTTCGTGAATTTACACTTCTGTCGCACAGAATCATATATCAATCTATGACTGGAATACTGGATTACACGTACGCAAGATTTCAGTACCTATTGGTAAAGTGTATGCTCTTAGTGCACATCATACAAGTATGAAGGTAATACAATATGTTATTTTTGACAAAAATGATAATAACATATTCTTCCCCTATACAGATTTTTGTCAGTTTTGCTACATTCAATGAACCCTGTACTCTGATGTATTGTGACTTAGCCGAGAATAACTGCAATCTTGAGGTAAACTTGTTATATTTATTTATAATTTCATTCGTTTGAATTCCCGGTAGAACATAAACCTTCAAGCTTTGGGTCTTGAAGTTTCAGTAGAAGCTGCATTATTGTTTTTTACAGACTGTGGTCACTGGCCCATCCACACCCAAACTTGTCTCTTTACTGGGCTTGTTACCATTTCAGCAAGGTTTAAGAGTGAATTAGCCAAGGTTTGATCCCAGACCACCTGAATGGTTGGTGAGCATCCTATCACTAAACCACCGACGCATCGAAACCTGTTATGCTATATATATATATATATATATATATATATATATATATATATATGATTAATTTTGTTGAATATGTATGAATATATGAAGCAAACAGATAGTAGCTTAGCAGTAAGGCTTCGGGATAACAAATCAACAGTGATGAAAATCTACTAAAATATTTCCCTCTTGATACTTCTGGATTTTTTGATGATAGTGTAAGTGAATCGAAATGATGGATTCCTGATGTTCCTGATGTTAATCTTACTTGATGGGTAATGATATGCTGAGAGATCCTCGACAATCACTTTTTCTTAATGAGGTGAAACTGACAAGTTTCATGAAAATAATAGTAATTTGAGCTTATAAGACAAGAGGTCTCCACAGCTGATAATTGGATGACGTTTGTGCATTCAGTTTGATTGTTATTTGATCTGAGTCATATTTGAAACATCACCACTTATTCAAATACACATGCGTACTCGCGTCCTAGCTTCCTAATTTACTTACACTAGGAATACACTATATAATAAGTTCTCATTTTGTAAAAATCCTATGATACATCTCATTATCGGCACTTTACCTAAAAAAGTTATACATACTACTTATCAATCAGAGATCATTTGATTCAATAAGCATAGTTTCTCAGTCGAACCAAGGTTATTTAAGCAGCGGACTACCATTTCGCTCAGTTAGGGCTGTGCTCATTAGCGCCATACACCGGATGATGCAGCCTAGAAAGGCAGATAAATTCAAACAAATTGAAATAATTCGTTTTCAAGCAGATAGCATACAGTGTTCTAAATATATGAGGTGTGTATGAGAGCCCATTGTGACATTTTGCCTTAGACTATGTACTTTTCAGATAGCTTACCACATTTAATTTCCTCACTTGTTAAATACATCATATATAAATAAATATAAATATAGCATATACAGTGTGTGTATCTCACTTCACCTTGATATGCATTCACAATTACATGATGCTTAACAATTATGTTTAAAGTGGATGGCAAAATATTTATCTCTTGTAGAGTTTTTTAGACAGAGACTCTCACTATTCACTTCAAGATGTTGATATTTGTATATTGACTTATCTTACTGCATATAACAGGTATTTCGTAAATCTGAACCAATGGAGTTGAAAGAAACTGAATTTGAAATAAAGCAAGTGTTTTACGCATCCAAAGATTTAACATCAATTCCAATGTTCATCTTTCATCGAAAGGTATGCATACTTTATATTTCATTTAAGTTGTCATTTGTATTGTGACTGTAGTAATTTTTGTGTAAATGCGATGCTACTGACTGTAACAGACTTATACAAACTGAGGTATATTTCACACTAGTTGTTAGTTTAGCCGAATGGCAGGCTATTCTCGAAAACTGATTGCATCAACTTGTATTGCATTACAGAACGTCTGTTCATCTGTGCGTTTATTTATTCAGTTATCAGTGCACTGATGCTTCACATGGAAGTGAATAAGTTTTCATTTAGTGTTTTCACTGCATCAAACTTAATTTGTTATTTATTAGACAAGGTGGAGCATGTTAAAACTGAGTGGTTGTCATTTCTTCTTGGGTTTTTCTAGAAGGAAGTACGTTTAGGTTGTGACTAGCACTTTAGGAGATTTTGTGAACTTGGTCCAGCCCCAACACCAGATTTTCTCCATACTGGATAAGTACCCTGCTGATGTTACCTCCAACTGCATTTATAAATTTACGTGGGCCTGCGGCAGCAAGTACACTGGAAGGACAGAAAGAAGGGTGTCTATCCGGTTTCCAGAGTATATTCCGAGAAACTTATGCTTAAAAGAAAGCAGATATTTACAAAGTGCGATTAACAGACACCTTGTGGAGACGGGTCATTTTGTCGAGATTTCCAAATCCCTCAAAATATTAAACATACAAAGGACAGTGAATCTACAACGATATGCTGAATCAGTTGCAATCAAACATCTCAGACCAAATTTATACACACAGAAGGAGAGTAGGGTCATTCTCTCACTCCCTTAGTAACCGTATCACTTTCATTACACTGATTGGTGATACACACTAGTGAGCTCGGCTCACTAAGGAAGTTTTCAAATTCGATGAACTTTAATCTTCTTGAGTTGCCCTGTTGACGTACAAGCCAACACTGTTTATTAGATTTTTCTGTCTTCTCTCAACCCCCCTTTTCATAGTTTGATAGTATATAAACTGATAGTAACTTTAACTAAAAATTTTAATACTTATATTCCGGATGCGTTCATCTTATAATGTTCTTACTATTACATTTCAAACATTTAAGTATAAACTGTTATTATTTCTAACCATTGTAATTTCAGGTAGTTTGCAGCTGATGAGAACCTGTGAAATAGAATGATATAACTTTATACTGCAAATCTGGTCTTTCTTTCTCTATCGAAATTAATCAAGGGAACTAAATGTATGAAATTAAGTGATTCACTTAGGCGTTCAGTCTTTTTCGATTCTTCTACACTAGTAATCAGGTTAACAACAGATTCTCTGCAGGCCTATTTGCATCTATTCATTTGGTTATGGATTGTAACATTTCCATTATGATACAACACGATATCTGATGGGGTGTTTCTCATGTGTGTTGTTCTGCTGCATATAGTCTGCCTGCAATCTTAGGCAATGCAACTTCACCTTATGGTTTAGGTGCAATGTGTGACGAAAGATTATCTCAAGGTTATCAGAAGCCAGCACAGTTATGTACTTCTCGTTGGATTCTTTTACTAAGAGTACTGGGGAAATATGCTTCTTCAACAATGTCACCATTTAATTCTCTCTGAGACTGTTGTCTGATTTCTTCTTAAAAGTGGCAAGGTACTCTATGTGTTGTGAATGTTGTCATCTGAAACATCAACAGGATTTCGTTCTTCGCTGTATCACAGGACCCTTAAGTGTCACCATATATAGTGAATAGTTTCTCGCATTTTCTAGATAATACATTGATATATGATGACCATAGCAACTGGACCCCTTCTGTTTTAACACACAGGGATCAATCCATAGGTATAGATAAAATAATTGATTTAATTTGTTTTTCATAATGAATTCGAATTTCGATTTCTTTTGGAAATAAAATAACTTAACGAATATTTTATATGATTACTGAAGACTGACTTCAAATCGTAAACATTAATATTACTCCATAGTCCATTGGCCTACTGGATAACATTTTAGTGTACAGAACGATAAGTAACTGGTTCAAGTCTGATTATCTCCCCTATCCTTGACTCGCGATGCACTTATATGCATCTAAAGAGTTTTAATTAACATGAAATAAACGTTGTGGGTTCTGCCGCTATCCACCATAAACAAGTAACTTGGAATCCCGCATCTTTCAAGGAGCCCATATAAAGAAATGAAGGTGGTCATTTAGGTCAGATATATGATCATGAAATCATAAGCATGAAGAGTTAATTTCCATTCAATGTGTATTTAAAAAGAATAAAATAAACTTAAATGGCATAATCGACCCACCTATCTCTCTGTCCATACTGGTTATTTAAGTTAAGATGATCAGAGCTTTATATGACCATTTTATTATTTATTTACCTCTTCCTCTTACTTGCTTACTTGCTAACTTTTTACTTTTTTAAGGGTATCACTTTGACTGGTAAAAATCCATGTAAATTGACTTCATTCGGTGGCTTTGGTTTAACTAATCAACCATATTACTCTGCAAGCAATCTGTTATTTGTAGAACATTTTAATGGAATTCTCGCAGTGGCTAATATACGTGGTGGAGGGTAAGCGGGTGTTTTTTATTACTCTTAATTGGATACTACTGCTCATACGAGTTTAAAGGACTATATAATTACAGGCCGGTCAGAAGCTCCTTTCTAATCACAGTGTTTTACTAATGCCTACAAGTTAGGAAAAAGAGGGAATCTGTCTTTACTTTCTGAAGCCAAGTTCTGAAGAGTATATCACAGCCTCAATTCTCGTGCATTTATTAAATGAATCAATCTACATTGTGGGAAAAACGGAATTATGAAAAACTTCAAAACTGTTCTCTCGTCAACGACCTTTGTTGTGTATTAATTTTCCCTGTGTCCTGCAGTAACACATTGCAACTCAGACTAATTTATCTCCCACCAAAATTTCTTGTTATTTCGCCTGACTGACTATACGTATACTGTACGCATACATTAAAAGTGTTTCCTGTTTGAAAGAATTTCATTTCACTGTAATAAAGAGGTTCTCCCGTTACTTCTCATAAGTTCATACAAAACCTTTGGCCTATACTACTACTAGTGGAATTGAAGCTAGGAAGAATTACCTGTTTACTGACTAATATATTTTCCTAATTACAGTACACGGCAATTATTCATACTACTCGTTACCTTATCAGCACTTGGGTCATCACATAAATTACACAAATTCAAGTTTATAAGAGCATTAATCATTTGCTTTGAACGATTCGGAAGTTATTACGCCGACCAGTATAGATTTTATGCCATTAATTATGATATAACTGATGACATCAAATAAATCACATATTTCTATACGAATACTATATTTCTGATACTGTCTAATCAAGCGATTAAGACGAATCAAGATAGTTTGAACACTTCGTTTCTCTTCACCGAAACTGAATTCCAGTAAATCTTGACTAATTGGATTCCGACAGAGTAAATTAACCAACCCGTTTTAGTTCCAACCCATTTTGATGTTGAACTGCGTGTGAACATTATTGGTCGGTGGCGGGTTTACTTAAGAATAATTATTCTTCTTTCACTATCGTTTACATGGGAATATGCTACAGCAAAGCGTTACAGATGGTCCATCAATAAATCGACCAAATCCCACAACTTAGAGATTCTTTTATTCAAATTAAATAATAAAACGAGGACATATTTAAAAGGGTAGGAACAAAAATTATAGAGAAAAATGGTGTAAGTCTATCTTATTGCCAAATCATCTACTCACGCTTAAATGCCCTTCTATCACTCTTTTTAACCTCTAAAATACTTGAGTACAAAATTTGTATATGTACTTTATTTATATATGTATAATACTTTCTGTTTAGTGAATATGGAGAACAGTGGCATAAAAAAGCAGTTATTACTAAAAAATCTGTCGCTATTGACGATATTACAGCAGCAGCAGAATATTTGATCAGAGAAAGATACACTAATTCAAACAAGTGAGTTGTGTATTCTCTCCTGAATTAGAATTTATTTTTCAAGTTTTATTCTTCAAAGATTTGATTTCAGGATTTCATCATGAGCTGACATTAGTTAGAGAACCATTGGAAAACCTGGGAGTACTGGACAGCTGTTTCGTCCTAGTTTGGGAATCCTGAAACCAATCAAATCCCTACAAACCAACACTTGAAAGATTTGATTGATTTCATCAGTTAGACAACCATTTGGAAACTATCAGGGAGTACTACACAGCTGTTTAGCTATAGTTTGGGACTCTACATTTGTATGCATCCATGATACAATCCATCAGTGATCGAATGCGGAATGTACTAACATTTCTGCTCAAAGTGTTCAGAAGAATGAGAATTTTGTTAGTTTCCTCACCTAATAGCCCTATATGACTTACATTTTTTTAACGTCGACGAGATAGTTCCTGAAAGCAGTTTAATCTATAGGTCATCTAAGTAGATTAGAGTTATATCCACCAGTATATCTATAGTGAAACTGAACGAAAATAGGGACATTTGGAATCCCCAACAGACACTACCAGTTGTCTTTACTTCAGTTGATAGCTTTTCATGGGGTGTTGATCTTTTTATAACGTATTTCTTCAACGAGTTCAAATAGTTGATGGATATAACATACTGCTGATGTCTTTTCAATTTCTTTTACTTATATCTCCCACCACTGGTCATGGTCTATGTGAAAACTATTGGTGAGCTTGTATTTGAGGGAATCTTGCTCCTCGATATCTTTAGAGCCCTCCACAATCAGTGCTTTGCATCTGTCAGTCCAGATGAAATGACAGAAACTTACGTATATTTACTGACTTTTGGTTTCAGGTTATCAGCTGTCGTTATCACTGTGACCTTTGCAAACAAACGTCTCCTCTAGTAGAGACGTGACAGCTAGCTGTGCATCAGAGGGCGTGTATGCACACAACAGCTCGCTCCATCCTCTTTTGTGATGGCTATGAGACACGGTCGTCGAAAGCAGAAGACTTTAAAAGGCAGATTAACCACTTTTGAACATAAGTGTCTGCCTTTTATCTTTGATATTAAGTGGTAAAATATGGTGAGTAATATGCATGACAGGCATAGAGTGATGGGTAAGATGGGCAAGTCAGTCGATAAGGTTGTGGTGCTACAACCACGGTGGTGGTAAGGACACATGTTATGCCAACAAAACTACTTATGGAGTTGCAGACCACCTGGTTGTATCATCGAGACGAAGTTAACCTATGGCTTGACAGTGTTTGTGATATGGCAGAGATTTATAATCTCCATAAAGCTGTTATGTTTCTCCATGTAATTATTCTTTCCGCAGTACATTTCTACTGATCATAGTTCTTTAGGATTTTGATGTCTACCTTTGTGTGCTACATGCAGTGTGACAACTTGAATTTCTGCACCTCTTAGCAAATTCCAAAGTTATAACTCAGTCATTTAGTCAGCCAACACTTTTTCAATATTAGACTAGTTATGATGACAGGCCTCCTCAGGATGAGTATTAATGTCATTCTCAGGTATGTATTAAGTTATTTCTCTTGAAAATAGTTGGTAGTGTAAAGGTTTTATAGCTTCTTCCTTTTAATACTGGACACGTTTGTGCACAGAGGTGTGCATGATATCTGCTACCTGTTAGAAGAAAATACATAGTTATAACAAACTTCAGGACAACATATTGCAAATCATTCATGGAAAACTGAACAGAAGAAATAAATTACTCACTGCTAGTTCCTAATTGGTATTTTGTATCACTCAAGCCTTTCTGAGTCACTAAGTTTACATCTAGCTGACAGTAAGATAACCACTGAAGTTAAGAAGAGGATAAAAGCCCTAATGTCAGCAAAATGAAATCCGTCAGATGGTCAGCTTGATGTTTAGGCTTTTGGAAACAAATTATGCGCTCTCTAATTGATAGATTTCGGCCTGCTGACATCATCGCCGATCAGCCGATTAACGTCTTTACCTATTACCTTGAAATTGAGACGATTACCTGAGTGAATTTAGATTTCGGATCGTTGATCATGTGGTTTAATAAATTAACTCGGATATTTCCCCTTACTCTCCATGAATTCTTTCATTCATTACCTTCTACTAATACATAAACTTTTTAAAATATTCAGCCTTATATTATACGGAAATGAAAATGGTGGTCTGCTGGCAGCTTCATGTGCTAATCAAAGGCCAGAATTATTCAAGGTTGTCATTTTAGATAATCCACTTGGGGATATGCTGCATTATTACAAATACTCTTCAACAGGTAGATGGATGAATGAGTATGGAAATCCTTATCATGAAGAAGATTTCAAAGCACTATACAGGTAAGTTAATATTGTCAATAAGTGAATACTAATTGAAATAAATACTAATTTACACATAAAAGAAAACTTTGTGAAGTTGGATTCCATTAATCATTGTACACAGTCACAGCAGAATTTCACTACTTGCGCCATAAAACTTAAAACATGAAATATCACTGGCTAGAAACTGCATCACCTGAGGTATGACGATACAACTGCCTACCATTTCATCGTTACACGAGTTATGCCTTCTTTCCATTAGCTATCCAGCTATATCTTCTCTTATCAATTCTTATCATACTTAATTAGAAGAAGATTTGTTAACTGTTAGTGAGATGGGTCTGACACAACCTTGGATTTGTAGGCTGCTACTGAGATATAGACTGGTTGAAGTTGAAACCTGGATCGCATTAGAAGCCTGTTGATTACCAACCCGACACCACTGGCTAAGCTAAAAACTTGAGCCGAGATTTTGTAGGAACCTGTGTTTCCACTCCACCTCTAATCATCACTATTTAGGTCATTCTCGAGGCCATTCCAAATATCCTTGCCATGAACATTCATAAAGTTAACTGAGAAAATAGTTGAGCGTATGTTTCCAGATAAGAATACAGACAGACTGATTCAAAAATTCGTTAAGAGAATCACTTCTAGTTGTGAGTGAAACATAAGGCTCCAAGTTTTGTGATTTGAAGTTTTAGCAGCTGTAGTGTTTGTTTTACCAGATGGTATTGCCAGCGTCACGCCCAACTATCCTGCTTTACCCAGCTTACTACCGATTAAGCGACGTTAAGTAGATTGCGTTGACTAGGGATAAGATCCCGGAGTACGTGTGTTGTCGGTGAGTATTCTACCACTGAACCACTGACGCAACATCATACCATACTTTTAAACCACAACAAGAGGAAATTGAATTACAAGCTAAAGAGTTCACAAACCGATCGCACATTTTAGTTGCTCTGCTCATCTAACCTTAGTTGAAATTCTTTTATTAGGACAACCAGTGACATGAATAATACATACCTGAAACATCATAATTGATATCGGTGCAAAAAGTCAATAAACAAAAAACTAATCATCTTCACTGCTTCTAAGCAAATTCTTAGGTATCATGATTTCACTAGTATTAAATTCACTGCCACAGAGTAGTTTTGGTAAAATAATTTTTATAGAAATAAAACTATTTAGCTACACAATATGACTATTAAACCAATCAAGGCTGTTGTGACTCATTAGCTTATCCGATAAAATACTTTCGTTGGATACTAGGCATGAATAATGTCATGCGTCTACTTCTTTATTTGATGCAGATTAAATTCTATCAGTCAAGTAATTTGGCACTCATAACCAAGGGTGCTGGGCTCTAATCTCACAGGGAACATCATCTCCCGCTGAAACGCAAGTATATATATATATATATATATATATATATATATATACTTGCGTTTTGACTAAATGTAGTAGTGTGGTGAGAGTTTTATGTTAGCCAAAGTGGTAGACAGTAATTTACGTCAATGTTTACGTCCCAAATCTTGGTTATGAGAAAAAAACAAGAACAAAGCCTAACCTTGAGGAACTCAACAACCAATCGCAGCAGACTTAGCGTAGGCGGATACGATTTGCAGATATATGAAAGAACTGTTTAAGAAACGGTAACAAAGAGATGACAGAATAACGTTCAGCAGGAAAACAACTAATTAGAAGACCTTGTTTCTCTGCTAATTATAACGAGCAATCAAAATATATAAATATCTCTTGTTTTCCCCAATAAACGGTCTGTTGCCTGGCCCTTGTCTTCTGACGTTACATTATGATGAATTTAAATTGTCATATCACACCTCAGAAATTATAATATCAGTCTAGAAGAAGTAGTAAGAATAGTATCATGAAGACAAGTAAATCTGACAACTGATTTATTCTTAAAATAATTGGCAGTTATATTCTCAAAAAAATTTCAGAGAACGCAGGTTATCTTGAAGGTTTTTTTACCGTAGTGACCTTATGTTCTGAATCAGTAAAATAACACATGGTACGCATTACGCACCTGTACACACAGTTAAAAATAACTTAATTTTGTTGATATCTATAATCCCAAAAGATAGGATTTACTTTACTTAGGGATAAATTTTCTGGAGAGTGGAAACACGATGATTGTGCCAATTACATAGTTTCTTTGTTAATTTAATTCGATTGCAAAATAAATCAAATGAACTGTAGTCAAGATTTGACAGAATAGTTCTAAAAAATGTCTACTTCTCACTCGGCGCCCAAATTTTTTAGAACTATTCTGTCAAATCTTGACTACAGTCCATTTGATTTATTTTGCAATTGAATTAAATTAACAAAGAAACTATGTAATTGGCACAATCATCGTGTTTCCACTCTCCGTTGTCTGCAACAGAATGCGTACCTTAAATCCGTAGCTGTCCAGTCAACTGACAACTCCAGTAGGTCGAATAAATCAGCTCAATTTTCAGAAAGAAGACAAAGTCATGAGTTTGACAGGGTGCTTCAACTAAACTCTAATCCTAAACACCATAATTTTGAAAATACGTCTAATCATAAGATTCTAGATACTAACAGTTTGAACAGACATGAAGGTGTGATGTTAGCTGACGCATAGGAAATCCTGATTAATAAATAAGAATGGATATGTATCACTAACTAATAATACTTGATCAAAGTTCCTGACTGTCTATATCTACTTATGGAGACGTTAAGACATTGTTTTACAACTGTTTATCGGCACACATACAACCTGTGTTTAAAGTGTTTAACAAAGGTAGATCAATATTTGTAAGTCTGAGGTCAAATTTTGATCACAACTCATACAATTTTGTTTATTGTACATGTTGATGCATGTTTTATGACTCATGATTGGACAAAGTGTTTTTAAAAATAAGAGATGTTCCTTTTATATATAAACCTCTGTTATGTTAATTTCGATTAATTTCCCTGAAGAAGTTCGGACCAGATTGCCGAACGAAACGTTGGAATTACTCATTTCAATATCGCTGAGATTATACAGATATAATTTTTTACAAATGTCAGTTAGTTTAGTTAAAACTGATCATGAACACTTTTCATAGTCTTCAATGTCCGTGTAATACAGCATAGTCTTTTCCAGAAGCCAAGGGAAGAATAAGAGAAATAACAAAGAAGAATTGGCAAACTACATAGATGAACAAAATGTAAGAGAAAATGTCGAGTTACGCCGCAGAGTCCAAACTTCCTTATTTAATAAGCCCAAAAGGATATTTTCTTAGAAATCAACAAGATATGAGACGAATAACAAGGATTTGAAGAGAAACTGATACTAAGACAGGCAAAATTCGAATTATTTCCTAGCATCATGCCGTGTATATCGCAAGGATCATGGGACTGAATCAGTCTGTACAAGTATTTTACACGCCTGAAATTAAAATTAACAGTCTGACATTAAGGGGATGTCAGTTGAAGACCATTTAAATAGACTCCTGGTAACTATGAGTTAGGAAACCATTCATATCAAAACAATCTAATGCAGAAACAAATGAGACAGAAATCTTCAGATCATCATCACATTTAATTAAATTGACTTCAAAATAAACGGTAGGTCATGCAAAAGGAATAAACAAGAAGTGGAGATAGTGTAACACCTTAAAGCACATCATCTTCCATAAGTGAAGCTGTTTCCATTAAAAAATTGTGTTGTTTCCTACATGAAAAACAAGGGACAACCATCGTGTGACTCAGCCTAATATGTTCTACAGTCAGTTTGCTTAGCAAAAGTGATCTGAAAACAGAATCGAAAGAGGCTATGTAGTTTAAGAAGACAGACTGTATGGACTTTTCACTTTTACCTAATGTTACTTAAAATTATGGTGCAGCACAGTGACAGCATCTAAAGTGATCTTACTGAATTTAAAGGCTTTGGATTACTGAAAGATTTTAAAGGGAGCTTGAGAAAGTGCAACGGAAGTTTTCCCATGATTTTCAGAATGCAGATGTGATGGAGACTGAACTAAACTTCGCATCTGATCCAGAAAATGATGATTTTGGTACAGGTACAACCCTTATGTCTTCACAAGTAACAAGTACTGTAACCCAATTAAATCATTATTTAAAAGTTTATGTAAGAGGATGACACAAAATATCTGAACACTTTTGAAGTAAAATATTTGGTACTCCATGTGTACTTGGATATTGTGATGGATTTAAGGATTTTAGACATGTAAATACATAGTTTTCATCAAACCTTGAAAATAATAATTTATGTGACTAGAGGCATGAAGTAGAATCATAATACCATATTGACTTTAAAAAGTCATTTTAAGATGTGTGCATCAGAACAAGCATCAATAGAAATTTGTTTTTCTTTTGCTTGTAAGCTGATTAGATATTTATAAATTTAGCATAACTCACAAATTTACAGTCTATTAATCTTTATAAATTATTTTATAATGCAGTTATTCACCGATACATAACATCCCAAACTTATCAATCTCAAAGTCATTTTATCCAGCAGTTTTAATATTGTCAGACTGTAAAACCGCAAATGTGGAATATGTGCATTCAATGAAATTGTTAGCAGCACTACAAAATGAAATTACTGCAATTCATACATCTGAACAAAATTACTGTATTCTTGGATGGTTTAAAACTGAAGGTAAACTTAAGGTAAGTGTGATTTTCACATCACTTCATTGTTGATCCAAATATCCAATGGTAATCTTGACTTAATGGATTGATTTCCCGTACGAGGAAAATAGCTGAACTTGACAGGAAATTCTAGTTTCCGACAGGATTTAAAACAGCCATACACCTCTGATTGATATAACGTTTCGGTTCCGAGTGGAATATATGACTTCAGCAGAACACAGTGATTTCATTGCTTCAACCCGCTAGGGGAACTGCTTTCACGTTTCACTTTGAACTGTGTATTTTATAATCAAATGATTTCATTGCATATTTTAGCATCTTCTTTACCAGGTATCATCCCAGTGTTCATATAAAGCGAAGGTCTTTTTTATAGGTTTGAATTTTTTTAGAAGTAACATCTTCACATCTAGAGTAATATTAAAACTCATCTTCCACTTCTTTTACAGATCGAGAAAGTGATTAGCATGTGGTCATTCATTCAGATATATTTGTCACTTCATTGGCAAGTGAATAAAAAGAATTCAAAGCCTTCCAGGAAATTATCGATCAACAGAAAGTAGAGTATGTGTCTAATCCCTCCTATTTAATCATTGTTACTATTATACAACGAAATACTTTAGATCGAAATATAAAATGTTTAAATGTGTAAAAGAAGTATTTTATTCATTTGTTTTACTAAGCAAATAGAGATATATAAGTATTGAGTCAGAAAATGCGTATTGATTATGTTTTGTCTGTTTGTTTGTGTGATTGCGATCAATAATTTGGATGCTCTTTTATTATGAACCCCTTTCTTACTGTAGTTTTTATAATTTCTCGAGTAATGTCAAGGTACCATTCACTCAGACAGTGAAAAACAAAAGGAGACTATAAACTTAGGTAAGTTGTTTGCACTTGTATCAAACGAAATGCAAGTGAACCTGAAAGCTCTCTATGCAGTAGCAATGAAGATGGTAACTTAATTACATACGCAAACATCGACATTGATGGGAGTCCCAAAAAGCATGTTTTTCTTATCTCTTGCCAATAATGTAAAAAGCTTAAGCTAATTGTATGCCTCACTTAGCTCTAACTTAACATTTCCACAAATAATTCACATGTCTACACAAAACTTTTGCTGAAATCGATTTTATGTGTTCTTACTGAATATTCATTACACTTTTGTATTTCCGCTCTGTAGGTGAATATATGTTTCCAGGTATATTTTTATTTATTGAGTAGCTAAATACTGCCTGCATACTGGCGCACTCTTAAGCTCAGCCCCGCTACTCACGCGAGATTACAGACCATGACATATGCCCTCTGACTTAACGTTTTTTATACACCGGTGAAACACAACGCATCATAAGTGTTATGTACTCGTCGAGTAGTTAATTGTCCTGACGCGAAAAGGGGGAAATCAGAAGACCACGACGTTCACGATGATAAGTGTATATTCCAACAAAGGAAATTGACTGTCACACAAGTGTGTAAGTGAAAGGGTACGTAGTGTACGAAAGGTGTGAACAAGTGTGTATAAAAGTGTACAATACAAAAGTACATACGAAAATGCCTAATATGCATGAACCAATAAGATAGACATATTACCATGATTTGATTCTGATTGGTTGTAATGTCATGTCATAAAAAGGTCTTACACTGTTTATTCAGTTAATGGACAGATAAAGCATATTGTCAGTTATAATTGAATATCGATCAATATACACATAGCAAAATATAACAGACTGTCAAAACAAAGTAGACATATGTGACTACATATCAATAAGTTGGATATTTCGAAAAATTATTTCAATTTTAGTATGTTGTATAGAAGTCAGGTCAGAATTCACACTCCAGAGACTTCCTCTGTATTTTTCCCACTGTTGTGAAATATTAGGTATTACATTACATATTGTAATGCCAGTCCTCAAGCAATGATTTGCAACAGAGATCAAAGGGCACGTTAGCAGGGTTATCACACAAGTACTGTGTGCTAGTAAGAACGATGACTCATGGTCAAGGATTGTATTTACAACCAATTATATCACAATTAGGTGAGAGAGGTCTTCTTATCAGTCATCATTTGCATCGTCTTGGGCGAAAAATCCCTGCACGCTACATAGTCAACCTGAAATTAGATAAGCATACAGTTCAAATATTTGAAAACCGCCTAACTTACTACGCCTTACATTATATAGGGCAATATTTTCCCTTTTTTGGAATAGTACCAACTTCATTTGAAGTGTATTAAGGCATTTCCGTAAATAGGCCAAAATACGCTATCATGATCTCATGAAAATCCAATAAAATACATTCAAATTTTGAACTTACTGCCTCCACTCGATCCATTAAATTGCTCAAATATCAGTATCAAGAGACATTTTCTGATAAAAATGCAGCGAGTGTAGCGCAGTTCGACAATATCAAGCCACCAACGATATATATTACAAAAAAATTGTAATGCAAAACTTCATTTGAAAAGCACACAAAACATATAAATTGTCATTAAACCACCACTGTAACGGGTCACGATGCGACAGTAAGCGGGATCATGTCATAAAGCCACTAGTTATTTAAGTCTTGAAAACTTCTCACTTCATACTTGAAAATATCCAAGTGTAACTGATAGGTGTATCGATCTGAGTACTGGTAACTTGTTGCAATGCATGGGAGAATGCTTTCCGCAACCAGTGATTTTTGAAGGGAACAGTTCTAGATATACTACCTCATAAAAACGGGTAGTCTGAAATCAAGTATTCTGGGTAACAAGGCGGCTGTACACGAAGACGCACACACCAATTCTGTTATCCATACAGAAGCACTGGCTTGACGTTAGTGTTTGAAATTCGGATTAATTCTGTAATGGATGGTGTGAATATCCACATAGATTTCAGACATATGAACGCCTAGAGTGCCTTTTCGTTCTGATCCTGGCTGGCTTTGGCATCTTCACCTGAGCCGCCCATAACTGAAACAACTCTAATCATGTTAATGTAAGTGATGGCTTCCTTCAAATTTATCTGATTGGTTTTGATTGGTATCCGTTTTCAGTGATAAAGTATCTTTATCTCCTCTTTCTTTTCTATGTTATCCTGAAGCTCTGTCTTCGCTTCCTCTTCCGCCAGCGTGTTCATTTTCTCTTGCATATCTCAGATGGTGCTTATTTCCCAATGAATTATTTAACAAGACTCATTAAGATTTTTAATGGTCTTCAGATCATTGAAATGACAAGAACTTTCTTAAGCATAAAAACAAAGAGAGCAAGCCTTAACGCCGGTCTTGTCACTACAGTTACAATCACTTTTAGAGATACAATTATAATTCTTCTCTATTTACTACATATAAACAGTAAAGTAATAATTTATATTTGGTTTAAACAGGTAAGTTTACATAAAATGCACGCCATTATTGCAGACATGATCAGAAACGGCATAAATTTCAATCGTAAAATATCAATAGATAATTACTGTTACAATAGTTCATATGGCAGAATTACAATTCAAACAACCAGAACAGATCCACATAAAGTTTAAATTGTGTGGCCGTCACCAGGGTCCCCATTAGGCTTCAGTGGCAGTCCAATCTTCGTTTTTTTTCGTGAGTGATGTCAGTCGATCGATGAAGAACCATTACCTGGGTAAATCATGTTTCTCCCCGTGAATGGAAGCTATTTTTAGAGAGAACAGAATGTTTCAAGAAACTGTAAATTGACATATAACACAAGTAAAGATAATATACGATTGAAAATACATTTAGAGGAGATAAACATAAAGGAGCTATGTCGTCCTTAGAATGATAACATTAATTTGCAACGTAAAATGCTAAACATATTAGTCTTACTACGGAAACTATAACGTTTTCGATGAAAATGTAGCTTTCTTCAAACAAAGTAATTTTTGTTTTTACTCAAGAACAACTAGACGTTAAGGAATCACGGAATACATATTAAAAAGCAGGTTTTAACTTGATTAAAAGCCTAAACAGTCAAGATATAACAGGGTATAATAATGATCAGGTAAAAATTATTACGAAGTTTGAAAGTGACAGTTTAGTCAGAAGTAGCTTCGAAGATCAGGGAAAATATAACATTTGGGGCGTGCTGTTGCTCGAATCTGCCTAGCGCCCACAGGATAGCATTATAACAACAAACTGAGTGAATTTATAAGAGTTAGAAGCAGATGCATTATCGAAGTATTATCTCGATGCGTATATATACAACAGAAAACTATAAAACTGAGAGTTTTTAAAAAGAATAAGGTATAGAAACGTTCAGTACTAGAACAGATTAAGTTATAGTATATTAAGTAGAATGAAATGAATAGTTGTACAGTTGGTGATAAAGGTAGGTAGAATGAACTTGAGGAAAACAGTCGGTTGGTTGGAATTACTAAGATAAGTTTCCATGACCACTTTTCATATGGTATGCTTTAGACATTGCAAAGTACCCATTTACATATTTTCTGGAAAAACGATTGCGAACAATTTCAAGAATATACATTTAGGATAATTACAGACAGACTTATAGTTCTGTAAACCTGTCTGATAAAGCAATTATAGGATTTCAAATAAGCTCTACAAATTGACTTAACCTTGCTCAGTTTATTATCTCTCTAGCTCTCTACCCGGTCCCAAGCTTGAGGAAAGAGGGAGAATTGCGCGTAGGACTAGCAACCTTACACCCCGAAATCATTAAAACCGCTACAGAAACTTCAACGCATAAGAAATATGTTAAAATACAAAACATTTAAAAATACAAACTTATTCTTCTCTGGAACCGGAGGCAGGCCGGTGAAAGCCCACATGATGCCACTTAGTTGATGTGTCTTCTTTCGATGACAGCAAAAATAACATTGGGGACGTGGGATGCTCCTACAATGTACGAAACTGGGAAAGCTGCACAAGTAGCCAAAGAAATGAGAAGACGTGGTATAGAAGTACTCGGAATCTGTGAGAGCAGATGGAATGGATACGGATTATCAAAACTGTAAATCGGTGAGTCACTAATCTACTCCGATCACGCAGACGACAACCACGAGCATACTGAGGCAGTTCTGTTCTGTTCTGTTCTGTTTTCGACATAGAACTTTGCACAAATGTGCGGAAGTTCAAGTCGCCACATTCCGTGTAGCACGCGAAGCAAGAGAAGAAAGTACAAGAAAAGCATAATAGAAACAGTGAGCAGAGGTGTGAGACAAAGGAGTAATAAAGAAATACAAAACAGTTTCATTGAAGATCATAAGTCACAGGGAGTGGATGCATCTGCGCCACTGAGAACGATTTTGAGCCATGTCACCAATTGTTTCCAACCATAGATTTTTACCGTCCCGAGGACCCCAGCCTGGAAGTCTACACCTTCCTACGTGGCTTAGACCAACTGTTGTGGATTTCATTGACTGATGCCAAGTTTTTGTTTGACCGCCGCTAGCTTTTTTCCAGCCTGACCCTATATCCGCTAACATTGCTCGTCGAGGGAGGCGATGGCTTGGCATACGTAACACATGTCCTAACCATCTCAGTCTTTGTAGCTTCACGACTTCGTCGATTGATTTCCCCTGTTTACCTAGAACTCTACGCCTAACCTCCATGTTGCTCACCTTATTATGCCACTTTACACGGGAAATAGAACGCAGGCACCTATGATCAAAGACAGCTAGTCTTTTCATGTCTTCCACTCTCAGTGGCCAGGTCTCACAACCATAAAGGAGGACGGAGCGGACTGATGAGCAGTACACCCGCCCTTTGGTCGATAGTCGAACATCTCGTCTACGCCAGAGTCGGCGTAAACTAACAAATGCGAAACGAGCCCCTTGTATTCGTGCTGAGATTTCGTCAGAGATCAGCCCGTTGGGGCTGATGGTACTTCCCAAATAAGTGAAGCGGTCAACGTGCTCTACCACTTCACTTCCTATTTTTAAACTAGGCGTCGATGTAGTCCAGTCCTGTAACATCATCTTGCATTTGGCGGGAGCGAATCGCATGCCAAACATTCGTAGATTGCTGTTCAAGGTGTTTAGAAGACTCTGCATTTCGTCAGCGTCTTCGCCTAGAAGGACTATATCGTCTGCATATTCCAAGTCAACGAGATTATTCCCGGTAGCAAGTCAATCCCTGAATCGCTGAAGTCACCTAGGGTTAAGTCCATTAACACATCTATGATGAAGTTGAATAGAAAAGGAGATAATGGGCATCCTTGACGGACACCACTGGTCGTCATCAGTTCAGATGACAGCTCGCCGTAAGCCCTCACCTGGCTGTATGAGTACGAATAGAGTGCCTTAATCAGTGCAATATATTTTCTTGGAATTCCCTTTACAGCCAAGCATCTCCAGAGAACTTCCCGATCGACAGAGTCGAATGCTGCCTTTAGGTCAAGAAATATAATGACTGTTGGACGCCGGTAGGAATGCCTATGTTCTAGAATCTGTCGGAGGGTGAAGATATGATCAATACACCCTCTTCCTGGTCTAAAGCCTGCCTGGCTCTCTCGTGTTTGTGCTTCCCGAGCACCACTCAGTCTACGCATGATTATTGAGCCTAAGACTTTAGATACTATATTAGTCAAGCTAATCCCTCTGTGATTATCACAGGAAGACTTGTCTCCCTTCTTGTATATGGGGATAATCAGTGACTTACACCAACCCGATGGGACTTCTTCTGATTCCCAGACGCTGCCTAGTACCTCAGTTAATCCGGACAGTAAGCTGTCTCCACCGTACTTAAATACCTCTGGAGTCATTCCATCAGGTCCCGCTGCTTTGCCTAGTTTCAGATTGGTGACAGCTTTAGTAACCTCAGTTAGTGACGGAGGACCTGTATCTATATCCCATTCAGGGAGGTGTTGGATGCTCGGAAGGTTGAGCGTGGCTGTGGGCAAATTAAACTGCTCCTCATAATGCTCTTTCCAACGATCCAGTCGTCTATCCTGTGAGCTAATTATAGTGCCATTTTTTTCCGAGATTGTCTCACTAATGATTTGTCTTCTCCCACCCGTTTCCCTGATGAGTCCAAAGAGTTGCCTGGTGTTGCCTATCCTCAAAGCTTTCTCCATCTCTTTGGCTTTTGTCGCCCACCACTGTTCACGGTCCTTGCGGAGACTTTTCGTAAGTTTCCTCTTGTGCAGCTTTCGCTCCTCATTGAATTCGGAGCTCGCCGGAATAAGTCTTCTAGCATCTATCAGTTCGGATGAGGCGGTGGAGATCCAGTGGTTTTTACTCACCTTTGGGTTTACCTTATTCACAGCTTTTACAGCTGTATCTATGGCTGCCTGGATATTTTTCCAAGCTTCTTCAGGGTGAGCACAGCTGTCGAACACAGATATGTGTTTAGCTAGTTCTTCCTGAAATACGGATTTAGTTTCCTGATCGAGCTGGGGACGTGATGGTTTTACCGCCAGCTGTTTCCTACGTCCGTTCAGTCGTAAGCACACCCGAGCGCGGACCAGTGCATGGTCGGTATCTACGCACGTGTTCCAGAAGGAGCGACAATCTCCTACCGACCCACGCCAACGATAGCTTATTGCTATGTGGTCTATTTGTGTCCAGCGTTGGTTTGATGAAGGGGGTCTCCAAGTCAAACAGTGTCTCTCCTTGTGTTTGAAGTTAGTGCTTACAAGAAACAAATGATTATCAGAGCAGAACTGTAGGAGACGGTCACCGTTGTCGGTTCGCTGGCACGGAACTCCATAGGTGCCACCGACATCCTTCTCAGATTGACACAATTTCCCTACTTGAGCGTTAAAGTCACCAGCTAGAACGACTATGTCTGAGCGTTTAGCCTTTCTCACCAAACTAGACAGCTTTTGGTAGAACTCATCCTTCGTTTCATCTGAACTGCAGTCAGTGGGGGCGTAGGCGGAGATTACGAAAAGGCATCGGCGAGTAGTGCAGTCCTTCCTCCTTCTTACTGATCCGTTCAGGCGGACAGCACACATTCGGCTATCTACCGGGATCCAGTCAAGCAATGTCTTTTCTGCCCTAGTACTCAAAGCTATCCCTACGCCAGCTAATCCTCGTGAACTAGCTGTGGCATCTCCTGACACCCTCAGGGTGAATTTTGCAGATTCAACCTGTTGGCCAGGTGGGGTTAGGTGAATAACCACACTTGGGTCTTGTATGCGTGTTTCTGAAACACAGCATACATCAATGGCTCGTGATGCCAGGGTCTTGGCTAGTGATGCTTGTTGTCCTATTTGGCAAAGTGTCCTAACATTAAGAGCTCCTATATGAAATTGGTGGCGCGGCTTTAAGAGGCTGTCGGTGGTGGTTTTTTGGCTTCCATCGTTTTTAGTGGACGCAGAGTGGAGAGGAAGTGGAGAGCTATCAAGTCGAGGAGTTGCATCAGTGGAAGGAAGGCAAGATGATAGAGATGAAGATGAAGACAAAGATGAGTGAGTAATAGAGAGGTTTCGTGTGCATTTCGGATTGTGAGGGCGATTGTTACTTCCCGGCTGCCCACACCGTGGAAGTTGGTTGCGTGACCGCAGAGCCCAGGGGACAACTGCTTGAGGCCGGTCACACGCGGCCTGTTTTTGTTTGTTCTTTTTGTTTGGTGTGTCTCAGTAGCAGATTTATCACTCCCGCCCTGTGACACGGCAGCAGGAAGCGCGGTCGTTGTTAATCCGGGCCACGGCCGATCCGGCATGAAATTTTGTAATTTTGTATTGGACATGATGTTGGATTGGGTAGCTGCTTTTTGTTTAACCGCTATCCAAACAACCTGCCTGGCATGGTAGAACCTCAAGAGACATAAGTCTCAGCCAGTATAGCTTGATTAGGTCATTGCGGTGTTCAAGCCCGACCACCACGTCAAGGTAGCAGCTTTCGGTCGAGCAAAATTCAAATTTACCTTCACACAGGGCAGCTCTGGATACTTCAGAGTGATATGATGGTGCCGCTTGAAATATTCAGCCACGGACTGTTTCAACTCCTCAATCATCAAACGGTCGGCTGGTAGTGATGATATTCCGTGCACGGTGAAGCGCCGGGAATATGCACGTCCATCATCGCAGTGAGTGTCTATCACGATATCAACAGTGACAGTCATAACCCTGATTCAATAAAAACCGATTTCGTCCAGCATTATGAGCGTAAAGTCCAACTCGAAAGAAAGGAAGGTTACAATCATCCAGTGCTACGCATTGTGCCGCAAACAACGCGGAAAAGGAGAAGAAGGGAGATTTCTACATACAATTACAAAGAGTAGTGGATGACAAACCAAATAGAGACACCAGAATCCTCATGGGCGATAAGAATGCTGAAATGGGACCAGATGATACAGGAAGAGAATTCATCATGGGTCGAGAAGCTCTTGGAGAAATGAATTAGAACGGAGAATTGTTCGAAGACTTCTGCACTTCAAATGATTTGGTGTTTGGAGGTAGCGCGTACCAGCACAAGAATATACACCAAGCAACGTGGATTTAATCTGACGGACATACCACAAATCAAATAGATTTCAGATCAATGCTATTCAAGGAAGTGAAGACAGCTTGCAGAATACAAAGTCAAGAAGGGGGGCGAATGTGGGCTCAGACCATCATCTAGTTCAAGGAACCTTCAAGGTGAAGCTGAAATCCATGGAAACAAATGGAGACAGACAACAATTCGAATTCAACACTCAAGCTGGAATACGTGTGTGGTGATTGACAATTTCTATCTCTGTATTGTTTAAATACTTACTGTTGACTGTTGATATGTTTCTTATATGAATGGCATTCGAATTCCGCTAAATACAAATTACTGATTGCTGCCCTCTCTGGGTTTTGATTAGATTCCTATAATTCCGTCATCCCGGTATATTAATATTTCCAAGTACAATAAATTACTACAAATTGGCGTCGCGATGGAGCTAAGTAACCTGGGAAAATTTCCTCTTAATGGTTCTCCGCGGGAGATTGCTGATTATTTGGAATGCTTTGATGCGTGGTGCATTTCCAAGAATGTTCGGGATGATAAAATACCTGCTCATTTCATCACCGCTATTGGTCTTGATGCATATAGCCTGGTGAAGAATCTGGCGTTTCCAGATAAACCCATTTCTATGCCATATGCTAAGCTCCGTGAACTTCTTATAGATCACTTCCATGTAACTACTTTTGAGACCAGAGAGAGGGCTCAGTTCAACAAACTGGTACGTTCTCCCAATCAGAAGATAAGAGACTTTATACTACAACTCCAAATTCAAGCCTCAAAGTGTAATTTTGGAGATCAGCTGCATACACAACTACGTGATCGTCTAATTGCTGGAATCAACATTCCTAAATTAGAGAAAGAGTTAATTCAGATTCCCTCTTGTACGTTTCAAACTGCTAAAGATGTATGCATTACATATGAAGATGTCAATAATGAATACTCTGCTCCCACTACATCAGTGTCTGATGTTATGCTTTCTAAAGTCGAAAATACAAGTGGTAATGGAAAGCAATCCAAACTGCCATCCACAGGTAACAGAATGCAGCGAGAGATCAAAAACATTAAACCGTGTTTATCCTGTGGAAAGTTACATCTACGAAGCACTTGCCGTTTTCGGGGTGCTAAGTGCTATAAATGTGGTAAAGTTGGACACATCAAGACGGTTTGCAGAAGTTCAAATACTTATGTTGCTCAACATTCTTATAATTCTCCCAATCTGTCTAGTAAAATGGAGTCAATGTGTCTTTCAACTTTTCAAAATACTCAAGCTAATCCAACGAAAACCTCCACTGCAAGTTCAGCAACGCAAGCATCAACTGTATTCAAAAATGAGGTAGCTAAGTTGCAATGTGAACTGTCGAAAGCACGAAAAGACCTAAATGAGATGAGAGAGCAACTGAATAAAACTGAGGAATTACTGCATATGCATAGACTACGTCTGGTGAATCCAGAGCATACAAGTTCTTGTGAAAGTCCTGCAAAACTATTCAAATCTCGAATTCTCAAAAAGCATCTGATGTCCACTACTTCTAATGTGTGGTGGACCTTTTCACTCTGTTAGCTTAGTTACCCAAATTCAAGTAGAAAATAAAATACCAAATGAGTTTAGTTACGGGAAGAATGTATTAAAGTTTGATTACTTGAGTTTACAAAGGTCCACAGTCCACAATAAACGTAATAGACTCCAGGTGCTGCGGAAAGACTGCTCCAGTAGTAATTCTCCAATGTTAACGTTGCCGGAGGTCGACCAAAGTACGTAGGAAGAAACTACGGTGCTCCTGCAAAAATCAGAGATAGAAAGCAGGTGATTAGGATTGATCGACGGCAGTTGAGATGGTGGAGAAGACGGAGAGTCGAAGGCACAGCTGTATATTTATTCAAAACCCGAGGTAAAGTCAAAGTACAGAGTTTCTGGTTAAAACAAAGTGGTGTACAATATGTTCATTATTTACATAGTAGTAAAATTTGGATAAGTTTCTTTTTGAGGACTCCACAGGGCTCCCCCTCTTAGAGGTCCGGAGGACCATCAGTACTGCCCTCGTGGACGATTACATGAATATAAGCAACATAAATAAGGGATAATGTCAACAATATGGATAACAAAAAATAACAACAATAAGGATACAAAGTTAGATCAGGATGTATGGAATGCATCCGTGTCGTATAAAGTTTAGCACATACAAGCACATACAGGAATTTTTAAAAAAAATCAAAACTTGTTATAATTTTAAATAAAAATTTATGTACATAATAAACCATGACATGTTTGTTAACATTTGTGAAATTCATATATAAATAGATATACACATATACGTGGTGAATGCGTGTGCTTGCAGTACAGTTGACGAACAGCAAATAATAATACTAATAAATATTAATGGTTATAATGAAGTGAATGTTAACAACAATAGTAATGAGAAGTATGTCTAAATAAGGTTAACGTTTATGTCAGTCAATGAAATGAACATAGCGGGCAGGTTTACAGATCTGCCGCCCACTGCGTGTCTGTACAGGGGGAAGAGTGAAGAGCGGGAGAGTTGGAGTTGCATTGACTTGCTGATTGTTTATTGGTGTCGGCGTTGCTAGTGTTTCATGTTCGCTGTCGGTGTACGCTGGTTTAAGACGGTCGATAGAAACAGTCTCCGGTTTACCATGTTTGTTCAGCGTGAAGTATTTTTCGGTGCGTTTAAGTACTAGAAAAGGACCTTCATATGGATGTTGTAAACCTTTTCTAATGGCATCGACGCGAACAAATACAAATTTGCTAGTGAGTAGGTTCTTATTTACTTGAGCTTTATGAAGTGATTGGCGAGGGGCTACTGGTCTAAGCTGAAGCATATGCTGGGTAAGGCGGTTGGTGAAGTCGGAGATATTTACTTCAGTTGAATCATTAGACGGAACTAACTGACCAGGCAATGTGAGGGTAGTACCATACACAAGTTGAGCTGGTGTACATCCCAAATCTTCTTTTACAGTTGATCGGATACTGAGAAGAACTAATGGTAGGTGTTCACTCCACTTAGATGAGTCAGCTTGTGCCATAAGCGAGCTTTTCAGTTGACGATGGAAACGTTCCACCAGACCATTCGCTGCAGGATGATAAGCTGTAGTGGAGATATGGTTCACTCCAAGGAGTCTTGTAAACTCTCGAAACAGAGTTGATTGAAATTGAGCTCCTCGGTCTGTTGTAATAGTTGTGGGTACTCCGTAGTTTGACACCCAGCGATCTAAGAAAACCAAAGCGATATTTTCTGCAGATATATCGTTGAGTGGACAAGCAATAGCCCATCGGGTAAATCGATCAATCGCAGTAAGTATATGAGTAAATCCTCTGGATGGCGGTAATGGTCCAACAACATCTATATGAACGTGTTGAAATCGTTTATCGGGTAAATTGAACTGTTTTGGAGGTGTGACGGTGTGATGATGTACCTTGGATCTTTGACATTGCAAGCATTGGCGGGCCCATTTCCGAATATCGGAGTTCATCTTGGGCCAAACTAAACTCTCGCTGATCAACTTGACTGTAGCACGCACTCCAGGATAAGACAATAAATGTAGATGTTCAAACAAAGTTTTTCGACAACTTAGTGGAACAAAAGGTCTATGAACTCCCGTTGAAACGTCGCAGACGATAGTTGTATCAGACAGGGGAATAGGTACATCCTGCAACTGTAGGGAGGAGTTTCGTCTACAAGTATGAAGTTCGGCGTCATTTTTCTGCAGCTTGGCAATATTGTCTAAGCTAATGTCTTTCGAAGATAGATGATTAACATCACATCGGGACAAAGAGTCGGCTACGATATTGGAATCTCCTGTGATAAACTGGATGTCTGTTGAGAAATGTGATTTGTAATCCAGTTGTCTGGCTTCTTTCGAAGAGCATCTGTCCAACGAAGTGGTAAAAGCATAACAAAGAGACTTATGGTCGGTTTAGATAGTAAAATGTCGACCTTGTAGTAAGAAGCTGAAATGTTTCACTGCTAGGTAGATGGCTAACAGTTCTCTGCCAAAAGTGCTGTAACGAGTTTGCGCAGGTTCCAACTTTTTGGAGAAGAAAGCAAGTGGAGTGATGTCATTATTGAACTTTTGTTGTAAAACCTCCCACTGCTACCTGCGATGCATCTGTACATAAAATGAGTGAAGCTTCTGGGTTGATATGAGATAACATTACAACGTTGGATAAGGCATCTTTTGCATTATTAAATGCTGCTTTTGCTTCTTCAGACCACTGAAATTTCTTCGAATTGCATCTAAGTAGGTCGGTCAGTGGCTGAACTATGGAGGCACATGATGGAACACAACGTCGATAGAAAGTGAACATCCCAAGAAAACGTCTAAGTTTCTTTAAGGAATCTGGTTCGGGAAAGTTCTTAATAGTTTCTATCTTATCTTCGGTAGGCCTAATGTCTTCGGCAGTTATTCGATGTTAGATAAGTTTATTTTTGAGGACTCTACAGATACCTGGAAGCTAACAGAGGAGGGGAGGTTGGTAAAAAAAGTGACTCAATGCAAGGATGAACAGCAGAAGGAGAGCTGATTTCAATGCACACTGTACTGAATATAGAAGTGAATAAGAGTGCTAGGGAAGACAAATGACAGTTCTACGACACATTGACAACTGAAGCGAAATAGGCCGCAGGCAAAACAGGTATCAGGACACTACATCTGATAACTAAGTTTCTATCCTGGAAGAGATCAATCCAGATGATAAAACCAATAAAAGATGTTCAAGGGAACTTGATCACCAAGGAGGAGAAACAAATCAAACAATGAGCTGATCAATTTAGATTACACTTGACTCGCCCAACAGCCGCAACTCGCTCAGAAATACACCACCACAACAGTACGCACACATCTAACAACAGTGCACACACAAAACCTCTACTGAAAGCAAAAATCCTGAATGCAATCAAGCTACTGAAGTTTAGTCGGCAATGCAGCATTGCCAGGCAGAATACCTGCGGAGCACCAAAACCGACCCCAAGAAATGCGGCAGATGTGCAGGCGAAAACAAACAAACAAAACAGATGACAAAACAAACCAACTGCCAAAAAGGCTGGCGGCGAGGACAACACTCCAGGTGAACATGAAGGTGGAGACGGAGGTGATGAAGATAAAAAACCAACAGAAACAACAACCAACACCAATCACCATCAACACAAGAGATTTGACAGACAGAGGTTATTCCCAGCATCATATATTATCCAGGAAGCACGCTTTAACTCAACGGCAACTGCAACGGATGAAGATGCCCATAAATGTAGTTGAAGATTGAACCATCAATTCATGGTTGTTTGCTCAAAACCAACTTCCCCAATTTTCGCGGAGGCATCAATACGACAGTCATCGTCTCATCGGTCGCTGTTCAGAAAGAAGTCAGCAGCAAACCGTCAGAAGTAATATTGTGATTTACTATTGTAATATTTGTTCACAGACCTTAGTTTTAACAGTATTTATATTTTGGTGTAACAATAAAGAATCCTCGAGTCACCAATCGGTGTTTTGGTTTATTCGTCCGTTATTACTAAGCGTTTCTGAGAAACTTCAAGGAACAGCGTGCGCCCGAGCGTAGCAAGAGCTGGGCATTAACGGTTTATGAGACGTGGCTGAGAGTTTCTGACGATGAAGTAAGTTTCCGTCGGTAGAAAGAGATTCTGACGGATTCAGACAGTTGGTGAAAGTTTGGATAGTCGCCGTTCATTTTTCCTGGTGCCGGTCAAGTCCTCTTTGAACAAGCAATATCTGGAACGCTTTTGGAATTGGGTCAAGTTCAACAATGCCTGGGTCAAAGAAGGGACAGAGTGTCTTGGATGCAAACAGGAAAGTAAGTCATTGTGACTTGTCTGTTAATTGTAACGATGTGTCTGATGTTAAGCATGACATGGTTGATGTTACTGTTTCGCCGTTCAGGGATAATAGGAACATCAAACTCCCTAAATTAGAACCACGGTGTTTCGATGGAAACCCAGCTGATTATTTACAATTTGTAAAGGAGTTTGAGATCATGCTGAGTAGTATTTTATTAAGTGATGAATTGAAATTGATGTATTTGATGAGATATTGCACTGGAGATGCTTCAAGAGCTATACAGTGCTGTAAGCTCATGCCTCCTAATGAGGGATACGCTGAGGCTATGAGCATATTACGTCAAAGGTTTGGAAGACTTTCAATGATTGTAAGGAAAGTATACGAAGCTGTCGAAGGTAATGGCAGCCAACTTCGAGATGCCTCCAAGGCACTTACGGAGTTTTTAGATAATATTATGAATTCTAAGAATACCTTGATTTCTATTAATTGTATGAGTGACCTCAACTCGAGCTCAGTCCTAGAGATAATTGCAAGACACCTACCTACTCGACTGCAAACGAAGTGGGTGACGAAAAGCTCTCGTAGGGAGGATGAGGGTATCAAGCCAAAATTTGATGATATCCTGAAACGAGTAAAGCATAGAGTCAATCACGTCTCATAAACCGTTAATGCCCAGCTCTCGCTACGCTCAAGCCTACGCTGTTCTTCGAAGATGTCAGAAGCGCTTCGTCATAACGGACGAAAAAACCAAAACACCGAACTGCCGTTTGATATTTCTTTATTGTTACACCAACATATAAAAGGAATAAGCGAACTAAGTTCTGAAAACGAATATTACAATAATAAATCATTGTATTACTTCTGACGACGTTTCAATCTTCTTTCTGAACAGCGACCGATGAGACGATGACTGTCGTATTGATGCCTCCGCGAAAATTGGGGAAGTTGGTTTTGAGCAAACAACCATGAATTGATGGTTCAATCTTCAACTCCATTGACACTCCCCGGCAAAAAAGGGATCCAACCCTTTTTTCCTTCACGACCAATACACGTTGACTTGGATGCCATTGCGAGAACCTGTGTCACACGGACAGAGCTGAAATGGAAAACAAACAGAAAAGCCAACACACCACTAGCATACCCACAGCACAATCTCACACATCGCTGACGACCTGCGCCTCCAGAGAGAGACCTCCTCTTGACATCTTGCAACACAATCGCCACTTACTAGAATGACTCTTGCAGAATGCAAAGTGACCATGGCAGCACCTCACGATACTCTACGGATATCCTCTTATCTACTCATTTCAAATTACCACTGAAATCGCTTGTCACTCATTCTGCCTCAGTTCTTGTAGCGGTGACGCATGCGAGCCTCAGTCGTTTACACTCATTCTCCCCGGCGTGTCCGACCGCTGCTAACAATTATCTCCGTGTGCATTTCATTCTCAGAAATAGCCTAGCCTCCCCGTCGTATACGACCAATCTGCTGTCCTTAACATCAATCAATTCATTCATGGATGTAGAAGAGTGGACACAACTTCAGAAGTAATCAGGACGAAAATTTTAACAAAATTACGCAATAACAACAAGACACGAAAACAACGAGTAAACACAATTAATCCAAAAAACACCAACTGATAAGACACACCACACGTATATACAAATAGTACAAACAATCTCGCCGATCATGCCTTGGTGGAATTCCTTTGAAGAATCGCAGGACTTCCACCAGTACGCCTACATTCCTTCTCAGGTTGATGATACAAGTGGAAGTCGTCCGAACACAAACAGAATTGCCAACAGCTAGATGACAGATGATATCAATTCAGTATATACAACATGAACATATATACAAAATCACACACCAAGCACATTGGACTGCTCACTGATTCGCTACCCTTTGAAGAGCTGTAGGACATACAGCAGTACGCCTACAACCCTTCTCAGGTTGACGCCTTAGGTTGGAAAATCGTCGCAGAGTTCATTCGCTGACTTCCTTCTATGAGCTATATCCTCAAATCTGAACGGCAACTCGCTCATGTCATTGTATCGTAGAATATAGATGACCAACAAACACACGACGTATCTGGTCAACCAAGCGTAGACACGGAGTAATTTACACCAAAGATAATAGCATTCAATTAGTAACTTGAAACTAGAAATGCCTTTATTCGTGCAAGTCAATTTAACAATTACTCTCTCGTTTACACTTGGCTTATCCTCACTAAACTGAGCAATATCTTTCGTCTTTCCAAACGCACAAATACTATCATAGTCATTGCACAAGATACTTGAGTTGATGGGCGTCTGTTTCATTGTGGATGACAACGCCAAAGACGACTGATTGATATCAGTTGATGAAGTTAGCAGTGGATCTGAAGCCGTTCTTTTTCGGCTTTCAGAAATTTGTCTACCTGCAAGACCACCACCACTGCTGTCTTTTACTATCAGCTCCGCTATAGGACTAGCATCTGATGATAGGTGGGCTTCACTCTGATCAATTACACTGACGGTTTGACAAGTATGCATGCCTTCTGGAACTGCATCTGCATTTAATTCTACTTCACGTTCAAGTTGTACAGAACCTTTATTTAACTTAGCAGTAGTAGGCATATCCCTCATCTCATCATGATCAACCAAAGACAAATCTGCATTATCATGATCATTATCACAAATATTCAATTTACCGTCAAGTTCATCATTTTCAAACTCTTTAGTAACAGAAGTAGACAATTTTGGTTCCTCCTCACAAATCATTAAAGGTTTTATATCTTCACTCTGACTAGTTATACTTTGTAAACTTTTGGAGTCAGAACTCCACTCTGAAGCAGTAACTCTATTCTGTGACACTCTATTCAGCAACGGCTTACCAGTTGCAGCTACAGACTTCCTGACCGCACCGTTATCGTCACACAATTCAGAGTCAGACCTGGAGTTTACATTTAGCTTATCACTGAACTTGCTCACCAGTTCACAGTTCACTTCTGTATGCACCTTTTGCACACGTGTCAAACAAAACCGTGTTTGTCTTGCATCTTGTAACTTATCTGTTGAGGATGTACTACGAAACCTGTTACACTCACTAGGTCTATATGCATTACTGGACATCATGGAGCCTTCTCGATATCCACCTCTCTGAGGCGCTTTCGTCATCAATGATTGCGTTTTACCCTCAGACTGCTCTATTCTAGGGGTGAGATGTAATAGACTGGCGAAACTGCTCATAGATTGATTGACACTATCTTTTACTAGTTTCAGGATATCATCAAACTTTGGCTCGATACCCTCATCCTCCATACGGGAGCTTATCTTCACACACTTCCTTTGCAGTCGAGTAGGTAGACGTCTTGATATTACTTCTAGTACAAAACTCGAGTTGAGGTCATTCATGCAATTCATCGAAATCATTCCATTCTTGTAAATTAGCAAATTATCTAAAAACTCAGTGAGTGCCTGGGAGTCATCCTGTAATTGACCACCATTACCCTTAACAGCCTCGAATAATTTCCCTGCAATCATCGAAGGTCTTCCAAACCTTTGACGTAATATGCTCATAGCCTCAGCGTATCCCTCATTAGGAGGCATGAGCTTACAGCACTGTATAGCTCTTGAAGCATCTCCAGTGCAATATCTCATCAAATACATCAATTTCAATTCATCACTTAATAAAATACTACTCAGCATGATCTCAAACTCCTTTACAAATTGTAAATAATCAGCTGGGTTTCCATCGAAACACCGTGGTTCTAATTTAGGGAGTTTGATGTTCCTATTATCCCTGAACGGCGAAACAGTAACATCAACCATGTCATGCTTAACATCAGACACATCGTTACAATTAACAGACAAGTCACAATGACTTACTTTCCTGTTTGCATCCAAGACACTCTGTCCCTTCTTTGACCCAGGCATTGTTGAACTTGACTCAATTCCAAAAACGTTCCAGATATTGCTTGTTCAAAGAGGACTTGACCGGCACCAGGAAAAATGAACGGCGACTATCCAAACTTTCACCAAATGTTGGAATCCGCCAGATCTCTTTCAATCGTCAGAAACTCTCAGCCACGTCTCATAAACCGTTAATGCCCAGCTCTCGCTACGCTCAGGCCCACGCTGTTCTTCGAAGATGTCAGAAGCGCTTCGTTATAACGGACGAATAAACCAAAACACCGATCTGCCGTTTGATATTTCTTTATTGTTGCACCAACATATAAAATGAATAAGCGAACTAAGTTCTGAAAACGAATATTACAATAATAAATCATTGTATTACTTCTGACGATGGTTCACTCTTCTTTCTGAACAGCGACCGATGAGACGATGACTGTCGTATTGATGCCTTCGCGAAAATTGGGGAAGTTGGCTTTGAGCAAACAACCAAGAATTGATCGTTCAGTCTTCAATTCCAGTGACAGATAGTGTCAGTCAATCTACAAGCAAGTTTGCCAGTTTATTGTATCTCACCCCTAGAATGGAGCAGTCTGAGGGTAAAACGCAATCATTGATGACGAAAGCGCCTCAGAGAGGTGGATATCGAGAAGGCTCCATGATGTCCAGTAATGCATATAGACCTAGTGAGTGTAACAGGTTTCGTAGTACATCCTCAACAGATAAGTTACAAGATGCAAGACAAACACGGTTTTGTTTGACACGTGTGCAAAAGGTGCATACAGAAGTGAACTGTGAACTGGTGAGCAAGTTCAGTGATAAGCTAAATGTAAACCCCAGGCCTGACTCCAAATTTTGTGACGATAACGGTGCGGTCAGGAAGTCTGTAGTTACAACTGGTAAGCCGTTGTTGAATAGAGTGTCACAGAATAGAATTACTGCTTCAGAGTGGAGTTCTGACTCCAAAAGTTTACAAAGTATAACTAGTCAGAGTGAAGATATAAAACCTTTAATGATTTGTGAGGAGGAACCAAAATTGTCTACTTCTGTTACTAAAGAGTTTGAAAATGATGAACTTGACGGTAAATTGAATATTTGTGATAATGATCATGATAATGCAGATTTGTCTTTGGTTGATCATGATGAGATGAGGGATATGCCTACTACTGCTAAGTTAAATAAAGGTTCTGTACAACTTGAACGTGAAGTAGAATTAAATGCAGATGCAGTTCCAGAAGGCATGCATACTTGTCAAACCGTCAGTGTAATTGATCAGAGTGAAGCCCACCTATCATCAGATGCTAGTCCTATAGCGGAGCTGATAGTAAAAGACAGCAGTGGTGGTGGTCTTGCAGGTAGACAAATTTCTGAAAGCCGAAAAAGAACGGCTTCAGATCCACTGCTAACTTCATCAACTGATATCAATCAGTCGTCTTTGGCGTTGTCATCCACAATGAAACAGACGCCCATCAACTCAAGTATCTTGTGCAATGACTATGATAGTATTTGTGCGTTTGGAAAGACGAAAGATATTGCTCAGTTTAGTGAGGATAAGCCAAGTGTAAACGAGAGAGTAATTGTTAAATTGACTTGCACGAATAAAGGCATTTCTAGTTTCAAGTTACTAATTGAATGCTATTATCTTTGGTGTAAATTACTCCGTGTCTACGCTTGGTTGACCAGATACGTCGTGTGTTTGTTGGTCATCTATATTCTACGATACAATGACATGAGCGAGTTGCCGTTCAGATTTGAGGATATAGCTCATAGAAGGAAGTCAGCAAATGAACTCTGCGACGATTTTCCAACCTAAGGCGTCAACCTGAGAAGGGTTGTAGGCGTACTGCTGTATGTCCTACAGCTCTTCAAAGGGTAGCGAATCAGTGAGCAGTCCAATGTGCTTGGTGTGTGATTTTGTATATATGTTCATGTTGTATATACTGAATTGATATCATCTGTCATCTAGCTGTTGGCAATTCTGTTTGTGTTCGGACGACTTCCACTTGTATCATCAACCTGAGAAGGAATGTAGGCGTACTGGTGGAAGTCCTGCGATTCTTCAAAGGAATTCCACCAAGGCATGATCGGCGAGATTGTTTGTACTATTTGTATATACGTGTGGTGTGTCTTATCAGTTGGTGTTTTTTGGATTAATTGTGTTTACTCGTTGTTTTCGTGTCTTGTTGTTATTGCGTAATTTTGTTAAAATTTTCGTCCTGATTACTTCTGAAGTTGTGTCCACTCTTCTACATCCATGAATGAATTGATTGATGTTAAGGACAGCAGATTGGTCGTATACGACGGGGAGGCTAGGCTATTTCTGAGAATGAAATGCACACGGAGATAATTGTTAGCAGCGGTCGGACACGCCGGGGAGAATGAGTGTAAACGACTGAGGCTCGCATGCGTCACCGCTACAAGAACTGAGGCAGAATGAGTGACAAGCGATTTCAGTGGTAATTTGAAATGAGTAGATAAGAGGATATCCGTAGAGTATCGTGAGGTGCTGCCATGGTCACTTTGCATTCTGCAAGAGTCATTCTAGTAAGTGGCGATTGTGTTGCAAGATGTCAAGAGGAGGTCTCTCTCTGGAGGCGCAGGTCGTCAGCGATGTGTGAGATTGTGCTGTGGGTATGCTAGTGGTGTGTTGGCTTTTCTGTTTGTTTTCCATTTCAGCTCTGTCCGTGTGACACAGGTTCTCGCAATGGCATCCAAGTCAACGTGTATTGGTCGTGAAGGAAAAAAGGGTTGGATCCCTTTTTTGCCGGGGAGTGTCAATGGAGTTGAAGATTGAACCATCAATTCATGGTTGTTTGCTCAAAACCAACTTCCCCAATTTTCGCGGAGGCATCGATACGACAGTCATCGTCTCATCGGTCGCTGTTCAGAAAGAAGTCAGCAGCAAACCGTCAGAAGTAATATTGTGACTTACTATTGTAATATTTGTTCACAGACCTTAGTTTTAACAGTATTTATATGTTGGTGTAACAATAAAGAATCCTCGAGTCACCAATCGGTGTTTTGGTTTATTCGTCCGTTATTACTAATCGTTTCTGAGAAACTTCAAGGAACAGCGTGAGCCCGAGCGTAGCAAGAGCTGGTCATTAACGGTTTACGAGACGTGTCTGACAATGCCGAGTCCAGCCAGCCAGCTTTCCAGAATTGGAAAGCTGAGATACGCCTCCATCATCCTGAAATCAGTTTGGAAAACTTCTGCACTGCACCCAGCCAGCATAAACAACAAGATTCCGATTCTGTTCGACACAAATGTGAAGTCAGTCAGTCACTGCTTCGATATGGGACAGAAACTTGCACTGTGCGTCATAAAGAGGATTTCCGGCGAGCTACAGTCTTTCATCAACAGATTCCCACCTCGCCAGCTCCATACGGAAGGCCAAATGGCCAGGAAGGATTAATGAGAAGAAACTCTGGGAGGTGACGAGTCAACCAATAGCTAATTGCTCATCAAATGTGTAGGAGAAAATTGAAATGGATCGGGCAAGCGTTGACGAGGCCATCGAATGACATCGCGCACAATGCAGGCCAGCGCTTGACGAATGAGTCGTCAGTGAGAGGGTGATATGGAGATCGTTTGGGGAGTAGGAGATGTGAGATTATAGGCAATCGTTGGGCCAGCTGAAGAGGACAGTAGAAAATAGAAGGAAGTAGATATGTGTTGTTGAAGTCATATGTTCCAATCAGAACCCAGGGGAATAATAATGATGGATAAGTGAGCCTGAAATCAATTAATGAGGGAAAAATTGGGACTTAACTCGCATGTTTAGATATGGTATTGACAACAGTAAGGAATAGACACCAACTTCAGACGTCAGTGAACACAGGCAATCGGACTCTTCTAGGTGAAATGTGGTGACTTATTTACAAAGAAGTGTATCTAATATATTTATGTAATTAAAATGAATCATATAGTGTATGGGTCTCTGTTATGCTGCGTCGGTCGCACAGTGGTTAGGACTCTCGCCGACCATGCACATGGTCCGAGGCTCGATCTCCTGCCGACGCACACCTGATATCTATGGTCGGCCCGCCAAATTTGGGCTACCGATATCCATGCTGAAAATTCCATACTTGTACCAAAAGTACAGTGTGGAATCAAGCTGTAATCCAAAAAACTGAACCCAGTTTCTCATAGAGTTGGTTATGCACATAGCGATGTAATGTACTCTCTAATTTCCCCAGCTGCAGCCTATACTGGTTGCATATACGCAATATATTGCTAAGGAACAGCTTTGGTTTTGAGAAGAAAGTGTCTAAAAATTCCTGAATTATATACGACTTACCAACTTATAGAGACTTCCTCATATAAAGTATTTGCAACTGAATTTATGACCAATAGCCCGGCAATACTTTTGCAGTGTCATTATACCTTCACATATGCATAGTTTATGATTCCCTATTAACAAATTCCCCACAGAGAAGTCAAAAGCCAAATCTAGGAGACACATACAAAGAGGATTGTGATTAGGAACCATTTGTAATGCTGAGCTATCTGTTTGGTCAGATCAAGGTCATTGGTCTATTCGTGTCTAATGTTTATTCTTGCCATGGTATGATAGATAGGTCAGATGCATTTCTTCAGATTGGCGTTGTTGTACTGGGGTCTGTAGCACCTCAAATGTGCGCGCGATTCCGATCGGACGTTACAATATCTCCCCATAACGTGTGTATATATTCTTATCGATTTCTGGAATATTGTAGTGCATATTATACCATAACCCAACTATAACTTATATTGGCTGCTACCACAGCTACCAATTATCAAGATATATCACTGCCAGTTACCAAGTTTGCATTCACTCATTCGCAGGGCTCATCCTCCCCTTTGTAACTTAAGAACAACCACACACAAAATGAATCTATAAAGAAGTTCATTATTTTGTGACTAATAAATCAGGATCACTTTGCAGGATAATTGGTTTCTATGTAGTCTGTATTTCACGGTTTACAATCTACCTGACCGGATGTTTCTGAACAAACTCAAAGCTACATGTCTCCAAGTGTGTGGCATGCCGTCAGCAAACTGCCACCTAAGCAGACTCAGGAAAAATTCGGTCCTGTGCTGTTTAAATTCAGTAGTCCTATTGATGCTAGGAAATCCAAGTCGTCTAACAAGCTGATTAGTTCATTTACACCTTATGGTAACATTAAGCTTGCTAATGACTTAACACCATGTCAAAGAAGTGGCCGTGCAAGTGCATCAACTGTCGCGAATGCCTACCTAACCGCAGAACGTCCAGCAAAAGATTCTGTCACCTTACATTTAAGTAAACCCAATGCTCCAGGTGCGCATGAAAATAAAATACCCTTAAATAATAGATCTTTTCTTAGTAAACCCAACAATGGAGCAACTATGGACATAGACTTAGATGCACCAGAAGAGATATGCTGGCTAGACACATCATCACCATCAACTGCTAATGCCACTACCAATGTCACGCAGAAGGCTTAGCCTGAGCATGTATCATTAAATATAACATCTCCGAGTAGCACTCAGACTAGTGTGCAAACAAAACGAAGTAGCACAACCCTACCATCCAAAATACCTGTACTGAAACCGGCTACTGATAGGTTTCTCAATAACCCTAACTTAAGCAACTCCCATCCTACCATTAACCCAGGGAAGCTGAGTAAGTCTTCATAATGACATAAATATGACGTCAATGAAAAGAGAGGCAACCTGTCGATTCATACAACACCGAACAAATATTCATCCGATAGACACAACAGACGCTATCTCTCTGGGCACCATAAGACTAAATCGAAACCCTACCAGCAGGCATACACCAAACCCGACACAACTCTCCTATCTGTGGCTGATATAGACGAAAGTGTGATACAGGGACCTCTACAACAAGGAACAAGTGCGGCAGGCTTGTTTCCTGAAGGTGAACTTCTGGCTCACCACATCCTCGAGAACCACCGGATACAGACTACCCAAGATCATCGATGGGCTAATATTTACAAAAATAACTTAAACACTCAAAATATTTGTCATAACTGCGATGCAGGTAACTTTACTCCGGCGTACTATCCACAAGAAACACCTACCTCACCTTCGTCCAATCTGAATTTTCTCAGCCAACACGAAATCTCAGCCTCAATATTGACGCAAATGGCACACATACTGTCAATTCACTTATCCCTAGAAGGGAGAGAGATGCATTGCGGTCACGGTATTGTGAACACTTTGCATCTGCTAATGTAACCATCGAAAGCACCTACTTCTGTCCCAATGCTGGTATATTGCACTTTTCCAGCACTGCCAGTAAGTTGTCGTAATCCGATTCAGCACCAATCAAGCAACCTACTCCAGACGCTATAAACCTTGAGGATAACGTTTCTTAAGGTAAACGCGATTTTACAGTCATTCCTGTATCTCTCTCATTCCTGTCTTACCAAAGCTCGCTTGTCAATGGAGTTGAAGATTGAACGATCAATTCTTGGTTGTTTGCTCAAAATCAACTTCCCCAATTTTCGCGGAGGCATCAATACGACAGTCATCATCTCATCGGTCGCTGTTCAGAAAGAAGAGTGAAACATCGTCAGAAGTAATACAATGATTTATTATTGTAATATTTGTTCACAGACTTTAGTTCAGTTATTACTTTTATATGTTCGTGTAACAATAAAGAAATCTCAAGCGGCCAATCGGTGTTTTGGTTTTTTCGTCCGTTATAACTAAGCGTTTCTGAAAACTTCAAGGAACAGCGTGGGCTCGAGCGTAGCGAGAGCTGGGCATTAACGGTTTATGAAACGTGATTGACATCGCTACTTAATCAACAAAATGTTTGACTTCACCACACTGTGCTTGATTCGCAACCCTTCTCTCATAATGATTACCAAAGCATTGTGAACTCGTCAGATTTACGGTAAAGATATTTCTGTTGATAACCACTACGTATTCAGAGGTAACAGAAACCATGGCAAAAATGAGGATGTGTTACGTATATCAGGTCTGATATCAAGGCCACACTGTGCTTCTACCTAGATCTCATCACAGATAACGACTCAGTCTGGGCTATTCTAAGGCTGTCTCACTCCAATCCCAATCTTATCTGTTGCATCTATCATCCCCATGCTCAACTGACGATGTGATATGAAGCTTCCCAGCACGTTCGCTTACGCCACTTCACTACCTCACACGGTCAAAGTTATATGTGGGGACTTTAGTATGCCCGATGTGGTCTGGCAACCACTTTCCTCACCGAAACGGTATAATGAATTTTTCAACATAATAGAAACAAAAGGCTGGCAACAACATGTACAGCATCATACCAGATTATGTAAGATTTTAGATCTAGTTTTCACTAATGGTATCAACCCCACTACCCTTCGAGTAGGGAAAGAGTTTCCTGACAGCAACCACAGAGTAGTATTTGGTACATTCAATATTTACACCAGCATGAGTTCAACAATAAGCGCCACCAAAGTATTACTCAGGGGTTACAGACACGCTCAGCGGGATGACTTGAGACCATACCTTCGCAATGTAGACGGGGAGCCATACTCTACATGAAGCTCGGCTATAGAGACAAACAAATTACTCTATGAGAACCTAGCACTCGCACATCTCTTCATGAGTGAAGATATACTTTATAACGTGTTAAATTTTCTGCTCCTCAGGTTTTCTCTTCTTTTACTGACTAGAACAGGGGCAGTCAATTGGATTTTCAATTCGTCTTTGCTAGGTGCTATCGTGTGCCGTTTTGTGTGGTTGCGTTATGCGTCGTTTGCAAGCAACTTTGACAAATATGGATGTAGCATTTGACTATTCTTACATTGTTTCACTGTTTTTCATGCAGAGACAGTGCTCTTTTAGTTATTAACTCCCATGGAATTGGTCAGGCATTATGGTGGCCATCAGCGACTACCATCCTATGGGTCCCAAAGCATTTCTTGAGTTGTAGTTATAGGCACAGTATTTCCTACTTCGATATTTCTCACTCACATAGTCCGGTATCCTCTGTTCCTTGTGAACTAACTGTGACAAGCTGCGGCAATAATGTGCCTCGTTAACGAGCCCTTTTTCTAGAATTTCATCGCAAGTAATTAGTGCGAGCGAAAGCAGCACATGTGCAAGAAGCTACGAACGCATTAGAAGACTTTCAGAAGTCCTGGACCTCATATATTGCTAACAGTGATGAACTTTTCCATATACCATTATGTGGATACGTTCACATGCGGAGGGAAAATCCACGAGCGAGACATTGTATAGTAGTGAAACAGCTTTGTAGAACTTTCATCCAGCCTCTATGTTTCGCTCTGGTATTTTCGTCCCTCAGACCACTAACAAAGTATTGTCAAATGATTCGATGGCACAATTACTGGCAGTTAATAATATTATGTATGCGTAACGTTCATGATTCATGTTCACATACTTTCTCTTTCTGGTATTTTGCTGCTCCTATTCATCTTCTGGTCGAGGTCGAACAACCCTGCATCTAAACTGAAATGAGGATTAATTCCAAACCGTCTATCTCATAACCACTCAAATTCCATGAACGATCCAATTCTACCATTTAAAAACGCTGGCGAACATGCTCTAAATGAGTATTCATGATCTGAAATGAAGAAGCAACTGGTATTCAAACAGTTTTCAACATTTTACTCAACTTACGAATACAGTCCGCCATGCAGACACAAATGGAGCAAAGGGAGAATTCTGGAAACGACCTCGGTACCATTTGATGCAGTAAAACAACTTAACATGACTTTATCTAGTTTTCGTATCCACGATCAAATTTCTTTTCTGTTATGAAACTACGATAAGACTACTGAAAAAATGGAATAAATATATCACTGATCTCAACATAATACATCAATAATCTTTAAGCCAAGGGAGCTGTTCACAACAAAGTTATATAGGGGAATTGACTTCAAGCTTTATTTTTCCCAGATATCTGAATTACATTCATCTGATGTCTGGGTTTTTTGTTAATGCGAAGACAATATTTCCAAATCTCTTTATGTGCTACACAAACAAACTTTATAGCAGACTGTTCCGACTGACTTTGATGTCAGAAAGAACAACCAAACTGTAAATTCACTATACATCAAATTTTGTGTAATTTATATAATAACTTATCCATGCCTGTACAGTTGGTATGTTCCTGCATAAACAGGAAGAAATATGATATTTTCTGCACCATTACCGTGCTCCACATTTCAAAAGGATCGTAAATTAGGAAGACTGAACTTAACCGATACTTAAGTCATATATGGTGATGCATGTTAATAATGTAAATATATAATTTATCTAAGTGAATTTAATCTGTATCACTTTTAGGAATGATGGATCGCAATGAGGTCTGTCAGTTAATTGAACTCAGAGAAAGCAGATGTAACCGCATTCGGACAAAGACATCCGAAAAACAGTGATGATCATTTTACGACTTATAACCAGATACATTTGCATAATCAGTTTTAGGGATTGATTTTACATAAAACAACAAGTGAAGGTAAGTTCACTCATTCATGTATAGCCATGCAGATATTCTGTTTTGCAGTTTGTGGTACGGGGTAGCTTTAGATATGTGCTTAGAGTTCTGTTTACTTGAATTAGGGAAGAATTTAAACGTGATGCAATTCAGACACTGAGCAGTTTCCGTCGAATAATGGGAGATACTTTCCAAACGAAGACTTTCATCTTGGACTGTGCTCATTAATAAATGTAAACAAACTTGTTTGCGTTGCAGTGAAATAAAATTTTCTATCTAATACTCCTGTGTTCTATTTCTTGTGCATGCGGTGGGAGTACGGCATGCTAGACCGGTACTCCCTAGAATATGAACCCGTTACTATACATAAGTGTAACTCCGTAGGAACACTACCGACCTGTGTAAATGGTAAATTATAAACGCTCTTGTCAAGCCTAAATATCTGCCTAAAGTTACGCGATTACGTCTCCTAGTCATACGTAAGTCTGCAGGGACCAAGGACAAAAATACTTAACTTCGGCATTTGAAAAATGAGAAAAGAACTTGAGCTCCGCAATTGAGTTCGATTTCATATAAGGTTAAGTGTACTCAAAAGTGGTGCTATCAATGTAGTTGAAGACTGAACGATCAATTCATGGTTGTTTGCTCAAACCCAACTCTATATTTATTGCGGGAGTCATCAAACCAGCAGTCATAGTTTCATCGTTCACTGTTCAGAGGAAGAATAAAAACTAGCCCATTTATACGACATATTAAATTAATATTATTTGCTTTGTCAGCCACGTCTCATAAACCGTTAATGACCAGCTCTTGCTACGCTCGGGCTCACGCTGTTCCTTGAAGTTTCTCAGAAACGATTAGTAATAACGGACGAATAAACCAAAACACCGATTGGTGACTCGAGGATTCTTTATTGTTACACCAACATATAAATACTGTTAAAACTAAGGTCTGTGAACAAATATTACAATAGTAAGTCACAATATTACTTCTGACGGTTTGCTGCTGACTTCTTTCTGAACAGCGACCGATGAGACGATGACTGTCGTATCGATGCCTCCGCGAAAATTGGGGAAGTTGGTTTTGAGCAAACAACCATGAATTGATGGTTCAATCTTCAACTCCATTGACACTCCCCGGCAAAAAAGGGATCCAACCCTTTTTTCCTTCACGACCAATACACGTTGACTTGGATGCCATTGCGAGAACCTGTGTCACACGGACAGAGCTGAAATGGAAAACAAACAGAAAAGCCAACACACCACTAGCATACCCACAGCACAATCTCACACATCGCTGACGACCTGCGCCTCCAGAGAGAGACCTCCTCTTGACATCTTGCAACACAATCGCCACTTACTAGAATGACTCTTGCAGAATGCAACGTGACCATAGCACCAACTCATGATACTCTACGCACATCCTCTTATCTACTCACTACCAATTATCACTGCAATCGCTTGTCACTCATTCTGCCTCAGTTCTAGTAGCGGTGACGCATGCGAGCCTCAGTCGTCCACACTCTTGCTTCCCGGCGTGTGGGACCGCTGCTAACAATTATCTCCGTGTGCATTTCATTCTCAGAAATAGCCTAGCCTCCCCGTCGTATACGACCAATCTGCTGTCCTTAACATCAATCAATTCATTCATGGATGTAGAAGAGTGGACACAACTTCAGAAGTAATCAGGACGAAAATTTTAACAAAATTACGCAATAACAACAAGACACGAAAACAACGAGTAAACACAATTAATCCAAAAAACACCAACTGATAAGACACACCACACGTATATACAAATAGTACAAACAATCTCGCCGATCATGCCTTGGTGGAATTCCTTTGAAGAATCGCAGGACTTCCACCAGTACGCCTACATTCCTTCTCAGGTTGATGATACAAGTGGAAGTCGTCCGAACACAAACAGAATTGCCAACAGCTAGATGACAGATGATATCAATTCAGTATATACAACATGAACATATATACAAAATCACACACCAAGCACATTGGACTGCTCACTGATTCGCTACCCTTTGAAGAGCTGTAGGACATACAGCAGTACGCCTACAACCCTTCTCAGGTTGACGCCTTAGGTTGGAAAATCGTCGCAGAGTTCATTTGCTGACTTCCTTCTATGAGCTATATCCTCAAATCTGAACGGCAACTCGCTCATGTCATTGTATCGTAGAATACAGATGACCAACAAACACACGACGTATCTGGTCAACCAAGCGTAGACACGGAGTAATTTACACCAAAGATAATAGCATTCAATTAGTAACTTGAAACTAGAAATGCCTTTATTCGTGCAAGTCAATTTAACAATTACTCTCTCGTTTACACTTGGCTTATCCTCACTAAACTGAGCAATATCTTTCGTCTTTCCAAACGCACAAATACTATCATAGTCATTGCACAAGATACTTGAGTTGATGGGCGTCTGTTTCATTGTGGATGACAACGCCAAAGACGACTGATTGATATCAGTTGATGAAGTTAGCAGTGGATCTGAGGCCGTTCTTTTTCGGCTTTCAGAAATTTGTCTACCTGCAAGACCACCACCACTGCTGTCTTTTACTATCAGCTCCGCTATAGGACTAGCATCTGATGATAGGTGGGCTTCACTCTGATCAATTACACTGACGGTTTGACAAGTATGCATGCCTTCTGGAACTGCATCTGCATTTAATTCTACTTCACGTTCAAGTTGTACAGAACCTTTATTTAACTTAGCAGTAGTAGGCATATCCCTCATCTCATCATGATCAACCAAAGACAAATCTGCATTATCATGATCATTATCACAAATATTCAATTTACCGTCAAGTTCATCATTTTCAAACTCTTTAGTAACAGAAGTAGACAATTTTGGTTCCTCCTCACAAATCATTAAAGGTTTTATATCTTCACTCTGACTAGTTATACTTTGTAAACTTTTGGAGTCAGAACTCCACTCTGAAGCAGTAACTCTATTCTGTGACACTCTATTCAACAACGGCTTACCAGTTGTAACTACAGACTTCCTGACCGCACCGTTATCGTCACAAAATTTGGAGTCAGGCCTGGGGTTTACATTTAGCTTATCACTGAACTTGCTCACCAGTTCACAGTTCACTTCTGTATGCACCTTTTGCACACGTGTCAAACAAAACCGTGTTTGTCTTGCATCTTGTAACTTATCTGTTGAGGATGTACTACGAAACCTGTTACACTCACTAGGTCTATATGCATTACTGGACATCATGGAGCCTTCTCGATATCCACCTCTCTGAGGCGCTTTCGTCATCAATGATTGCGTTTTACCCTCAGACTGCTCTATTCTAGGGGTGAGATGTAATAGACTGGCGAAACTGCTCATAGATTGATTGACACTATCTTTTACTAGTTTCAGGATATCATCAAACTTTGGCTCGATACCCTCATCCTCCATACGGGAGCTTATCTTCACACACTTCCTTTGCAGTCGAGTAGGTAGGCGTCTTGCTATTACTTCTAGTATAATACTCGAGTTGAGGTCATTCATGCAATTCATCGAAATCATTGCATTCTTGTAAATTAGCAAATTATCTAAAAACTCAGTGAGTGCCTGGGAGTCATCCTGTAATTGACCACCATTACCCTTAACAGCCTCGAATAATTTCCCTGCAATCATCGAAGGTCTTCCAAACCTTTGACGTAATACGCTCACAGCCTCGTAGTAGCTTTCTTATGGCTTCATAAACTTACAACAATGTATAGCTCTTGAAGCATCTCCAGTGCAATATCTCATCAAATACATTAACTTCAATTCATCATTTAATAGAAAACTATCCAGCATGATCTCAAACTCCTTTACAAATTGTAAATAATCAGCTGGGTTTCCATCGAAACACCGTGGTTCTAATTTAGGGAGTTTGATGTTCCTATTATCCCTGAACGGCGAAACAGTAACATCAACCATGTCATGCTTAACATCAGACACATCGTTACAATTAACAGACAAGTCACCATGACTTACTTTCCTGTTTGCATCCAAGACACTCTGTCCCTTCTTTGACCCAGGCATTGTTGAACTTGACCCAATTCCAAAAGCGTTCCAGATATTGCTTGTTCAAAGAGGACTTGACCGGCACCAGGAAAGATGAACGGTGACTATCCAAACTTTCACCAACTGTCTGAATCGGCCAGAATCTGTTTCTACCATCAGAAACTGTCAGTCTCGTCTCGTAAACATTTAATGTCCAGCTCTTGCTACGCTCGAGCTCACGCTGTTCCTTGAAGTTTCTCAGAAACGATTAGTAATAACGGACGAAAAAACCAAAACACCGATTGGTGACTCGAGGATTCTTTATTGTTGCACCAACTTATAAAAATAATGTTTTTACTAGGGTTTCTGATGGTTTACTGCTGACTTCTTTCTGAACAGCGACCGATGAGACGATGACTGTCGTATTGATGCCTCCGCGAAAATTGGGGAAGTTGGTTTTGAGCAAACAACCATGAATTGATCGTTCAATCTTCACCTCCATTGACATGCTTGATGCTATACTTTAGAAGATGAACAATGTTTCTTACCGTGAAAGCCACAGAAGAATGCTGTCATGAACAATGAATGAGAAAGGAGATTGGGCCTTTTTCAGCAAAGGTAGGCAAATACAAAGCGTTTAACTTTAATATGACTTCTTTCTTACTTCAGCGATTTAAAAACTTACACTCTTCACTTATTCGAAGACATCCGGTAACGTCAGTTAACCTGGTCACAGCAACTCGACATAGCCGAAATAATTACGACAAACAACTGCCTAAAGACAGTTGCTTGTTGTTTTCATCATTAAATATATTTAATATCCTGCTTACCATACTTTTTTATTCTGAGTGAAACTAAATTTGTCATCAGGACGAGATGGAGGCCTGACTTATCAATGAGACCTGAGAAAGTAATTGTAAGCATAATTCAACGTAAGCAAAACCTTACTACAATCGCTACAGCTCAACCTATTCAGTTATTCGTCTCATGTAAACTTCGCCTTACACTGTAAGTTAACACCCATAATCATATAGATTGACATCACGCTCTAAGTAAAATAATGGTAATCCACTTGTCAGCCAAGTCTCATACACTGTCAATGTCAAGCTCTTACTACGCTGGACCCCACCCTGTCCCTCAAAGACTTTAAGAAACATTAACCAACGCGAAAACCAGAACACTGATTGGCGACTCGGGAATCCTTTATTCTTACGCCAACATGTAACCAACAATAAGGTTGTTATACACAAGGTCTAAGAATAAATGTTATAACAATAAACCACGATAATACTTCTGATAATTTTCCATCCTTCTTTGAACAGGGAACGATGAAACCATGACTGATGGATTGATGACTCGCGAAAAATATGGAGTAGTTGGGTTTTTTAGCAAACAAGCATGAATTCATCGTTCAATCTTCAAATACAATGACGGATGTTTTTTGTAGTTCAAATGATTTGACATGGACATGATGAGATAGACCAGTTCGTTTTCTTAGTTATTTGTTGTGTACTTTATGTGATTGTGTCAAAGTTTCACCACGTGTATCTCTTTAGAGGAAATCTACAGAAATACACCGAAATTAATTAATTTTATAGTGCATAGATTTGTTTTTACAGGTAGATGCAAGGTCCATTTAGAAAATGTTAAATAACGTAATTATACACAGTTCAACGCGTTTTATTTAGTGTTTTCTATCACTTGAAGTTTGTATTTATAATGGTAAGAATGTCCACATATTTTGATTGCTTAATTTCTCTTTCAGGTGATACCTATTTTCGGGGATTTCATGGAGATGGGCGCTGAAGAATATTTCCGCAGTGTCACTAATTTTGTATTACATGTTTATTCATTAATAATTCTATTCTTCGTTATTCGATTGTATATTCCACCTCATAGGACCGAATATTAGCCTGTGCGTTAATTGTGACACACAAAGTATATGAGGCTATCTTTGAAATATTAAGTAAGAATAGATATTCATAGAAGCCTATTGGTAAAAAGACGTGTTGTAGTTAAATAAAGTAAATATGTCCAAATCTCAGAGATGATATCGCGGTACGCTCAACGTTTGCGTTACATTTTAACGTGATTCGTTACATAAAATTTATCTTGTTGTAATACTTGCACAAGTACTATACCACTTCCATACATGTAAACATTAACTCTTATTTCTAATAGTTATCGTTAATCAAAGTAAAAAGCAACGAACCCAATCCCCTGTAAAACTGGTGTCTAATTTAACGTCCTTGATTGCTACATCAAGCAACACATCCCCTACAAACGGCTATAGTGTGTCACATAACTCACTTATATGCCGTAAGCGTCGAGCTGGAACTGAGTAAAACACTGTACTGAAAGCTAGTATTAGCACTACTCCTAAAAATTCAGTACCCTCTGCTCATAAAGAACCCCTCCCTTCACCTTATGTGCTTATCGAGAAACTCCGGCCATCAAGCTCTTTTTCAGTACTATCTTCAGAAATAGAACTTCTAAAGTTGTCTATAGGTGAACTTAAGGCTGAGTTAAGGGAAATAAAAAACGGTAAGTCAGTAAATGCTGGAAACATCGAAACCGATACCGAGATATCCAAATTATCAGATAAGATCAGTGATATCAGATCGCAGGTCTGTGAATTGACACCTCTAACTATCCTCATGAAAACTGTAAACCTTAACAAGTTTGACACAGAATCGGTAACTAAGGTAGATAACCTCATTAATTTTGTTACCACAGAAGTAACAAAACGACTCGACGCAAAACTGAGTGCTATTGTCTACAACGTTCCGGACAATGAGGCACTAAAAAAGGTACAGCGCATCTTACTTAGTGAAGCGAAAATGCCTGACTCCAAGACTAAGTGCTATAGGCTGAAGAAGAGTCAACATGAAAAGTGTTGTCCTATTCGTTTTCAGTTCGAAACACCGGCAGAGACCAGAAAATTCATCCACTCCCAACACACCCTATCGCAAGCCAGAAACTACAAACATAAAAAGGTCGAGGTGGACAAAACAGTCATAGAAAGGCGCGCATACAACTATCTCGCTAAGACTAATTGTGAAATAGGTAATAGGACATTGCAAGCAGCCATTATTCCCAACCCTGTGAAAGATACAGTAGACCCCACCGCATCACCCCTCTCAAAACACACAGTAATATCCCATCAGAGTGCAACACCAGCCGAAAGGCCACTAGACTGTAACCAAATAAATAACAAAACCATACCACCTATCACCGCAGAATCCAAAATGCCACTAAATAACCCCAGAAAAAAGTCAAAACCCCCCGAAATTCGTTTTTGTCCTCTCCTAGCCATAACTTCATTGCTAAAGATGAGGAAAATATGCCCGTAAATCATACCAACAAAAACTGTGGCAGCTTAAATGGGCCCACACTCCCCAGGGTCAATAGTATTAGCACTCACAACGTGCTAAATCGCACCATGGCACACATCAATATCCAATGTCACGACAATGCCACCCTTAATAGTACAAGTGGTAATAGTCGGAACTCGGTTATCAACAACTCAGGGTCTTCAGAGTATGGCACACAAACAAATTTTGACCGGATATATGGTACAAGTCTGCTGGGAACTAACCCACAATGCAGTACACACGAAACCCACACAAGGACACAACTAGCATCAAACAATAGGTGGAATAATAAGCCATGGTCATCACAAGGATCCAATCATTTTTTATCCCCCGCGTCCCTGTCAGCGTTGAAAAAACAGCTGGTAGGGATGTTCACACTCCTAAACCACTAGTGCTGGCTCCCTCCTTACATGAAAACAGGAACGGTCTAGTGCACCCGTATCCATTAGGCACACTTGACGCTTGCACAAGTGTAGGCCAAGTAAAGAACCCTACCCACTTCTGTAACCTAACTAAAAATAAAAATTCCTTAGTCCATAGCAAATCCAGTACTCCAACTCCTAATTCTTCACCGAAAACAGCACACATCAACTCCATAGACATAGGTGAGCATGATGTTACAACTCCTCCTAATATAGGGTCGTCATGCAAAGCAGAACTACTGTGTGCTGAACCATATTCGGGGCTGACTAACGAACTTAAATACTTCAAATGCTACTTCAACTCTCATCTTTACCTAATCCTCATAAATGCTAGATCTGTTCTAAATAAATTGCCGATGCTCAGAGCACTCACAGTAATATACGAACCCCCTGTAATTGACATCACTGAATCTTGGTGTCATTCGAACATCTTGGATGAAGAAATAAGCTTAGATAACTACACACACTTTCTGTGTGACAGGGAAGGTGGTAAGGGAGGGGGTTGTCTCGTGTACTTTCTGAATGCACTTACTGTATCACAACTAGAAAGTAGTACACTTAACATGCCTGAGACTCTATGGGTTAATGTACACTTAAATAACGTAACAGCATTAATTGGATGTACCTACAGAGCACCTGGCACCTTCAGTAATTACGAGACCCAACTCAATAATACTCTGGAGCAATTATCCGACTTACAATACGACCATAAGATTCTATGTGGGGACCTCAACTTACCTGAAATCAATTGGGATATACCCACAGGCCCAACTAAATTTGATAAGTTCTTAGACACACTGGATATACTTGGCTGGAAACAAACTGTCACTACTCCCACAAGAGGTAATAACGTACTAGACTTAATCTTCTGCCACAATATAAGCCCTCTTTCAATGCTAGTAGGTTCTGAGTTTCCAGAGAGCGACCGCAAAACAGTGATATGTGCACTGCCACTTCCGCTGAGTAGCAATGCATCTCATACCTCCACTTCACAACAAATAATATATAGGAACTACAGTAAGGCAAACTGGGCCTTGGTAGAATCAATGCTAAGATCCTCCGAATAGGATGAATACTTCACTACTGATGACCTATCGAGAGCCCTAACCATCTTCTACCATAACACTAACACATGCTTAGATGCTGTCATTCCACTCCAAACACTAAAGGTTTCCCCACACAGAAAGTCACTCATAAAACCAAAGGATCCTACGAAACTGAAGAGACTCCCAACAAGTTACTTCAAACACCACGACTTTGGCACTCTAGGTCTAATAATTAACACCCTTAGCTCCATCTCATTAGCTCAAGATTTCCGTACGAGAAAGGAAGAACGCATTGCAGTATCCAGTCCTGCTGGAGTGTATGCACTCACAGAAATCTTAAGGAAGCGAATGAACCGCAAAAATCACAGCATTTCTCTCCTCATAGACAAAGGTAGGCTATGCACTAACTCTACGGACATATGTGAACTATTCAACAAAACGTTTGCAGGTAACTACATTAAGCCCTCAGTCCATCTACTCGATTTACACCCTATTTCTAATATGGCACAAACTCCACCTCCGCTCACACCAAACCAAATTAGCACCGTTGAATTCAACTACACTAATATTAACCAAACTATAAGAACCCTCAAAAGTTCAAAAGGTTTCGGTACAGACGGTATATCATCTTATTTCTATAAATATGGTGGCCCTGACATTCCTTTACTACTGCTTAAAATATTCACAATGTCGTGTGAAACCCAAACTTACCCTAACATATGGAAGACAACATTCATTATGCCTAAACGGGCGTTGATAAAGGAAAATAGATATAGGCAGTTTTTTATTGGCTGTTGGCTAGCTGGCTTTTTATTGGTCTAAAATATAAATTAAAGCGCCAATCTCTTTATTTTTACACGGAAATTTACAGTCAGTAAAATTTCGGGCTTACCTTACCATAATATAATGGCGTGTTAATTTTTTTGGTGTGAGTGTAGTGTGACAGTCACACGCTATTTGGATGCATTGTTGATGTTTTAAGTATGTTGAGATGTATGAGAATGTCCAGAAAGTGAATATAAATCAACAATAATTTTGATGCATTTATTTTAAGTCCAAAATAGGATGTATGCATTTTCTATTACTAGGCGAATATAATTTAACTACAATTTCTAAAAATTTAATGTGTCCTTAATTAGTACATATAGATAAATGTATGTATTAACTAATCTACTTTTTTAAGTCGTCAATTCAATGACATGTGGGATTTGTGCATACTAGGTCAGCATAAATCAAGTAAATTTCCCTTCAAACGGCTGAGAGCGACAGTTTAAAGCATACCTTGGTTGATTATTTCGTGATGAAAGCAATTTGGAGTCAGTTATAAATTACACCGATCTGTGTCTTATTCATACGTTTTTCAGCTGAGGATTTCCGGTTCATAGCATATCCTGAATAACGGTGATTAATACGATTTATCACTTAGACCGCAGCACCGCCAAGCTTAAAACAATTCTAAATTTATTCTAACTTATTCCTCGATAATGCCTTTTTATGGTAACTGAAGAACATATTTACCCACTATGTTCTGAAATGACATAGGTCGTGCTTAAAAAGACAGCTGCGTGCTGAATCAAAACTTTCCGCTAAGGATAAACGCTAGTCCATGCTTAATATGTCCTGTGAGGGCTGGAACAAAGTTGATAAGCAGACCCAGTAGGTTCGATTTAGTGCCACTCATGCTGAAAAATCAGCGCACAGTTTCACTGTCAAACAATGACAAAACAGTAAGGGAGTTTAATGTTACTATTACTAGCATAGTCTATGTTACTATGTTAGCATAGTATACGTTAATTAGCTCAATGATTGCAGGTTTACAATAATCTTTGACTACCAACATAATAACTGTGAACTTCAGGCTAAAAATAAGCTAAATAGTAGCACCCAGTGACAAAAACTGACCTACACACTGCAAAATGAGCAAAACATCCAGAAAAACCTTTAAAATTCAATGGAGAACGAATTCACGAAAACATATAACTAGCCGGCGCAGGAACTCATCATGACCTAGAAACTGACTGTAGCCTCTTTCTTGATAAAGCATATCCCCTATTTGAAGTGGCGCCTCTGGCTTAACCTTGACGGCATTTGCGCGGTTTCGTTGATTCGAGTTGGAGCTAGCCGTCCAGCAAACGCAGTAGACGCGATTTCGGTGCTTATTTTGCTCTTGTTGGATGAATTTATATGAAAATTGTTGTTCGATATCGTTCTTGAGCATTTACTGATTGCTTGTGTGACAGGACGCTTAAATACATGGTTCATGCAATGATTATTTGGCATACCGAGTAAGCTTCGCGTACATTTCGACGACTGTCATTCGATAGATTTCCTTGCAGCTTGGCGGAAACCTGTACTCGATCTCGAATTTCCCTATCAGCTGTTGTGCAGTACCTATTACTGTTGCAGGAACCGAAATATGATTGATATCGAATTCGTGCATCCTTCCGCACTTTCGTGTGGTGTTTTGATGGCTGAAAGTCAATGGGATGCATAGATACAAGGGAAAATTAGTGTTCACGAATGGGCAGAAACTGCGATATGTTTTGCGATAACCTACAACATTCACTGTTTTCTGCCAAAATTTTTAAATGATTTAAATGCACACTGCAACATTTTAGTAATTTGGTGGATTTCAATACCATCCTCGTGATCAGGTACGTAAAGACATCTGTGGTGTGCGTCATTTTGTTCTATTATTGAGTTTGGTTTCATAAACTTCCGATTTTTGTTATTGCCCTGACGCCAAATTATATGCGTTTGTTCAAAGTTAATTCACAAAATTAATTTGAAACCACGTAGAAGTAGTGTCCGACATCTCTTAAAGCTATGGACGTAAGGTTTAGAAGCGGTTGCTGTATCCATTTAAGGGGGACTCATCGATTTCTGCAAGTAAGGGCTACGCATCATATTTCTAAATGCCTCCAGAAGCAACAGAATCTTCAGAAGCCATTATTGGGGTCCCAGCTCCTCTATTTCGAAACATATTATATGGACAGAACATAAAATTGACGTTTGCACATTTTTTTAAACCTATCTGTAAAACGTGTTTGGATTGGGTCCTAAAGTTTGTGGAATCCGAAGTGTGATTCGGAAGTTTAAACCACTTTTGTGAGTTCCAAAACTATTTGTCATCACACGAAACCTTCTTTGTTAAACTTGGTTTGGATACCAGTCAGGGTAGATGTACTAATACCTGTTATTTGGTTTAGTGATGTTCATTGTTATTTTGACCTTCGATATGTGATCTTAATTCGACGTGAATTTATTTTCTGACCTCTTAACTGTATTAATTTCATATGTATTCCTATGACAAGTCCATGCGTGACCAGATTGTCCAAATTGTGTTGCACAAATACAACAATGCACGACTCAGACAAATTACGTCTTATTACTTCGTCTAAATATCCACTTGTGTCAAAAATAGTAATTGATGTAATCGCATATTGATATAAACTTTCATTAATTCTTACTTTGGTATCTCGTTAATATTATATTGGCAGTTATATTCATGTATACATGCTGTGCACCCTTTTCTTTTTTAGGTAATCTGTAGTTCCAGTGACCTCGTTGGATTCGTTGCTGAAGAAAGTGGTTTCCAGTACCGTTGATTTTGTATTTTGTGTCGAATCACTAATAAATATATTCCCTATACCTCAAATAGACATTCTACTTGTTAATAGTCACCACTAACTTTATAGAATGTTGTGAGCTACAGAGTTAGGGTCATGTGTTGTATTGAGTAGTGCGTTTAGAAGATGCTACCGCCTCTGAGGTATATTGTCGTCAGTATGGAGTGCATTCTCGTTCTCGTGATAAATCTGTTAGCAGTGATTATTATTAGTACCTATAATTCGTAAGGATGGTATATAACGAAACGTATTAATTCAGTAGTCAAAGGCTAGAACTATCCGTTAAAATTGAAACAGGTGCTCATGAATGGGAAAACTGATTAATCGAAAGTTGAAACATCACGTAAGTGATAAAGTCATTAGCATTGTTTACATGCGAATAGTTAAGGTTATTTATTTAAAAACGATGGCTACTCGTTGATGGTTTGAGGGATATTTCGTTTGATAGGAAATAGGTGGGACATTAACTGAAAAACAGTGTAACTGGATAAGCAACATCAACTGGCCAGTATACAAATATTTTGAAGTAAAACACGATCGGGCAAAGTATTTCGAAGACAGGAGTAGAGCAGTCTTCTGAAACTATTAATTTAGTGAGCAACTAAATTTGTCTTTAAATTAAGACTGAAAGTAAGCGGCATATTGGTAGGCTAAACGATTATCATTATTCGGTTTCGTTAGAATAAGTATCCGAGTACTATTTCACTCATCATTCTGTCTTTTGAATAACTTAGTAATATGGCGTTTACTTTCGGATCCAAATTACTAAGTAAAGGTTAATATCCCTAATATGAAATTGTCGCCAAAGTAAGTAAATATGTTCATATCTAGAAAATACTAAGGTTTGGAGTTGTTTTTTCTACTACCACAACACCAGGTGACTCACCAATTAGTCACAAAGTAAAACTAGGTCTGTCCAAGACAGTCTGCTCTTGACTTCTAGGTATCGTGAAGGATAAACTATGCCCGTAGGTTAACAGGATTAGACGCATGATGTCAATTCGAAACTAGGTATCTATGTTTCGCAGCTACAGAAAACACCATGTTACAATCTATTCCTTTAATCGTGTCAATCAATGTGACATCAGTTAAGACTAGAAAAGGAACACCACTGGTTTTCACAAAATCCATTTGTGTTCCCTAATATAATGTACATTCCGTAATTATAGGCAAACCAGGAAACGCACCAAGTCATCACGTATATACGAACAATAATTCAGCGTACAAGGTAGGGTAGATTTAAAGGAATGCCTACTCGATATGGCTCAGAGTTCATGTGAAGTGACACATGCCTACATCTGAAGGTGCGTGTATAAGGTATCGCATTTCCTCAGCCCTTCGTCTAAGTGACTCAGTGGGTCGCCTCCATATTTGACAAATGCTCAGTCCATGAATTCTACTTGTACCTGTAAAACACAAAGAATACCCTGCTGGGATATGGTGCTGTGTTACACTAGAGTCCCTCAGTTTACAGGTAAATCACACTTAATATCAGTATTGCGGCTTTTAGTTGAAAAAGTCATTCGACTGTGTCACAGATGCTTTTGGCTGGATTCCTCAGTACCAAGTATTGTTCCCTGAGAGTGCATTGAAGAAACCCTGCAGGACGATATTGAAGCTTTGCCGAAAATTGAATAGAAGCATTTCACTCATACAATATGTATACAGTAAAGAATACACTCTTAACTCACTGCGCTCAGCCCTACATCACCCTATAAAATTCTCTTGCTTGGAAATGAAACATGTACATATATATTGTGTCGTTAACTTCAGATACACATTAATATCTAAATTTCATACGCCTTCTGTTTCACTACTCTATGTAATAATAGTTTGACAGTTATTTACGAATGCAGTAATAAGTAGTTCATGGGCCACGAGTAGCACTTGGTATTCAGCAGAGGTAATGGGCACTTAGTGATTGTAATTTAGAGAACTAATACGACAAGGTTAGCTTTTTTCTAATATATACGCACCTATCAACGCAATGAAAAGATAATGACGAATTGTTATCACAAGCATTGTATTTACTATGGAGGGAATGTTATTACAGGCAAACTTCACAGTAACATGTACAGGTCTTGCATGTCATTGCATCAGTAATATTAGCATACTAATTGTATTACGGCCAAATGTAAATAATCTAAAGGCGTCGTAACAAAAACTTTGCGGGAGGTAGATGTATTGAAAGACTGCTTGCAGACACTATGTACGACGACATCTAGCAGAATGTCTACGAAGACTGACAACCTAAAATGAGGAAGATAAAAATGAAACAGTTGGGTGACACATTATGGATAAGATGAATATTTTTGATATGTGTGTAAAACTTGGGCAATATGGTAGAGTATAACTACATTATGGATACGACTTTATTTTGATAAATCACACAGTGTTGTACAGCAATATTATCTGATGACGTTTCGAGCACAAATTATTGCTCATAATCGTATCAAGTCAGTCACACAACTTTTTGCCTCATTCATACACATGAGTATTTTAGTTAAGCGTACTACAGGGATAAAAGGTCACTCATCTCATTCACTTCTATTCACACTAATTCTTATGTCCGTGTTACTGACTTTTGGTTTATGTTTTCCTCTTCGGTGCACTTTATCTGGACAATTTAAGGAATTAGGAAGTGCATAGAGTACTTAGGAAACGGTATGAATAATTGTTTAAGCTAATTAACACTAGGTAGTTGTGACACTACGCATCTGCAGTGACAAAGCTGACTGACTGAGTTTTAACATGGAAATGAGCACAGAAGTGTAGCAGTCCAATTTGTGACGTTCCACACTTGAAAATATTATATTTAGTTAGTAATAAGCAAAACATATTTCATCAGATGTGTTTCGACTTCGCATTTGGGCTAAGCGATAAAATTAACTAACTCATGAGATATAACGAGAAAGAGTGTGAGAGTTATCTCGGGTAAGAGGAGAAATTATTGTAAGATCACTTTTTTTCAGTTAGACAAGAACTAAATGGGAAAATACGATTACCATTTGTTGACATTTTGCCTATTTTTATCCACGTTTTAGCATTTCACTATATCTGGACTATAGAACATTCTGACAGACTGACTTTCAACATAGAAGCTTGCACACAAGTGCACCCGCTTAAGTTAGCACATTCCATGTAGCACACAAAGGTAGAAGAAAAAAGAAATTAAATGTCACTATAATGAGCATAAATGTGATGAAAAACAAACTGTCATATGGAAAAAATATAAGGGTTGCTCAGATATGTGAGATTACACACAGTGAATGCATCTGTGTCATTAACAACGTTTGGAATCACATTTCTACTTAACACTAAACTTAACCCCAATATTACTCACCATATTAGACTACTTAACACAGAAGAAAGGGTACAGACACTACGATCAAAAACCAGTAGTCTTTTCATATCTTCCAGTTTCAATGGTCACTTATCGCAGCCTAAGTGGGCAATACCATCAGCATACACTAAGTTGACAAGACTGTTCTCTGGTAAGTCCCTAAAGTGAGTGATAGATAATTCGGTTAATACATTTAGGATGAACGTGAACTAAAATAAGGACTACAGTTGTAGAAATGAGCCTTGTATTATACCCTTCTTGGAAATATCAGTTCCCTCATAGTTTAGTTTCAGTATTAAGTGAATGGAATGCAGTCTACAGATTCATGAAATTCACATACTGACGCGCTACTTTCCTAGAATCCTAGTTGACGTCTCCTCAAGAAAGTGGGAGATGAGCATTGCACTTCTGTAAACTCAGTAGGCTGTGAACTGCTGCCAATGAAATCGACAGCAATTTTTGGTATTACGTAATTCCGAAACCGATCATATAATCTTTGACACTGACTTCTGGTTCGATCAGATGAAGTTAAAGGCAAGAGCTGAGAATATAGGAGATGTTGAGGGTTAGATAGTATAGTTTTAGACCATTTATCGCATGAGTTTAGATGTCTTTCAACTAATCCATTAACGAGTTGACTAAATGGTACGCCACTTGCCCTAATGACAGCCTTAATACCCTGCACAATACGACATAGCCGTTTTTGAGTAATTCAGGAAAGAATAAGGGGGAGCAGTAAAGACCGATGCAAGAGTTAACAAATTGTAAAAGGAGGTTGAATGATTCCTGACTGTCTTGACCACATAACGTGGTAAGCTAGACTGAAGGTTTTCTTAGAAATCGACAAGATATAGAATGACCAAGAAAGACCAGAGGATAGAACTACTTCAAGGTATTTTATGTTAGACTTAGTTTCTGTTTCAGTGCCCTCTTTGATACGAGCATCTTGTAAACAACACAATTCTTGTAATTCACGCTTATGAGTGAAGGGAAAGTTAACTGCCTGAAATTTAGAGGGATTTAACGTAAGACCATATGCCTTAGACTACAGACAGGAAGCAGTTAGGTTTGCTGCAGTCACATTGTAACATGACAGGAAGTGAGACGGTCAGATCACCAGCGTATTTGACGAAGTTGCTCTCATTAGAAGGAGAAAAGTCATGTAAGACGAGGGAGAAAAAAGAAGAGGAGAGATAACAATACCCTGAGGAACACCAGCTTCAGCAAACGAGGCGGAATATTTACCCTAATATACAGTATGCTGCATTCCATTTGAGAAATGATAATGCAACCAGTCAACTCCTCAGGACCCGTGTTTTCACGACCGAAAACTTATTCAACTAAAGTCATCTATGTCCTGAGTCGACAACAACGGCATATGCTGACTGAAAGCTTAGCACAAAAGTGACAAAGCACAAAAACTTGCAAAGTAGGAGACGAGTCCCGGGTGAAAGAAGAGATTACTGAAAGGTATCTATTTTTCATTTGGCAAAGAACAAGATTAAGAACTACACCTATCATTTGTTGAAATTTTGGAGATCATTTATCAATGTTTCGCATTTAGTTATGCCTAGACTGTGTCATTCTGACTAGCTTTCAGTATGAGTTTGCAGAGAAGTCCACCTGTTTAATTTACCACATTCCATGTAGAACACGTAGGTAGAGACATAAAACTAAATGCAAGTTTAACGAGCGAAAATGTGAGGGAGAATAAATAGTGACAACGAAAAACATGAGTTGAACAGATACGTGAGATTACACAGAGTGAATGCATCTGTGCCAGTAACAAAGATTTGCAGTCATATCTCTAGTAGTTCTTCCAGCTGACCGTCAACGATTTTATGAACCAATACCAGTTTTCCATTTGACTGACCCAAACACATTTTAAACCTTAACATGTGCTGGCCAGCATTGTCCCTGGAGGAAGGCGATGGCTTGATATGCCAGCACGTTCTAGCCATCTCAACCTATTCAGCTTCCCTACCTTGAAGACTAATATACCCTCCCCACCTAAACATTTATGCGTAACCTCAACAGCACTCGCCATATTATACTGCTTTACTCATGAGATAGAACGCAGACACCTGTAATCAAACACCGGTATTATTTTCGTATTCTACAGCATCAGGGGTTACTTCGCATAGTCTAGGTGGACGATATCATCAGCAAACTGTAAGTTGATGAGACTATTCCCTGATAAGTCTCTAAAGTCAGCTATAGACTATCCTACTAATACATGTGTGATTGAATTGAACTGTTATAAGGATGACAGTTTAAGAATTCAGCCTTGTGTTGCATCCCACTCGGAAATGTGTTTTATGGAGTAATTCGCAAACAGTATTCAATGAATAGAAAAAATTCTGTAGGCCTAATGAAACTCATAAATTGACGCACTACTTTTGCAGGCAACATAGTGTTTCCTCAATAAAGTGAAAATCGGATATTTCGGCTGCATAAAACGAGTAAGTGATATCCTGGCAATACCAATGACTACAGCAAGTCTAGGAATTATGCACTACAACATTTACTTTGCTGAATACTGCGGCAGACTTTACATAAACACTTGACAGATATCAAATTTATACGGGAAGTCAGTAAGATTTAGTAAACTAAAAGTACTTTCGGTTTCCATAGCACTTCTCCGTGCCGAATTTATACCTTTAAGGGCCTACAGAGATTAAAACTTCAATTAAATAACACTGACGTGGAAGAAATTCCATTCTTCAGTGCTAAAATTAATGGAAATAATCACGTTTTTTATTCTAAAAACAGGAGTATTCGTAATGTTTTACTTTATGTAAATGAAGTTACATACAGTTGCACTAAGAACTCAGTACAACTCAATGCACGATAGTATATATACAAATAAACTGAAAAATAATGTCCTCCTTGCCTTATGAACAACTTGTTCTTATTCCAGGATTATAACTTTCTTTCATCTATGAGCCTGAGTTATGTCTATGAAATCGCAATATTACATCAGTTAAATCTTCTTCCAAAACCAAGGTCACTTGAAACCGATAGCAACATAGCAACAAGCGTCATTGAGGGGATATGCAATAAAGTCGCTCCATTTTTTACATGAGGGACGCCAGTTTACAGGCATCATCAATTCGATAGGTTACACATTATATCAATAAGCATATTTAGTAAAGATAATATAAGGAGGTACATTTTTTTCCTAACTATTTGGGATACACCAATTGTATAGGCATGCATAAATATTGTTTTAATAATAATAATATATTTCTCCCTGTTTATGCAGGAACAAACCTATTGTACAGGCATGGATAAGTTATTATATAAATTACATATGATTTGATGTATAATGGATTTACAGTTTGGTTTTTCTTTCTGTCATTAGAGTCAGTCGGAACAGTCTGCTATAAAGTCTGTTTGTGTAGCACATAAAGAGATTTGGAAATATTGTCTTCGCATTAACAAAAAACCCAGACATCAGATGAATGTAATTCAGATATCTGGGAAAAATAAAGCTTGAAGTCAATTCCCCTATATAACTTTGTTGTGATCAGCACCCTTGGTAAAAGATTATTGATCTATTATGTTGAGATCAGTGATATATTTATTCCATTTTTTCAGTAGTCTTATCGTAGTTTCATAACAGGAAAGAAATTTGATCGTGGAGGCGAAAACTAGATAAAGTCATGTTAAGTTGTTTTACTGCATCAAATGGTACCGAGGTCGTTTCCAGAATTCTCCATTTGCTCCATTTGTGTCTGCATGGCGGACTGTATTCGTAAGTTGAGTAAAATGTTGAAAACTGTTTAAAAACCGGTTGCTTCTTCATTTCAGATCATGAATACTCATTTAGAGCATGTTCGCCAGCGTCTTTAAATGGTAGAATTGGATCGTTCCTGGAATTTGAGTGATTATAAGATAAATGGTTTGGAATTAACCATAGCAGTTAGAATACAGTTAAACATGCAGGGAAGTGCTTTTGATTCAGCAACCGGTAAATTTTTTATTCTTTTCGATCTAGTACCAGAATAACCTCGAACCATTCCATTCAAGATGTCGAATAAAGCATGCAGGAGCAGATCATTACCATCGAGTGAATCAACTTTATCTGAGATGCAGCTTTCAGCATGTTTTCGTTATATCATAGATATCTAGTTTTATTGGCGCTGTATGGAGAGTGATTTGGATTATGACGTATTCTGCAGAGTCTCCGTGTCCATGTGAAGTATACATATGCTTTGAATGGATTATTTTGTTGGCTCCTACCCCCACTGAGTGCTTACAACAGCAGCTGTGGATTTATGTATTTCCTCGCCATTTTGGATAAAACATCGCCGCATCCTTTTTGGGAAGGAGACCAGATGGTGGATTATGAATTATGTTCAATTAACTTATCTTTTCATGTGGTGTCGCGGTAAGTTTCGACCTTGTTTTCTCATATTTCGCTCGTATGTTGGTGATGGTTCGCCCTTTGTATCAGGTAGACATAGTTCGATCGACTTTTGATTGAATGGGTGTTATTGCCATGACTGCTGCTTTTTTGTCTGGAATTATAAATAGAGGCAAAACAAACAACAGGTGTAGTCTCTAAGTTCATACATTAAATGGGCCTATGATTTCTGAAACCCTTACATGGGTATTAGCACTGGTATCAATTACAAACAAACTTAGTGCGTCATTAAGTGCCTTTTCAAAGGAGGCCACTGTGCTTGCTAGTCGTATTTTCTCAGGTAGTTTGTTCCATATTTGGGCATACCTAATCAAGAAAAACTTTTGCCTGGTGGCTGTTTTACATGGTTCTATAGCCACTGTACCTTTAGTGTGTCTAAGGTTGTATCCTGTGTTACCTAAGAACCGAGTATAGTTAGCAGGGGTATACACTATTTGGTTAAGAAGCTTATAGAAGAGTACCAGATTTAGTCGCAGTCGCCTTAACCATAATGTTTCTAGTCCCAGGATTTCACGTCTGGTAGAGTAGTTTGTGCCGTTATCGGTTCCGAGTACTTTTCGCGTGAAGTACCTCTGTACTCCTTCTACTTTCAGTTTGTCTTCTATGCGTGTACCACTAAATATGAATGAGCAGTAATCTAGGGGTGGGCGCACACAAACCTCGTACAGTAGTATTCTGGATTCGTTTCTGTAGAAGTTCCTGAGTAGGAAACCAATAAGCCTTCGTGATTTCGACACTTGATTCGAGATATGTTCTGAGAATGACAGATTGTATGAATATTTCAGTCCTAAGTCTAGTACAGATTTGAGTCTTGGGATTTTGTGGCCCTGAATCGCTAGGTCGAGTTCAAGGTTGGGACAGCCTATGCCGAGCCATCCACACTTTTCAACATTGAGCTAAAGTCTCCACGTGTCACACCGTCTATCCATTTTGCTAATTCTTCATGTATGGAGTTCATAGTTGGGCCGATATCTGTATTTGTGCAGGTATATGTCACCTTCAAGTCATCTGCATACAGTATTGGCTTCCCTATACTAAAACACTCACATATACTTGGATCATCAACCTGAGAATGGATGTAGGCGTACTGTTGTAAGTTCTAGAATTCTTTAAGGGTAGTACGTCAAAGCGCAGTCCATCGTAATTGGTGTGTTATTTTGTACGTATATTCATGTTGTATATACTGAATTGGTATCATCTCTCATCTATCCATTGGTAATTTTGTTTGTGTCCGGACGTCTTCCACTTGTATCATCAATCTGAGAAGGAATGAAGGCTTCCCTATACTAAAACATTCACATATACTGTTTATGTATATAATGAAAAGAAGGGGTCCTAATACACTCCCCTGGATGACACCACTGCTGATTGGTCTAGGTCTGGAGGTCACTGAGCCAACTTTAGTTGTCTGATTCCTGTCATAGAGAAATGATTTTAACCAATTGTAGAGGGGGTTGCGTATCCCTAGTGAGCATAGCCTACCGACTAGCAGGCTATGTGGGACTCTGTCGAAGGCTTTCCTTATATCGAAATAGAGGATAATTACTAGCTCTCTCCTATCTCTTCTATAGGTGACTTCGTTGAAAAGTCCATGTGGCAAGTGACGCAAGATCTTTTCTTGGGGAATCCGTGCTGTGAGTAGTAGTCTGACATTTGGTCCTTGATTACTTTCCCCATGATCCTTGATATGACAGGTGTTATATTGATAGGCCTATAATTACATGCACTAGGTTTGGCCCCTCCTTTATGCTTCGGTAATATATATGTGTTTTTCCAGGTTTCAGGGTAAGTTTCAGTCTCTAGTGAGATATTAAATATTCTAAGTAATAAATATCACACCTATAGCATCTAGAATCATGGAGAGACTTGTTAAAGATAACTTGATCAAACATATGCTTGGCTGCAATACTATAAGTCCGAACCAACATGGATTCCTGAAATCCAGGTCGTGTTTAACATGTCACCTAGACTTCCTCAATTTTGTAACCAGCAGTCGTGACAGACGGAGACTAGTAGTTGTCATCTACTTTGACATTTCTAAAGCATTTGGCCGTGTTGACCATTTACTGCTAACAAATAAGCTGATCTCCTTATTAACTTGTAGACAATTTAAGATTTGACATTATAACATACTTGATCGTGCCTGTAAAAATGGCATGCATTTTCATGTAAATTTATGTTTATATGAAAATAAAATTATTATTATTATTACGTGACCCATTATTAGGATGGCTTAAATCATTCCTTAACAATAGGTCCCAAATAGTTAAACTCGGGTCTGCAACCTCCAAACCTAGCCCTATCACTTCTGGTGTAGTACAAGGTAGTGTCATTGGACTCCTCCTATTTATACCACACACCAATGACATATGCGCTTGCTTCACGCACGGGAAACCATTCATCTCTGCAGATAACCTAAAAGTAGCTTATAATAATAATGTATATTCTCATATAAACATATAAATTTACATGAAAATGCATGCCATTTTTACAGGCACGATAAAGTATGAAATTATATCAAATCGTAGATTGTCTACAAGTTAATAATGTTTCAACAGTTAAATATTTGATATATATATAAATACACATTGTCTGAACTAGGCTGTATAGTTATTGAATTGTACAATTGTCCTCCAGGTTGAGCGGGAAAATCGACTTCGTTTCGTTTTCATCCCGTGGTTGTCGGCATACGATAACCAACCAAAATTGAGGTAAGTACAACTTCTACAAGAGATTCAAAGCTGTTTTAAAAAAGTAAAAGTGCTAAGGTGAATCAATAAAGTGTAATGCAATAGGTAAGTGCAAGTATCACTAATAAATGCATTAATAAAGGAAACTCCCTAGGCTGACAACGTTCATTTGCAATGTATAATGCTTCCTGAACAGTTTGCACTATCATGATGTCCACTTTTGGTTTTAATACATTTTTTCCTTATGTCGGTTTTTTATTTTATGCCTTTTTGTGCATTTGGTGCACAACCGTACCCTACAGAGAATAGGAATAGAATAAGTCGAATCAAATTCATAAAAAGCTATAAAATGTTAGGTTTAATGAGGTATAATGAGGATTAAGTAAAGACGTTATTGGAAAATGAATGAGATAAGACATTGTGAAGTGGTATTTAAAGATCCGACAATGGACAGCAAGTTAGCTTATAAGATGCCCCATAAATCTGTGCAGATTCCACATGGTCGCATCTCAACAATAGGCTGAGTGAATGGTATATATTTAAAGGTAGGAGCATGATCTGTCAAGGCGTTCATTATTATCTTTTTCAAGATAAAGATCTAAGCCCTCATAAAAATCAGAAATATCTCGAGCCTTTAATTTGTATATTATACATTCCACTGTGATTACTCAGGGTACTTCGAGAATGTAGTACAAAAGCAATTAGATAAAATGACTGCTTGGCCGTCCTTATGGAATCTCCAATTCAATCTGAACAAATGTGGCTGGATCTGCTTCGGCGCACCCTAAATTGACCTGAAATTAACGCTTCAATCTGCTAACCTAACCAGACTCCGAAGTGTCGTTGACCTGGGCCTGAGGTACTCTAGTGACTTGACATTCTCTGAGCAAGTAGCACCACAGACTGGAAAATCGAGGATGCTCTTAGGATGCATACTCAGGAACTTTCACAACAATGGAGCCAAGCTAATTCTGTACAAAACATGTGTCAGACCACTACTAGAATACTGTCCATTTATTATAAGCAGCACTCACACAAGTGACTAGCTAAGGATGGAAAGTATCCGACGATAATTTACCTATAAACTACTTGGTTATGATTGTAAGAAGGACTACATCTCACGGTGCATGATCCTAAAACTTGACCCACTTTGGACAAGACGACTTATTATAAACCTAATATTCTTCTTTAAGGTCCTTCACAAAATATCATTCTCAGGTAACAGGGACATACAATTCGCACAGGAAGGCTCTTACGATCTGCGTAACCAAACTTCCACAGTGACAACTCATTCTTTTAAGTCAAGACTCCGTGAAACCTTCTTCACAGTCATGTATTCTAAAATATGGAATAGCCTGCCTATATGTATCAGAACTTGCTCTTCGGTTACAAGCTTCAAACGCTCTCTATACAGACTGTTTCACTCTACTGATTATATTAATAAACTATTTACTCCTAGAACGAATCAATTACTAATCTACTACAGCACCCAAAAGACGCACTTCAACACCCTTAGTAATCTAAAAAATATAAATAAACTAGTAGCATAGATGCATAAAGACTGAGTACGGAACATACAGGATTAGTTTACCCTTAGAAGTAGGACGTGTCACTCTATTGTAACCTTCAAACGCTTGCTATATAAACTGTTTTGTCCCAATCACTATCCCTGCCAGAACCCGTCACTTATTTCTAAAACGCATCAGTCATTAGAACACTAAAACGCTCAGACTCATTAATATATATTATGACACTAAATAAACTCTAAGACTTCGCGTAAATACGTGAAAACACAACTACAGTAAACGTAAATTTTTAGTAATGTATAATATACAATTGACGTAAACATTTATATACATTAATATTCTTTTCATGTTCACATACTTTCTCTTTGTGGTATTTTGCTGCTCCTATTCATCTCCTGGTTGAGGTCGAACAACCCTGCATCTAAACTGAAATGAGGATTAATTCCAAACCATCTATCTCATAACCACTCAAATTCCATGAACGATCCAATTCTACCATTTAAAGACGCTGGTGAACATGCTGTAAATGAGTATTCATGATCTGAAATGAAGAAGCAACCGGTTTTTAAACAGTTTTCAACATTTTACTCAACTTGAGCTTGTCATTTTTGCGGAGTTCGCTAAGAATAAACGGGCAGTATTCTAAAATAGGTCGGACACATAATTTGTAGAATGAAAACCTTTTTTTGATGTGGTTTTGTTCTCTGAGCTGGATGGTTAGTTTGCGAAGCTTTCATCACCTTACTGGGTGACATCTTCAGCGCATACTTCAAATTGAAGTATGCGCTGAAGATGTCACCCAGTAAGGTGATGAAAGCTTCGCAAACTAACCATCCAGCTCAGAGAACAAAACCATATCAAAATCATCCACCTGAGCTTCAAATCTTCTCTATAATATCTAAATGAAGACCTTGTTTCACAACAAAAGAAATTACGAGTTATGCATCCTTGGAGCCTTATTGTTTCACGTCTGGCATAATATATTATATAATATATATTAAATTATATTATATTACTATAATTCAACAATTCGAGCTTTTGAAAAGTGATAATCTATGCCAGTTCACAATTGTTATTTGTAAAGTAACTGATCGTGCCTCTAAATGTGGCATGCATTTTAGGTAAGCTTACCTGTTTATACGAAATATATTATTATCAACTAGTTTTCAACTAGCCTACATGGGTAAATTATGGATGAGTAGATCGAATGACGCTTGTTAACGGTAACTGTCTGAGGAAGTGTTGGAATTGAGTCTCCTACTCAATCGGCAGCCACACGCAGAAAATAGGAGCTTGTTCCATGATGTACTATACTGTATTTTGAAGAATTTTGAATGCAGTTTTGTCCGGTACCGTGTGACGGATAATGTGTCCATGATTCTCAAGAGCGTACACAGTTGTAGTATCCGAAGCTACTAGATTACCGCTTTTGATGAAATCTTGTAAAGTTAGGCAGAGGTAAGTTAGGATGAGCTCCATTCATTTTTACCAAAGCGGCTCAAGTCCACGTTTGTTGCACCTGCCCTCCATGTAAGACTTTCATGTAGTAAGCGCCGTGTAAGGCTCCGCTGGATATTTTTAATACGAACCCTATCATATCCAAGCCTGAAACCGAAGATGATTGTGTGGTACTCGAGTACTAAGCGAACCACGACTTTGTACAAGGGAGCTTAAGCCTCAATTGTGTACACTTTTCTATGTAACAAGACTGTAAGCCTACCGTCTGCCACTTCATATTTGATTACCAAGTAAGGGTGACCATAATTACATGGTAATCTTACTTCGAAGTGATCGTCAAATTACCTAAGGGAACGAGGACCTACCTTAAGAAATCTACTACAGTATGCTGTGACCACTCAGATGTGGCAGGTAATTGAGAAATTCAGAAGAACGAGATGAGCAACTAAGTTGGAACTATATCTTCTTTATGATTTGTAAATCTTTCTTCTCATACTGAATGATGAATATTCCGCCGTGCGTTCAATCAGGTTTTCCCCACTTCACTTACCCTGTGCTGTGCTTTCGAAGATGGAGTTTCAAAAACATCGTGTGTCTTCTACAACGTTATAGGCTGTCGGTCATTGATATGAATATTTTTTTGATAGAAAATTTGGTTCCTAAACTACCTCGAGCTCCCTTTTGTTCTTTTTGCAACGTTCCATATTTTGACCATCTGCGTCTTCTAGTTAGTTCTGTGTCATATATCTTTTGCCAGTAATGTTGACATACCCGGATCGCAGCTACAATATGGGTAAATGTTTACTATGGTATAATATACAATCGACATAAACATTTATATGTGCATATATCGTTAATGTTCTTTTCATGTTCACATACTTTCTCTTTCTGGTATTCTGCTGCTGCGCCTACTCTTCTATTTATCTTCTGATTGAGGTCGAACAACCCTCCATTTAAACTGAAATGAAGCTGGACTCCAGATCATTTACCCACATTTGATTCTTCAGGGGTTGGCTAGCAATGACTTAGCATCCTTGATAAAATCCACTATCACCATAACAAGACGCTGTACAGCATCCTATACAAGCACTGTCAACGATCTAAAATGGTTCACATATAGCATTCTACGTGTTGATGAACTTACCCGTACGGAACAACCATGCAGTGGCAAATGGCGACCTTGGCTGACGTGGGTGCAGTAAAACAAATCTGCGTTACAATAACCAATATTAATCTGCATTCAGTACAAATCACATCTTGTGTTAATTGCAATAAAAATGATGAAAAAATCACACAAATAAATCACTCATATTAAATTAATACCCAAATGGAACATAAAACAAGAACAAGACACGATGCCGCGCACAACAAAGTTATATGGTGAGGTTGACCTCAAGATTTATTTTTCTCCTAAATATATGTAATCCATTGAACACATACTTGGGTTTTTTTGTTAATGCGAAGACAATATTTCTATATTTCTTAATGTGCTCCACTGAACGACTAGCTATCAGATTGTACACACAAACTAATGTCAGAAAGGACAGCAACTTTGTATTTTCACCTTAAATCAAATTCATGTAATGTAAATAACACTTGCCCATGCCTGTACGACTGGTGTGTCCTCCATAGGTAGGAATAAATATATATATACTAATGAGTAGATGGCTGAACACGTGTTCCCATATCTAGTGGCGTTTACATCGAAGTACCACCAGTCTTACTTAACATGATTTGCGCCTCAGGATGTTTTACTGCAAAATCAGTTAGATCATTGACAGACATTTCGAAAGGACGAAAATCTCTTACTAGGATGTTTTCAAGCGCAGGTGTTTGTTTGTTCCCGTCCAAATAAACCATGAAGTATTTGCATAGCAAGACATTTAGGCAGGATCACATAGGCTTCAGTGGCAGTCTGCGCTTTTCTCTTATAGAAATGCAACAAGTAAGTCCGCGCTTACCGCATAACTTACTCTCACTTTGGAACAGGCTGGCAAGCATTTAACATTGACTGGTATCTCTATCACATGGAATTACGTCATCCTTGACTATACCTATAATATTAGAGGTCAGGAGGTCAGGAAATCCATCAGGCCTGATACAAACTAGTCTCTTTAGATTTTCCTAAACTCTATAAATTACCTGATTCCATAGATAATCATGAATCAATAAGCATAAACCAAATCTAACGTTCCAGCTTTCCATCTACACTAAACTAAAAAGGACATATCAGGGCCAAAATCAGTGCCGGAGGCGCACGAATGGACATCACTGTTATTAACACCCATGTCAGTATTGCCTGTATGTCATAGCTTGTGTACGAACTCTTTGAAAACTAGCTCATGGTACGATTTCTCTACTTCAGGAGGACATCTAACTGTATAAATCAGAACAACAGCATAAATCAGTATTATTATACTTCCTCTTTTCTTCTATATATATCATGTACTTTGGCATTTGGACTTAACTTCTTCAGTTTCTCTTCCCAACATTACCCTATATAAGAGCAAAAACCACCATTCGTTTCGCCCTAACTTCTATTTTTTATTGTTATTCTATACTTTAGTTGTTGTTTACTACTATAAACTTGAACTAACCGTTAGCATGTAACACTATAAAACTCAATGACTACAGATTCTTAGTAATAAAAAAGGGGAGTAAACCCTGCGGTTATCGCATATTGTTTGCTTAAACTATTATTATCTGCTGGCTGCCTCTGTATCTCACTTTCTGTTTTCTCCTCTCAAATGTATTGCACTGAAGCACTGCAAGTGAACAGTAATGCTGCTTTCTATGTTTGTATTACTTGAGCGTTATTCAGAATATTGCATGTACTTACAATGAACAACGGCACAAATTCCATTCTAAATTCTGTTTAACATCGCAAAGTTGGTCCCTTGTGTCTGCTAATACCAAAATAATGCTGTACTTAGCCTCTACTGTGGAGTTTTATAAATTTTCGAACCCTTATTGATTGATAAAATTATAATGATCACAAGGTCTGCATCCTGAGTGTCCTACTCTAGCACCTGTATATCACCTCTCTTCCTACCTTCCATTAAGGCAAAATTTTGTAATTCCCGCATGAATTTGACTCACTATAAGTATATTAAAGATTTTAATTTAGACTTAATCCAAAATCTTGTAATTTATTCTTATAAAGTTTCTAGAGGTTTTTTTTCATTTTTCCAATTTTTAATGTCATAAAACAGTGTTCCATTTCAAATTGCACTTGTCAAATATGATCATGCCTGAACACTGATTTTCTCTTCACTGTAGTCTTCAATAAGTTTTTCAGTATAATTATTTCCTAAAACCATCACATCAGCAACCATATCTTTTAATATTTTACATATATACTTTTTTTTTGATTTACAGCTTGATTTCACACTGTATGTTTCGTACAAGTATGGAACTTTCAGCATGGATATCGGTAGCCCAAATATTGCAGGCCGACCATAGATATCAGGTGTGCGTCGGCGTGGGCTCGAACCCCGGACCATGAGCATGGTCGGCGAGAGTCCTAACCACTATGCCACCGACGCATATTAGTTATTAGTACAACACACTGTACTATTTTTGAGTTGAAGTGACTATCCTCAGTCAATAGTTACTCATTTTCATATAATTTTCTAAAATTCCTAATGTTAAAGCTATGTAGTATTTTTCCATTATATAGTTGATGAATCACTTTGCAATGTGTAATGCACACCATATGAAAATTTAGCATAACAAGTTCCGCTAACCAGTTGCTTTTCTCAGGACCACTTTACATAACTTTGTCATTAATTGTTCCACTACTTATATCACTGACAAACAGAATATAACTTAGTTGCTCTAATATCAGCTATTTTCATACTTCACAACTCTTAATGGAAGCTTAATTTCTTAGTCTTTTGTAGTAACCCAATTGTTCACCAGTATGATGATAATACTGCTAAGAATGTCCTCTGCTTTTACTGTGCCCTGTGGCTTACTCTTAACATATATAGTTTCATTTACTTTAAAGCTCCCTGTAAGACTAACTACCCTTCTTCAGTAAACACACACTGCAGTATTGTTAACCAAAGGCTAAAATTTTGTTGGTTCTGTTAATATCTTTTTACAATATGTGTAAACAAGTTACTTTGCAATGTCGAATGTTTACTATATAAAAGACTGTCATGACAATTTAGTACACTAAGTCCTGCCAACCGACCTTACCTTCAGTTCATACTACCTGCATTGAACCCTAACTATGGTGTTCTGCTGAATCTTGCTCCACTACCCACAAAACCTATTCTTTTTGCTCTTTAAGCTTTTAATTTCTAATTAAGTTATCTGTTCATTAGGAAGCATGCACACATATATAATATGTTCATAAAGATGTACGTGGAGACCTAATGGAAGTACTCATTAAGAAAGCTAGGGAGATGGTACATGAGGTACGAACATGTCCGATACAAAGCAATAAATAAGCTGTAGCCATAATAGTCATAGTCTCAGAGTGGGGGTGGCCCTAGCTGATCAGTAATATGGTGGTGGTCACTAAGATGAATCGCCCCATTCTGCAGGAACAGCAATATGCGATTTGACGGCTCGAGATTTTCTGAGGGCTTAGATCTTTGTCTTGAAAAAGATAATAATGAACGCCTAGACAGATCATGCTTTTGCCTTTAAACATATACCATTCGCCCAGCCTATTGTTGAGATGCGACGACGTCGGCTCTGCACAGATTTATAGGCATCTTATAAATTAACTTGCTATCCATTGTCGGATCTTTGAATACCACTTCACAATGTCTTATCTCATTCATTTTCTAATAACATCTTTACCTGCTTTTCATTATACTCCATTAAACCTAACATTTATAGCTCTTTATGAATTCGATTCGACTCATTCTATTCCTATTCTCTGTAAGGCACGGTTGTGCACCAAATAGACAAGAGGATTTAGAGGTTGAAGGAATTGTCTTACACAGCCTCTAACCTATTAGTTCTCGCGTACCAACAACAAATCAAAAGCCAATATTTGATCGTCCAAACTACGCGATATATTTCGCGACCAAAACAAACCGTCAGATGAACGCTTAGCTGGCTAGTGGTCGTGCACCTGACACGACGAGGTACCAAATGGCGGGGATGCTTGACCGGAAGCCTTCAGCTAAACAAGTCCACTTAAACAGTGGTGGTCAGCATCCAATGAGTGATTGCTGTGGTCAATAGTTTTGGGGAATTATTTACCGCTACAGCTCAGCGTGGGGTGGTGAGGACCCTAAGACAGAACCAGCCGGAAGTAAAAACACTCAATGGTTCCCTTTCGGGTGAAAAAAATCTTCTGAGCGGCTAGGTGGGGTGCCTACTGGTTTGTCTGCCTATGCTAATAAGGTGTTTGTACATAGCTTCCATGTTGTTGTTCGTTGGATCCCGTGCTTCGTTTGTTTCCTGTCCTGTGCCCGTCGCACTGGAAAAGAAAACAAGAACACTAAGAACCATGTCGAAGAAAATGTGCCAAATCAGCTTTTTTTGTTTTTAAAATAATGTGCATTTACTATACAGTAAAATAATGCTAAGTTCAGAACCTCGAGAAAAAAATACATCTAATTACCTCAGTCTGAGGTGTTACCCAAGAACTAAGGCACATTGTCGCGCAGTGACTGCTCAAAGTTTTAAACACTTTTGTGAAGTGTACAGGACCTTTATCACTAATAAAGTGTTCACATCATTGAAGAGGTAAATACTAGAAAATTTCATTCAGGCATCCAGCCATTACTTAAACAAAAGCTCACAAATTGTAGACATAGTTCAAAGGAAGACCACTCCTGGTATGGTCAGTTCACCATACTAGGAACTGATTAACAGACAAAACCTTTTATCATTTCCCATGTCGAATAGATATTTAGGGTGTTTAACATTTTAAAAATGATCTCTTCTCCCTTCCACAGTGTCGGAACATCTTAGCGAGAGTACCAGGAAATTGCAAAACCCAAGGAGGAAATATATCACCGTAGATAGCTGGTTGTCCTACCATTATATTGAACCGTGGATGTCAGGTGCTAACATTCATTTAAAAGCAGATTATATGAATACAGATACCTGTTAGACAACGATGACAGGCCTGGAGACTCGTACGCTCAACCAAAAACCTGGATATGAATCCACACAGGAGAATATAACGTGCGGTGCTTCTGAAAATTTGCGTTACAATGTCCGGAGGGTAGTTTTTACTATTGTATTGACTCTTAGATGCCTCTTTAATGTCGCTTATCATGACAACTTGTAATCAAACTAATGCTCTAAAGTTTAATCCGAAAGGAAATGTCTCACTATCTCACTTTTCAGATATACTGGTTTGTGTATCCAATATCCAATATCGTTTTTACGAGCTAGTATAAACCAACTTGATTTCTTTGTGCTCTCTTCTTGATTGTAAGGTATAGGTTCCTAATCTTCGGTAAACTTCTGCGTAGCTTGTTCCGCCACTCGACTGTCGTAGCTTTGGTTAACTCCAAAGGGAGTAGTGCTGGGATTCATTATATGTGGTTTGTAGTGTGAGGTGTGTTAAGACTGTTACTACTGTGAATGGAGTTGATCCTTTCGCCAGTTAGTGCTCCGGTATCATCGACAAGAGAAAAAAGATAGTAATATTAATAATGCTAATAATATCCAATATCCTGATTACCCCAGTCGGTTAATGCACATGGGCAAACGTGGGATAAACGGGTAATCTAGATCGGCAAACACGTGGGCAAAAGATGGTGTAAATGCAACCGATTTTACCCACTTTGGCCACATTTCCCACTTTTTCCCCGTTTTCCCATGTCCAGATAAAATTTGTTTGTCCCACCTTTTCCCAGTTTTCCCACGTGACCCACGTTTTCACCCATTTATCCCATATGCAGGAATTCAAAATATACCCACTTTTTCCCCGTTTGCCCATGTCATTTTAGAAAACAGCCCACTTATTCCCACTTTTCCCATGTTACAAACGAAAACAGCCCACCTTATCCCACTTTGCCCACATTTAAACGGAAAACTACCCACGTTTTTACCCACATATCCCAGGTCCACAAAAAAAAGTAACCGACTGGGACGAGCTAGTATAAACCAGTGATTTCTTTGAGCTCGCTTCTTGATTGTGAGGTAGAGGTTCCAGATCTTCGGTGAGCTACTGCGTAGTAAGTCCCGCCACTCGACTGCTTTAGCTCTGGTAGACTCCAGGAGGAGTGGTGCGGGGATTGGTCGAGATGTGGTTTGTAGTATGCAGTATGTTAGGACTGTGTTGCTGCCGTGAATGGAGTTTGACCTAACTCCCGTTGGTCATTCGGTGTAGTCATAAAAGCAGAATAGTAATAATAATAATAGGTTGTAGCGTAGATAATATAGGTTGAGATAAGTGGAATAATAAAGGTGACCTAAGGAAAAGATAGAGTGAGAGAAGGCAGAATAGGTCGTGGGGATTTAGTTTGTACGCTTATTCATTGACAGTGTGGTTTCAAGTTTTATGAGGATAAGCCATTGAGACACAAACCTTGCATTTCTGCATGATTGTCTAGCTTCCGCTTAGAAATCTCCAGAGATGGCGCTGTAGTCACGGCCGCCGGTAAAGCGTTCCAGAGACGGCAAACACGAAGCGAATAATAGATATAATTAGTGAAGTTATTCAGACTAAGAGACAGAAACGGAAATAGGAAAGCGCAACAACAGTCAGCTGATTAAATTTGAAGAATAATATATATATATATATATATATATATATCGGTAATAATGATAATAATAATATTAATGAGTTGTCAGGAGAGTAAGACGAGAGAGAATGTAGAGAAGTAAAACGACGAGTTTAATTGTCTACCCCTGAATGGTGGATGCGATTTTAAGGGGATAGGTCATTTGGATGCAGTCCTTGTGTCGCTGCATGGTTGTCCAGCCTTCTCTTAAAGGCGTCCAAAGACGGTGCCATAGCTACATCTGCCGGTAGGGAATTCCAGTGACGGCAAACCCGCAGTGAAATGAAGTGGGGGCGCACCTGGGTCCTTGCCCTCTGGTGAGCTATCCTTCTGGGATTTCCACGTGGGAGCCTATACCTACTCAATGGCAGAACATCTTTATTTGGGTGATTCTGGTCATTTGTTATTTTGTCGGCAGTAATCAAATCCCCCTAAGCCGACGGTAGCTAAGTGTGAACAGGCCTAATTTCTTCAGCCTTTCTTCATATGGTTTGTTTCGGAGACCAACCACTCCTTTTGTTACCTGTCGTTGGACTCTTTCCAAGAGGTTGGAGTCTCTTCTCAGCATAGAGGGTGCAATAATATTATGCGCCTCAAGGTGTGGTCTGACGTATGTTTTGTACAACCTTAGAAAGAACTCAGGAGTGAGTGCACCTAACTGTCTATGCGTAAAGTGTATGACCGCATACACCCTCGCTACATCCCCTGTGTAATTTACGCTTGTGTCCATTTTTCCGTTAGAACTAGACCTAAGTCGCGTTCCGACGTTGTGCAGGACAAGCTTTCATTGCACAGGGTGTAACTTGCATTCTGCAGTGTACAGGTGCGCAGCTTCACTACTTTGCAGTTTTTCAGGTTGAAAGTCATGCCACCGCCCAGTCTTCCAGAAGCTTTAGACCTTCCTGTAGCCTATCTGAGTCCTCCGGACACTTTATCGCCCTCCATATTTTTACGTCGTCAGCGTATAGGATAGTCGGGCCACCTGGCAACGTGGTAGATCATTGATAAAAATCAAAAACATCAGTGGTCCTAGGATAAAACCCTGCCACACTCCACATTGCTGTTTAGCTGTTTGGCGAAGGCTGAACTGAATGTTTCAGCCATTTCCAGACTAGTGAAATATTGACCGTTTGGGCCTACTAAGGCGCATGCCCCCTGGTTTGTCGGTTTTCTTTCCGACATGAATCGGTACAAGTTTTTGGGGTTTGCTGGGAGTTTTTTAGCAAGGTTAGCCTGGAATGACCTCCTGTCCCTCCTGACTCTTGCATTACACCGGTTGCTGAGTTCGAGGTGTAGTATTGGTTTTTAAGACTTAAGTCTCAATTGAGAGCCTAAGCCTACGACAATTCTAAACTTATTCTAAACTATTCTTCGGTAGTACCTTTTATGGTAAATGAAGAATCTATCTACTCACTATCTTTTGAAATAACGCTGGTCGTGCTTAAAAAGAGAGCTGGATGCTGAAATAAGTCTTTCCGTTCTGAAGTAACGCTAGTTCGATCTTAATATGTCCTGTGAGGGCTGGAGCAAAGCTGATAAGCGAACCCAGTAGGTTCTGATCTACTCCTGAAAAAGCCTAGAAAAAGAACAAGGTGCTGAATTGGTGTCAGTCATGCTGAAAATATGCACTGAGTTCTAGTCTCTGCCACTAAAGAATCCATTTCGGAACAGATGCAGAATTTACTCACTATAGAATGTGAGAATTATTTCAGTATTAGTAGGATTTAATTCAGGATTGTAGTAGGCTTTGGAGAAGCATCTGCGTATTCCTTTAGGATACATACAGGCTGGCAAACAAATGCGTCTTTCGCCTACGTTTCTACAAATTTCTTCCATTCCTGCTGCACTATTATTCTGAGAAATACATTGGAGATACTATAGCATAGTGACACTAATTTCGTATGAGCTTAGCAGTTTTCGACATTAAATGTTTTATTGCGGAATGATTGGAAGATTCGGAATTCATTAGCCTCCGTTACCCTACATTCTTCGAAGTTCTTATAATGAGACTTGTTAACGCCATGGTTTCAGTTGAGTTTTTGTATAAGCCAAAGTTATTGGTCTGTGTATCTGTACCTGTAATCTTGCCGGCTTCAAAACGCATTAGTGAAGAAAAATCCATGTAAAAGAAGCATATTCTAGCCGTTATGTGTGAATCCCATGCGTTTAATATCACTCCCAAACATAGGATGTGACTCGCTAGATAAGCATTCGCCTTTCTGAGATACCGCTTTGCTTTCTACCGCCTGGGAAACTCAATAGTATTATCAGTTATCACATAATCAATAAGTGTGGCTCTGCCTGGTACATAAAAATTCGTCCCGGTTAATTGAATTCTTATAACAAGTCAGTAGCTTGTTTTCGTACCCCTTGGTGTAAATCCTGGTGCTTCTGGAAAGACATGGTTTAACTAACTTTATTCAAAAACAGAGGCCTTATTACAGACTTAAACGCCGATGTCGTTTTGGATTACTGCAATTGAGTTTTGCTCTAATCTGGGCAACACTATTAGATTAATAGGAAAATACGTTAGGTTTACATGGACTGAGCTGATTTCATGGTAGGCGGCATCAAAAAGTTGTCACAGTTATAATACCTCTGAAGCAAAAACGTAGTAAGCTACAGTTTCGACGCAACTTCAACAGCGTACATACATCATCTTACCGTCAGTCGAACGCGACCATCATTGGTGTAAATTTCTACGGCCCATGAAACGTAGCTTATGTCCATTGCTCTTAGGTTTACGGTGGTCCTATTGCTGGTGTCGATTTATTACTATACCATCTTTGAAAAAAAACACTGGTTAGTCAATAAATTTCAATATTCGGTTTATGAGACTGAGATAAAGACATTTCCTCATTTGCGTTAGTCATAATATCCAAGCCCGTGATTGCAACTTGTATAGAGTATAATTAACTGGTGCGTAGCAGCAAACGTACTAAACATAAAGTAAATGAGAATATACTTTAAGAACAAGATGATTAAAAAGGTGAAATACCGGCACGCAACAGGACTATCCAGATAAGTCTTCGTGATTCTGCGTTGGTTTTGTGAAATAGTTTTATCCAAATTCATTATTCCGTTCTGTTCTACCACCGTGTATTCGCTTGTAAACCGTCAGTGAAAATCCGCAAAGACTCTTTATGCTTTTGACACTTCGTCTATACCACTAGTTTCTGTATATTTATCATTTACACATTTAGAAAAATGCAATTGTATTCAGTTTATTATATCTCCAACTGATTACTGTTGATTTCTTTACCTTCTGTATTACAGTTTTAATGGGCGCCAGATACTCTAAGAAGCGCCATAAGCCTCGTATAAGCAAATCTCAGATTCCATGGCTTTTACGTGGAGCTATAAGAAGCAATAACGTTGGAACGCTGCAGTATCTTTTCAGTTATCCAAATGGTGTGGACCCAAGTATGGTCATCGATGGTGTTTGTCCTCTTAATCTGGCAGTTGAATTGGGGTATTTACAAATGGTCAAAATCCTTATCAAAGCAGGTGCAGATATTTACGTGGCTGACGCTCCTCGATATCCGCTTCATCAAGTAAAACAGCCGTAAAACCCCAATATTAGTTTGCGTGCATTATTGTGTATTATTTGGATATTTAGTTGTTGGTTTGCAGGGATTTTATTTGATTGGTTACAGGATTTGATCATGAGCTGACATCGATTAGAGAACCATTGGAAAACTTGGGAGTACTAGGCAGCTGTTTCGTCTTAGTTTGGGACAAACCCACCGGGGTTCGGACCCAGGACCTTCAGGTTAGAAGGCGAGCTCGTAGACCATTACACCACTGGGATCCGACGCAGTGGCCCGTGAATTCCAACTTCTGCCATTTCACGATATAACGTGACCACTAGCCAATGTCATCGGTTAGTATCTGCCCTCACACCCAACCTACTCTACCACTCAGGTAACTACCTACCTGAAAAGGGCCAGTCGCTAGTGGGCATCAGATTAATGTTCAGGACAAATGCTCGCTGATGATACTGACCAGTGGTCGCGCTATATTATTTGAATGTTTTCAGATATTTGTTTAAACAATCCACAACTTTTGTGAATGTACGTATAATCTGAATAGGAAATTTTCACTACCACAATGAGCATTTGAATATTTCCTTGACTCCACAAATAACGGAAGTTAATAAAAATAAATCAACACTTTCTGCCTTACCAACTACGTAAGGCCGATATCTTGGGTGATAGAAGGTGCATGATAAGAGAAGTAAAGTAGTTTTGCTTGGTGACGAAGCTAAGAAAAATTCTATTAGAAGCTAGTTATTCATCATTTTGAAGATTGTTCGCCGTATTAGCATGGCATCCATCTGAAGAATCTGCGACTAACAAGAAATCGCTCTCACGTAAATGTAACTGATAAACCGTACTCTGTCATCTTCTCTGTGTTATACTCAACGTCATGTTTGTTACGTAGTCGATATTTGCTACTTTAATGTGATCCTAGTCGGTTGTACTAGGAACGATTATCCCTTTGCGTTGTACTGTCCTCAAAAATCAGTTGTACAGTGGTAGGACTAATGTGGACTACTACTGATCTTTAGATCAAGTTTCTTGATTTTCTCATAAGAAACATTTCTTGTTTCTTATCCTTTTAAAATGGTAATTTTAAAAATTTAGGTTTGGCTGGCTATATATATGGCTCATTGGCTTAAGCACTCAGTTCTCAGCCTATGAGTCACGAGTTCTTGTCCCACTTCATCTGCTTCAGCCTTTGCTACTGGGTAGTATCGGCCCTTACGAAACAAGTCTGGCTCTTAACCTGGTGTATAAGAAATGTTTCGAGGATACTCTTATATATATATATATATATATATATATATATATATATATATATATATATATATATATATATATAACTGATGAATTATAGACTGCCTAGTTGGAGTCATCGGGATGCCAAGAACCAATAGCTGGAGACTACTAATGATATGACTCAAAATCGTTCCCAGTGGCGAAGATGTATTCACTCTTTATGGTGTGTCCCATATCTATTAAACTCCCATACTTTTCCATGCCACTGTCCTTACTGCTCATTGTGATTCTTTCGAACTCCTTTTTTCTCTTTTTCCTACCTTTGTGTGTTGCATGAAATGTGGCAACTTGAACTGGTGCACTTCTCTTCTAAGTTCTATGTTGAAAATCAGTCAGATATAGTATTAATAGTTATCAGTAACATTTACCGATATTGTATTACACAATGTGTTCTATAAAATGTAGAGTAATTAGCAGTAAGTGTATGCACATACATGATTGGTGATTCACATTTCCAGTTGTATTTCACAACTTGTTTGTCAGTCGGATAAAACATACATACCATAGTTGGATATGATTATATGATATATTGTTCGCCTTGATAAATTTTTTTTTAAAAAAATACCATGCTTTTGTTTTGCTTTAGGCAAGTTTATTTGGTCGTGCAGACATCGCTGAACTTCTTATTCGATCCGGTGCTTCTGTATCTGCGCTCACTGAACGTCGACAGTCTTGCCTACATTTACTAGCCCATCAAACTGCCCAGCGGTACGTTGATACAGCTAAAATTCTCCTAAAATATCATGCCAATCCCAATACATTAGATGATGATGGCCTTGCTCCACTGCATCGAGCATCAGTTGAAATCGTTGAAGTCTTAGTTGCAGTAAGTGATTGATTGATTAAATAAATATGTAAGAACCTGTCATACACAATTGTTTCTTACACTGGAATGTGTTAGAATAACTGGTGATCAGCTGGGGCATTGAAACACAACTAAGCATGAGGTGGTCGCTGAAGTGCGTCATTGGTTCGGGGATAGAATGGTCGCCAGCCACACACTTAGTCTGGGTTTCTATCCCAGACCGACTCACCCCTAAACATCGCCTAGGTCACATACTTAACTTTGTTTTTTTATAAGTATTACATAAACTGCTACAGCGTGAGAAATTCAAAAACATATAACAACCATCAATAATAGCAAACAAACTCAACGACTTCCCAAATGAACTTGGAATAAGAAGCTATTTGGTTAGTTTTTTGAAGCTCATTTAGTAGATCGTTGATTTCAATTGCTATTCTTCATGGTAACTCATAGTGCTTAAAGTGAATTTCTTCTCACTGTATAGTTGACTGTGAGTGTTGATGAAATCCCTAACTGTTGCACTTCTGAAGAAGGAACTTAAGGGACTTCTTTACAACTAGGCCTGGTGGTGTTTTCTAAGTTGTGAAACAGAACACATCGAAATATTTATATATGTGGTTCCATATGACTATGTGGACTGATTGATGTAAACAAATGAAATAGCTCCTATGTCTAACCAAGGATATTTATGACTAATTTTCTAGGCTAAAAATGTATGAAATTTTGGTTGTTGTAAATGAAAGGTGTAATCGGATAAGCATCTTTGTTTTATTACTTCTAACCCCCTCCCCCACATCTTATTTAATACACTTCCCAATTTCATGTTACTTAAATGACGTCCAAATTTTATAGTTAGCTGAAACGATATCCTATTAGTCTTAAGGAAGGACTACAGGTCTCAATTGTTATTACATGTTGTGGAATGTCAAAGTTAACTTCTGAATGAAGCAAAAACAAGGATTTGTACAGAATAACATGTTACCACTGTTTAAGCTTGCAAAGCAACTTTAACGTACTTGCAAACATGACATCACGTTGGTTAACAGAAGACTCCAAGATGAATCGGCAAGGTTCGGAAATTAAACATAACTTGTACACAGACGGTTCAATCCCAACCAAGACAAAAATAAGTACTTGGATACAGTGATAAAGGAGATGCGTAATGAAGACAAGGGGTGTATAAGATGATAAGTAACTAAGAAGTTGAATAGCAATGTGGTGAGTTCAACTGAAATCACACAAGCAAAAGATAAGCAGAATTACGTTGTAATTAAGGAGAAGAAGTTGAAGCCAAAGATTTTGTAGTCAGATAAAATAGAGAGTAGAGACATCGAGTTACCAGAACAAGAAAAGACCGATAACTGTTTCTTTCTGAGCACAAATTGGGTTCCAGGCTTTTGATAGCCATTGCTTCGACAAACTTGAAGAGAAGTGAACTATATTTTCTATCGATAATTTTACAGGATTTCATGGTGTTCACCTCACGATCCGTATAGACGAGATGCCTGGCGATGGCACTTTTGAAAGCGTTCGTTCCCTCAAGAAATAAGTCCTTTGGTACATGTTCATAAAACCGAAGGTATGCCCTTCTTCCTGTTATCCCAATGCAATTGCTACGGCAGGTAAATGTAAGTTTGCATACACACAGTTATAGCTAACGTAAGAAAGGTATCTGTCTACCTTTGATTGCACCAAACAGCATGTTGTCCTATAAACTGGAATCAACTTAGCTGCAGGATAGGTTTTGGCTAGTGAGGTATTCAATTTTCTGTTGACTATTCCTGCAATATTATCACCTTTGAAGTCGAGTTGTATGGAAATAGGCTTCTTTTCCACTGTGGTTTGTTTGGTATTGAAGCCTTCACATCTTCCCATCTTTTTCAACATCTTTTTGAAAAACAAAAATTCTAATGTTTATAGAGTATATTCTCTGGGTCTGGAATAAAGAGTTCTGATCAATTCTCGTTTACAGCCCATCTTTGGTCAACTATTGAAATCTAAGTATTCTTAATTTCATGTGTGCTTTCTGTGAACTGACCTCCCAGGTATTGCATGACATTGTGAAGTAAGCGAAACTTCCTATCACTTCCTACACTGTCTTACCAGTGCGAATTCTAAACAAATATTTTGCATATTGAAAGTAATATCAAAGGAAAGGTTCAGTTTAACTTTCATAATTATTTCTGTGCTTATTGGGTGTATTATTAATATCGCAATAGATTTCTACTATTCTTTATGGTCTGGCACACTTGAATTCTTAAATGGACTAGTTTCTATGTTTATTTGAGATCTACCAGTCGCTGAGATTAGTTTTTGTCTCTCTTACCTCCGAATATCCTATTTTAAGTCACTCAAGTTGGTAGTTAGAACACAATTCTACCCGTTATGTTTTTTTCACGACTTGGTATGGCAGTGGGTGTATAAACTTCGGTCTCTCTCCCAAAATGCCTTCATACGGCTACACATTCGAAGCCTCTGTCACCAGGTAAGTCCCTCATTACCTTCACACTGTAGGGATGGTCCTCACAAGAGTGAAAGGGCGAATTCGAACCTCTGTCGCTTACAACCCAACTGGTAGACACATAAGTGTACCTAGGGATTCGGAAAACCCTGATACCAAACCTGTAGTGTGCATGGGCTCCAGAATCTGAAAGAATCGAACGGCGTCTAAGCCGGGAGCCATGGGAGCGTGGCTCGACTGCATTGTGGACCAGGCATGATGTCAAAAACTCGGCGGGGGATAACCAGCTCCTTAAGACAACCATCTGCCTCAGCCTAAATGTCCGTGCACTATCGCAGCCTTCGCATCTGTTGGTGCCCATAAGGTGCTAAGTTTGTCTTCATAAATAAATAAAGTTTTTGTAGTGTCATAACTCCTTACTCAATCACCAGATACATATATAACAATAACTTTACATTTTTTCCTCTTGATTTTTTTAAAAGCATGAAACCACTGACGTAAACATCTGTAGTCGTGATTTAGATACACCTCTTCTAACCGCTGTAAAAGATCGCAGAGAATTAATTTTAATTGCCCTTATCCGTGCAGATCAACAATTTCGTGAACAACATCGTAAAAATGTTAGCAATATTATAAGTACAACTGTGATTGATAATCAGTCTGGCAGTGGCGGTGATGGACATTGTCGTGTAGGTAATAATGCAAACGCCTTGCGTACACCATCTTCCAAATCATCGAATTCAGCTGCTTCGCGATTCACCTTAGCCTCTGCTACAAGTACAATACTTCGAGGTGCAATTTCGTCAAATGATTGTGCAGTACCACCACGTGCATCATCTGCAGCTTCAGTTAATACACACTCAGTATTTAGTACAAATAATCCAAAATCAATTGTTAGTCGACATATTTTAACTTCACAACTTCTACGCTCTAAACACAATAAAGTTTTAGATGATCAAGATACTGAGCTTGAATCGGACTCGAATGGCATTAATCTACGTTCATGTATTTCAAGATTAAGTGGAAAAAATCATACATTTTTGCATCCTGAACCAGTTGTTGTTGTTGATCCTATCGTCAAATCAAGCTATAGTGGTAGTTCCAATCTATCTAATGTTATCCGTAAACCCGAAAATTGTCAACGGTGTCACAGTGTAGGAAATCCAAGTGGTAAGCTTCTTTTTTGTCTAAAGTTGTATTATCAGTTGTAAGATTCTATTCATCTCTTTTTCCTTTTAATCGCTATTATGGACTGAATAATCCTAGATAAGTACAATGCATAAATGTATGTGAAAAGATTACAAGTTTTTCTTAATATAGATAGGGATTCAAGCCCTAATATTTGACATACCGTAGTCTGATTCATGCTCAGCACTTCTCTGAATATGCTAACAGAGCTTCTATCGTCAGTGTTATCTGGGTTGATTATGTTACATATATAAAGGAGATCATTTCATGAGAAACAGAGGACAGGAAAGTGGTCTTCAACATAGTGTATCTCATACTTTTTTAAATAATATTTATGTTGAAGTCAAAGCATCTTGGAGAACTGCTTAATATATCGGCTAGCTCCATTAAACACGCGGTTCAGTAGTAGTTCTCTTGTTTGATACCCTATTAATCTTAAATCTTACCAAAGTCTACAAGTGGTTGTCACCACAAACAGTTATATCATTTCTCAAGAATTCAAATAAGTTCACGTATTAATATCATTCGACATTACGTAGACAATGATATAATGTATCTACTGCACCGTTTCGTGCTAGGTGCATTCTATTATATATACCATGATTTCTAACAGTTTGTTATGTTTTTATGAGTTGATCACGGATTGATATCAGTTAGAGAACCATTGAAAACCAGGGAGTACTGGACAGCTGCTGTTTCATCCTAGTTTGGGAATCATCGCCAGTACGCACCCACTGGGATTCGAACCCGGGACCTTCCGGTTACAAGGCAAGCTCGTATACCATTAAGCCACTGGGACCCGATTCAATGGCTCGTGAATTCTAACTTCTACTAATTCGTGATTTAGCGCGACCCCAACCATTGTCGTTGGTGGGACATCCATCCACACACGTGACATCTAATTGGACCTCACTGGTCACGACTTCTCACTAGAACTCAGGAAACTCCAACCTGTAGCAAGTCACTAGCGAGCAACAGATTAACTTTCTATAGTTTGTGGCTTAATGGAATACGAGCTTGCCTTGTAACCGGAAGGTCCCGGGTTCGAATCCCAGTGGGTGCGTACTGGCGATGATTCCCAAACTAGGATGAAACAGCAGCTGTCCAGTACTCCCTGGTTTTCAATGGTTCTCTAACTGATATCAATCCGTGATCAACCCGTAAAACATAACTAATCCTTACAAACCAAACTATAGAAAGTTAATCTGATGCTCGCTAGTGACTTGCTACAGGTTGGAGTTTCCTGAGTTCTAGTGAGAAGTCGTGACCAGTGAGGTCCAATTAGATGTCACGTGTGTGGATGGATGTCCCACCAACGACAATGGTTGGGGTCGCGCTAAATCACGAATTAGTAGAAGTTAGAATTCACGAGCCATTGAATCGGGTCCCAGTGGCTTAATGGTATACGAGCTTGCCTTGTAACCGGAAGGTCCTGGGTTCGAATCCCAGTGGGTGCGTACTGGCGATGATTCCCAAACTAGGATGAAACAGCAGCTGTCCAGTACTCCCTGGTTTTCAATGGTTCTCTAACTGATATCAATCCGTGATCAACCCGTAAAACATAACTAATCCTTACAAACCAAACTATAGAAAGTTAATCTGATGCTCGCTAGTGACTTGCTACAGGTTGGAGTTTCCTGAGTTCTAGTGAGAAGTCGTGACCAGTGAGGTCCAATTAGATGTCACGTGTGTGGATGGATGTCCCACCAACGACAATGGTTGGGGTCGCGCTAAATCACGAATTAGTAGAAGTTAGAATTCACGAGCCATTGAATCGGGTCCCAGTGGCTTAATGGTATACGAGCTTGCCTTGTAACCGGAAGGTCCCGGGTTCGAATCCCAGTGGGTGCGTACTGGCGATGATTCCCAAACTAGGATGAAACAGCAGCTGTCCAGTACTCCCTGGTTTTCAATGGTTCTCTAACTGATATCAATCCGTGATCAACCCGTAAAACATAACTAATCCTTACAAACCAAACTATAGAAAGTTAATCTGATGCTCGCTAGTGACTTGCTACAGGTTGGAGTTTCCTGAGTTCTAGTGAGAAGTCGTGACCAGTGAGGTCCAATTAGATGTCACGTGTGTGGATGGATGTCCCACCAACGACAATGGTTGGGGTCGCGCTAAATCACGAATTAGTAGAAGTTAGAATTCACGAGCCATTGAATCGGGTCCCAGTGGCTTAATGGTATACGAGCTTGCCTTGTAACCGGAAGGTCCCGGGTTCGAATCCCAGTGGGTGCGTACTGGCGATGATTCCCAAACTAGGATGAAACAGCAGCTGTCCAGTACTCCCTGGTTTTCAATGGTTCTCTAACTGATATCAATCCGTGATCAACCCGTAAAACATAACTAATCCTTACAAACCAAACTATAGAAAGTTAATCTGATGCTCGCTAGTGACTTGCTACAGGTTGGAGTTTCCTGAGTTCTAGTGGGAAGTCGTGACCAGTGAGGTCCAATTAGATGTCACGTGTGTGGATGGATGTCCCACCAACGACAATGGTTGGGGTCGCGCTAAATCACGAATTAGTAGAAGTTAGAATTCACGAGCCATTGAATCGGGTCCCAGTGGCTTAATGGTATACGAGCTTGCCTTGTAACCGGAAGGTCCTGGGTTCGAATCCCAGTGGGTGCGTACTGGCGATGATTCCCAAACTAGGATGAAACAGCAGCTGTCCAGTACTCCCTGGTTTTCAATGGTTCTCTAACTGATATCAATCCGTGATCAACCCGTAAAACATAACTAATCCTTACAAACCAAACTATAGAAAGTTAATCTGATGCTCGCTAGTGACTTGCTACAGGTTGGAGTTTCCTGAGTTCTAGTGAGAAGTCGTGACCAGTGAGGTCCAATTAGATGTCACGTGTGTGGATGGATGTCCCACCAACGACAATGGTTGGGGTCGCGCTAAATCACGAATTAGTAGAAGTTAGAATTCACGAGCCATTGAATCGGGTCCCAGTGGCTTAATGGTATACGAGCTTGCCTTGTAACCGGAAGGTCCCGGGTTCGAATCCCAGTGGGTGCGTACTGGCGATGATTCCCAAACTAGGATGAAACAGCAGCTGTCCAGTACTCCCTGGTTTTCAATGGTTCTCTAACTGATATCAATCCGTGATCAACCCGTAAAACATAACTAATCCTTACAAACCAAACTATAGAAAGTTAATCTGATGCTCGCTAGTGACTTGCTACAGGTTGGAGTTTCCTGAGTTCTAGTGAGAAGTCGTGACCAGTGAGGTCCAATTAGATGTCACGTGTGTGGATGGATGTCCCACCAACGACAATGGTTGGGGTCGCGCTAAATCACGAATTAGTAGAAGTTAGAATTCACGAGCCATTGAATCGGGTCCCAGTGGCTTAATGGTATACGAGCTTGCCTTGTAACCGGAAGGTCCCGGGTTCGAATCCCAGTGGGTGCGTACTGGCGATGATTCCCAAACTAGGATGAAACAGCAGCTGTCCAGTACTCCCTGGTTTTCAATGGTTCTCTAACTGATATCAATCCGTGATCAACCCGTAAAACATAACTAATCCTTACAAACCAAACTATAGAAAGTTAATCTGATGCTCGCTAGTGACTTGCTACAGGTTGGAGTTTCCTGAGTTCTAGTGAGAAGTCGTGACCAGTGAGGTCCAATTAGATGTCACGTGTGTGGATGGATGTCCCACCAACGACAATGGTTGGGGTCGCGCTAAATCACGAATTAGTAGAAGTTAGAATTCACGAGCCATTGAATCGGGTCCCAGTGGCTTAATGGTATACGAGCTTGCCTTGTAACCGGAAGGTCCTGGGTTCGAATCCCAGTGGGTGCGTACTGGCGATGATTCCCAAACTAGGATGAAACAGCAGCTGTCCAGTACTCCCTGGTTTTCAATGGTTCTCTAACTGATATCAATCCGTGATCAACCCGTAAAACATAACTAATCCTTACAAACCAAACTATAGAAAGTTAATCTGATGCTCGCTAGTGACTTGCTACAGGTTGGAGTTTCCTGAGTTCTAGTGAGAAGTCGTGACCAGTGAGGTCCAATTAGATGTCACGTGTGTGGATGGATGTCCCACCAACGACAATGGTTGGGGTCGCGCTAAATCACGAATTAGTAGAAGTTAGAATTCACGAGCCATTGAATCGGGTCCCAGTGGCTTAATGGTATACGAGCTTGCCTTGTAACCGGAAGGTCCCGGGTTCGAATCCCAGTGGGTGCGTACTGGCGATGATTCCCAAACTAGGATGAAACAGCAGCTGTCCAGTACTCCCTGGTTTTCAATGGTTCTCTAACTGATATCAATCCGTGATCAACCCGTAAAACATAACTAATCCTTACAAACCAAACTATAGAAAGTTAATCTGATGCTCGCTAGTGACTTGCTACAGGTTGGAGTTTCCTGAGTTCTAGTGAGAAGTCGTGACCAGTGAGGTCCAATTAGATGTCACGTGTGTGGATGGATGTCCCACCAACGACAATGGTTGGGGTCGCGCTAAATCACGAATTAGTAGAAGTTAGAATTCACGAGCCATTGAATCGGGTCCCAGTGGCTTAATGGTATACGAGCTTGCCTTGTAACCGGAAGGTCCCGGGTTCGAATCCCAGTGGGTGCGTACTGGCGATGATTCCCAAACTAGGATGAAACAGCAGCTGTCCAGTACTCCCTGGTTTTCAATGGTTCTCTAACTGATATCAATCCGTGATCAACCCGTAAAACATAACTAATCCTTACAAACCAAACTATAGAAAGTTAATCTGATGCTCGCTAGTGACTTGCTACAGGTTGGAGTTTCCTGAGTTCTAGTGAGAAGTCGTGACCAGTGAGGTCCAATTAGATGTCACGTGTGTGGATGGATGTCCCACCAACGACAATGGTTGGGGTCGCGCTAAATCACGAATTAGTAGAAGTTAGAATTCACGAGCCATTGAATCGGGTCCCAGTGGCTTAATGGTATACGAGCTTGCCTTGTAACCGGAAGGTCCCGGGTTCGAATCCCAGTGGGTGCGTACTGGCGATGATTCCCAAACTAGGATGAAACAGCAGCTGTCCAGTACTCCCTGGTTTTCAATGGTTCTCTAACTGATATCAATCCGTGATCAACCCGTAAAACATAACTAATCCTTACAAACCAAACTATAGAAAGTTAATCTGATGCTCGCTAGTGACTTGCTACAGGTTGGAGTTTCCTGAGTTCTAGTGAGAAGTCGTGACCAGTGAGGTCCAATTAGATGTCACGTGTGTGGATGGATGTCCCACCAACGACAATGGTTGGGGTCGCGCTAAATCACGAATTAGTAGAAGTTAGAATTCACGAGCCATTGAATCGGGTCCCAGTGGCTTAATGGTATACGAGCTTGCCTTGTAACCGGAAGGTCCCGGGTTCGAATCCCAGTGGGTGCGTACTGGCGATGATTCCCAAACTAGGATGAAACAGCAGCTGTCCAGTACTCCCTGGTTTTCAATGGTTCTCTAACTGATATCAATCCGTGATCAACCCGTAAAACATAACTAATCCTTACAAACCAAACTATAGAAAGTTAATCTGATGCTCGCTAGTGACTTGCTACAGGTTGGAGTTTCCTGAGTTCTAGTGAGAAGTCGTGACCAGTGAGGTCCAATTAGATGTCACGTGTGTGGATGGATGTCCCACCAACGACAATGGTTGGGGTCGCGCTAAATCACGAATTAGTAGAAGTTAGAATTCACGAGCCATTGAATCGGGTCCCAGTGGCTTAATGGTATACGAGCTTGCCTTGTAACCGGAAGGTCCCGGGTTCGAATCCCAGTGGGTGCGTACTGGCGATGATTCCCAAACTAGGATGAAACAGCAGCTGTCCAGTACTCCCTGGTTTTCAATGGTTCTCTAACTGATATCAATCCGTGATCAACCCGTAAAACATAACTAATCCTTACAAACCAAACTATAGAAAGTTAATCTGATGCTCGCTAGTGACTTGCTACAGGTTGGAGTTTCCTGAGTTCTAGTGAGAAGTCGTGACCAGTGAGGTCCAATTAGATGTCACGTGTGTGGATGGATGTCCCACCAACGACAATGGTTGGGGTCGCGCTAAATCACGAATTAGTAGAAGTTAGAATTCACGAGCCATTGAATCGGGTCCCAGTGGCTTAATGGTATACGAGCTTGCCTTGTAACCGGAAGGTCCCGGGTTCGAATCCCAGTGGGTGCGTACTGGCGATGATTCCCAAACTAGGATGAAACAGCAGCTGTCCAGTACTCCCTGGTTTTCAATGGTTCTCTAACTGATATCAATCCGTGATCAACCCGTAAAACATAACTAATCCTTACAAACCAAACTATAGAAAGTTAATCTGATGCTCGCTAGTGACTTGCTACAGGTTGGAGTTTCCTGAGTTCTAGTGAGAAGTCGTGACCAGTGAGGTCCAATTAGATGTCACGTGTGTGGATGGATGTCCCACCAACGACAATGGTTGGGGTCGCGCTAAATCACGAATTAGTAGAAGTTAGAATTCACGAGCCATTGAATCGGGTCCCAGTGGCTTAATGGTATACGAGCTTGCCTTGTAACCGGAAGGTCCTGGGTTCGAATCCCAGTGGGTGCGTACTGGCGATGATTCCCAAACTAGGATGAAACAGCAGCTGTCCAGTACTCCCTGGTTTTCAATGGTTCTCTAACTGATATCAATCCGTGATCAACCCGTAAAACATAACTAATCCTTACAAACCAAACTATAGAAAGTTAATCTGATGCTCGCTAGTGACTTGCTACAGGTTGGAGTTTCCTGAGTTCTAGTGAGAAGTCGTGACCAGTGAGGTCCAATTAGATGTCACGTGTGTGGATGGATGTCCCACCAACGACAATGGTTGGGGTCGCGCTAAATCACGAATTAGTAGAAGTTAGAATTCACGAGCCATTGAATCGGGTCCCAGTGGCTTAATGGTATACGAGCTTGCCTTGTAACCGGAAGGTCCCGGGTTCGAATCCCAGTGGGTGCGTACTGGCGATGATTCCCAAACTAGGATGAAACAGCAGCTGTCCAGTACTCCCTGGTTTTCAATGGTTCTCTAACTGATATCAATCCGTGATCAACCCGTAAAACATAACTAATCCTTACAAACCAAACTATAGAAAGTTAATCTGATGCTCGCTAGTGACTTGCTACAGGTTGGAGTTTCCTGAGTTCTAGTGAGAAGTCGTGACCAGTGAGGTCCAATTAGATGTCACGTGTGTGGATGGATGTCCCACCAACGACAATGGTTGGGGTCGCGCTAAATCACGAATTAGTAGAAGTTAGAATTCACGAGCCATTGAATCGGGTCCCAGTGGCTTAATGGTATACGAGCTTGCCTTGTAACCGGAAGGTCCCGGGTTCGAATCCCAGTGGGTGCGTACTGGCGATGATTCCCAAACTAGGATGAAACAGCAGCTGTCCAGTACTCCCTGGTTTTCAATGGTTCTCTAACTGATATCAATCCGTGATCAACCCGTAAAACATAACTAATCCTTACAAACCAAACTATAGAAAGTTAATCTGATGCTCGCTAGTGACTTGCTACAGGTTGGAGTTTCCTGAGTTCTAGTGAGAAGTCGTGACCAGTGAGGTCCAATTAGATGTCACGTGTGTGGATGGATGTCCCACCAACGACAATGGTTGGGGTCGCGCTAAATCACGAATTAGTAGAAGTTAGAATTCACGAGCCATTGAATCGGGTCCCAGTGGCTTAATGGTATACGAGCTTGCCTTGTAACCGGAAGGTCCCGGGTTCGAATCCCAGTGGGTGCGTACTGGCGATGATTCCCAAACTAGGATGAAACAGCAGCTGTCCAGTACTCCCTGGTTTTCAATGGTTCTCTAACTGATATCAATCCGTGATCAACCCGTAAAACATAACTAATCCTTACAAACCAAACTATAGAAAGTTAATCTGATGCTCGCTAGTGACTTGCTACAGGTTGGAGTTTCCTGAGTTCTAGTGAGAAGTCGTGACCAGTGAGGTCCAATTAGATGTCACGTGTGTGGATGGATGTCCCACCAACGACAATGGTTGGGGTCGCGCTAAATCACGAATTAGTAGAAGTTAGAATTCACGAGCCATTGAATCGGGTCCCAGTGGCTGAATGGTATACGAGCTTGCCTTGTAACCGGAAGGTCCTGGGTTCGAATCCCAGTGGGTGCGTACTGGCGATGATTCCCAAACTAGGATGAAACAGCAGCTGTCCAGTACTCCCTGGTTTTCAATGGTTCTCTAACTGATATCAATCCGTGATCAACTCGTAAAACATAACAAATCCTTACAAAGCAAACTATAGAAAGTTAATCTGATGCTCGCTAGTGACTTGCTACAGGTTGGAGTTTCCTGAGTTCTAGTGAGAAGTCGTGACCAGTGAGGTCCAATTAGATGTCACGTGTGTGGATGGATGTCCCACCAACGACAATGGTTGGGGTCGCGCTAAATCACGAATTAGTAGAAGTTAGAATTCACGAGCCATTGAATCGGGTCCCAGTGGCTTAATGGTATACGAGCTTGCCTTGTAACCGGAAGGTCCCGGGTTCGAATCCCAGTGGGTGCGTACTGGCGATGATTCCCAAACTAGGATGAAACAGCAGCTGTCCAGTACTCCCTGGTTTTCAATGGTTCTCTAACTGATATCAATCCGTGATCAACCCGTAAAACATAACTAATCCTTACAAACCAAACTATAGAAAGTTAATCTGATGCTCGCTAGTGACTTGCTACAGGTTGGAGTTTCCTGAGTTCTAGTGAGAAGTCGTGACCAGTGAGGTCCAATTAGATGTCACGTGTGTGGATGGATGTCCCACCAACGACAATGGTTGGGGTCGCGCTAAATCACGAATTAGTAGAAGTTAGAATTCACGAGCCATTGAATCGGGTCCCAGTGGCTTAATGGTATACGAGCTTGCCTTGTAACCGGAAGGTCCCGGGTTCGAATCCCAGTGGGTGCGTACTGGCGATGATTCCCAAACTAGGATGAAACAGCAGCTGTCCAGTACTCCCTGGTTTTCAATGGTTCTCTAACTGATATCAATCCGTGATCAACCCGTAAAACATAACTAATCCTTACAAACCAAACTATAGAAAGTTAATCTGATGCTCGCTAGTGACTTGCTACAGGTTGGAGTTTCCTGAGTTCTAGTGAGAAGTCGTGACCAGTGAGGTCCAATTAGATGTCACGTGTGTGGATGGATGTCCCACCAACGACAATGGTTGGGGTCTCGCTAAATCACGAATTAGTAGAAGTTAGAATTCACGAGCCATTGAATCGGGTCCCAGTGGCTGAATGGTATACGAGCTTGCCTTGTAACCGGAAGGTCCCGGGTTCGAATCCCAGTGGGTGCGTACTGGCGATGATTCCCAAACTAGGATGAAACAGCAGCTGTCCAGTACTCCCTGGTTTTCAATGGTTCTCTAACTGATATCAATCCGTGATCAACCCGTAAAACATAACTAATCCTTACAAACCAAACTATAGAAAGTTAATCTGATGCTCGCTAGTGACTTGCTACAGGTTGGAGTTTCCTGAGTTCTAGTGAGAAGTCGTGACCAGTGAGGTCCAATTAGATGTCACGTGTGTGGATGGATGTCCCACCAACGACAATGGTTGGGGTCGCGCTAAATCACGAATTAGTAGAAGTTAGAATTCACGAGCCATTGAATCGGGTCCCAGTGGCTTAATGGTATACGAGCTTGCCTTGTAACCGGAAGGTCCCGGGTTCGAATCCCAGTGGGTGCGTACTGGCGATGATTCCCAAACTAGGATGAAACAGCAGCTGTCCAGTACTCCCTGGTTTTCAATGGTTCTCTAACTGATATCAATCCGTGATCAACCCGTAAAACATAACTAATCCTTACAAACCAAACTATAGAAAGTTAATCTGATGCTCGCTAGTGACTTGCTACAGGTTGGAGTTTCCTGAGTTCTAGTGAGAAGTCGTGACCAGTGAGGTCCAATTAGATGTCACGTGTGTGGATGGATGTCCCACCAACGACAATGGTTGGGGTCTCGCTAGATCACGAATTGGTAGAAGTTATAATTCATGAGCCATTGAATCGGGTCCCAGTGGCTGAATGGTATACGAGCTTGACTTGTAACCGGAAGGTCCTGGGTTCGAATCCCAGTGGGTGCGTACTGGCGATGATTCCCAAACTAGGATGAAACAGCAGCTGTCCAGTACTCCCTGGTTTTCAATGGTTCTCTAACTGATATCAATCCGTGATCAACTCGTAAAACATAACAAACCCTTACAAAGCAAACTATAGAGAATTAATCTGATGCTCGCTAGTAACTTACTACAGGTTGGAGTGTCCTGAGTTGTAGTGAGAAGTCGTGACCAGTGAGGTCCAATTAGATGTCACGTGTGTGGATGGATGTCCCACCAACGACAATGGTTGGGGTCTCGCTAGATCACGAATTGGTAGAAGTTATAATTCATGAGCCATTGAATCGGGTCCCAGTGGCTGAATGGTATACGAGCTTGACTTGTAACCGGAAGGTCCTGGGTTCGAATCCCAGTGGGTGCGTACTGGCGATGATTCCCAAACTAGGATGAAACAGCAGCTGTCCAGTACTCCCTGGTTTTCAATGGTTCTCTAACTGATATCAATCCGTGATCAACTCGTAAAACATAACAAACCCTTACAAAGCAAACTATAGAGAATTAATCTGATGCTCGCTAGTAACTTACTACAGGTTGGAGTGTCCTGAGTTGTAGTGAGAAGTCGTGACCAGTGAGGTCCAATTAGATGTCACGTGTGTGGATGGATGTCCCACCAACGACAATGGTTGGGGTCGCGCTAAATCACGAATTAGTAGAAGTTAGAATTCACGAGCCATTGAATCGGGTCCCAGTGGCTTAATGGTATACGAGCTTGCCTTGTAACCGGAAGGTCCCGGGTTCGAATCCCAGTGGGTGCGTACTGGCGATGATTCCCAAACTAGGATGAAACAGCAGCTGTCCAGTACTCCCTGGTTTTCAATGGTTCTCTAACTGATATCAATCCGTGATCAACCCGTAAAACATAACTAATCCTTACAAACCAAACTATAGAAAGTTAATCTGATGCTCGCTAGTGACTTGCTACAGGTTGGAGTTTCCTGAGTTCTAGTGAGAAGTCGTGACCAGTGAGGTCCAATTAGATGTCACGTGTGTGGATGGATGTCCCACCAACGACAATGGTTGGGGTCGCGCTAAATCACGAATTAGTAGAAGTTAGAATTCACGAGCCATTGAATCGGGTCCCAGTGGCTTAATGGTATACGAGCTTGCCTTGTAACCGGAAGGTCCTGGGTTCGAATCCCAGTGGGTGCGTACTGGCGATGATTCCCAAACTAGGATGAAACAGCAGCTGTCCAGTACTCCCTGGTTTTCAATGGTTCTCTAACTGATATCAATCCGTGATCAACCCGTAAAACATAACTAATCCTTACAAACCAAACTATAGAAAGTTAATCTGATGCTCGCTAGTGACTTGCTACAGGTTGGAGTTTCCTGAGTTGTAGTGAGAAGTCGTGACCAGTGAGGTCCAATTAGATGTCACGTGTGTGGATGGATGTCCCACCAACGACAATGGTTGGGGTCGCGCTAAATCACGAATTAGTAGAAGTTATAATTCACGAGCCATTGAATCGGGTCCCAGTGGCTTAATGGTATACGAGCTTGCCTTGTAACCGGAAGGTCCTGGGTTCGAATCCCAGTGGGTGCGTACTGGCGATGATTCCCAAACTAGGATGAAACAGCAGCTGTCCAGTACTCCCTGGTTTTCAATGGTTCTCTAACTGATATCAATCCGTGATCAACCCGTAAAACATAACTAATCCTTACAAACCAAACTATAGAAAGTTAATCTGATGCTCGCTAGTGACTTGCTACAGGTTGGAGTTTCCTGAGTTCTAGTGAGAAGTCGTGACCAGTGAGGTCCAATTAGATGTCACGTGTGTGGATGGATGTCCCACCAACGACAATGGTTGGGGTCGCGCTAAATCACGAATTAGTAGAAGTTAGAATTCACGAGCCATTGAATCGGGTCCCAGTGGCTTAATGGTATACGAGCTTGCCTTGTAACCGGAAGGTCCTGGGTTCGAATCCCAGTGGGTGCGTACTGGCGATGATTCCCAAACTAGGATGAAACAGCAGCTGTCCAGTACTCCCTGGTTTTCAATGGTTCTCTAACTGATATCAATCCGTGATCAACTCGTAAAACATAACAAACCCTTACAAAGCAAACTATAGAGAATTAATCTGATGCTCGCTAGTAACTTACTACAGGTTGGAGTTTCCTGAGTTCTAGTGAGAAGTCGTGACCAGTGAGGTCCAATTAGATGTCACGTGTGTGGATGGATGTCCCACCAACGACAATGGTTGGGGTCTCGCTAGATCACGAATTGGTAGAAGTTATAATTCACGAGCCATTGAATCGGGTCCCAGTGGCTGAATGGTATACGAGCTTGACTTGTAACCGGAAGGTCCTGGGTTCGAATCCCAGTGGGTGCGTACTGGCGATGATTCCCAAACTAGGATGAAACAGCAGCTGTCCAGTACTCCCTGGTTTTCAATGGTTCTCTAACTGATATCAATCCGTGATCAACTCGTAAAACATAACAAACCCTTACAAAGCAAACTATAGAGAATTAATCTGATGCTCGCTAGTAACTTACTACAGGTTGGAGTGTCCTGAGTTGTAGTGAGAAGTCGTGACCAGTGAGGTCCAATTAGATGTCACGTGTGTGGATGGATGTCCCACCAACGACAATGGTTGGGGTCTCGCTAGATCACGAATTGGTAGAAGTTATAATTCATGAGCCATTGAATCGGGTCCCAGTGGCTGAATGGTATACGAGCTTGACTTGTAACCGGAAGGTCCTGGGTTCGAATCCCAGTGGGTGCGTACTGGCGATGATTCCCAAACTAGGATGAAACAGCAGCTGTCCAGTACTCCCTGGTTTTCAATGGTTCTCTAACTGATATCAATCCGTGATCAACTCGTAAAACATAACAAACCCTTACAAAGCAAACTATAGAGAATTAATCTGATGCTCGCTAGTAACTTACTACAGGTTGGAGTGTCCTGAGTTGTAGTGAGAAGTCGTGACCAGTGAGGTCCAATTAGATGTCACGTGTGTGGATGGATGTCCCACCAACGACAATGGTTGGGGTCTCGCTAGATCACGAATTGGTAGAAGTTATAATTCATGAGCCATTGAATCGGGTCCCAGTGGCTGAATGGTATACGAGCTTGACTTGTAACCGGAAGGTCCTGGGTTCGAATCCCAGTGGGTGCGTACTGGCGATGATTCCCAAACTAGGATGAAACAGCAGCTGTCCAGTACTCCCTGGTTTTCAATGGTTCTCTAACTGATATCAATCCGTGATCAACTCGTAAAACATAACAAACCCTTACAAAGCAAACTATAGAGAATTAATCTGATGCTCGCTAGTAACTTACTACAGGTTGGAGTGTCCTGAGTTGTAGTGAGAAGTCGTGACCAGTGAGGTCCAATTAGATGTCACGTGTGTGGATGGATGTCCCACCAACGACAATGGTTGGGGTCTCGCTAGATCACGAATTGGTAGAAGTTATAATTCATGAGCCATTGAATCGGGTCCCAGTGGCTGAATGGTATACGAGCTTGACTTGTAACCGGAAGGTCCTGGGTTCGAATCCCAGTGGGTGCGTACTGGCGATGATTCCCAAACTAGGATGAAACAGCAGCTGTCCAGTACTCCCTGGTTTTCAATGGTTCTCTAACTGATATCAATCCGTGATCAACTCGTAAAACATAACAAACCCTTACAAAGCAAACTATAGAGAATTAATCTGATGCTCGCTAGTAACTTACTACAGGTTGGAGTGTCCTGAGTTGTAGTGAGAAGTCGTGACCAGTGAGGTCCAATTAGATGTCACGTGTGTGGATGGATGTCCCACCAACGACAATGGTTGGGGTCTCGCTAGATCACGAATTGGTAGAAGTTAGAATTCATGAGCCATTGAATCGGGTCCCAGTGGCTGAATGGTATACGAGCTTGACTTGTAACCGGAAGGTCCTGGGTTCGAATCCCAGTGGGTGCGTACTGGCGATGATTCCCAAACTAGGATGAAACAGCAGCTGTCCAGTACTCCCTGGTTTTCAATGGTTCTCTAACTGATATCAATCCGTGATCAACTCGTAAAACATAACAAACCCTTACAAAGCAAACTATAGAGAATTAATCTGATGCTCGCTAGTAACTTACTACAGGTTGGAGTGTCCTGAGTTGTAGTGAGAAGTCGTGACCAGTGAGGTCCAATTAGATGTCACGTGTGTGGATGGATGTCCCACCAACGACAATGGTTGGGGTCTCGCTAGATCACGAATTGGTAGAAGTTATAATTCATGAGCCATTGAATCGGGTCCCAGTGGCTGAATGGTATACGAGCTTGACTTGTAACCGGAAGGTCCTGGGTTCGAATCCCAGTGGGTGCGTACTGGCGATGATTCCCAAACTAGGATGAAACAGCAGCTGTCCAGTACTCCCTGGTTTTCAATGGTTCTCTAACTGATATCAATCCGTGATCAACTCGTAAAACATAACAAACCCTTACAAAGCAAACTATAGAGAATTAATCTGATGCTCGCTAGTAACTTACTACAGGTTGGAGTGTCCTGAGTTGTAGTGAGAAGTCGTGACCAGTGAGGTCCAATTAGATGTCACGTGTGTGGATGGATGTCCCACCAACGACAATGGTTGGGGTCTCGCTAGATCACGAATTGGTAGAAGTTATAATTCATGAGCCATTGAATCGGGTCCCAGTGGCTGAATGGTATACGAGCTTGACTTGTAACCGGAAGGTCCTGGGTTCGAATCCCAGTGGGTGCGTACTGGCGATGATTCCCAAACTAGGATGAAACAGCAGCTGTCCAGTACTCCCTGGTTTTCAATGGTTCTCTAACTGATATCAATCCGTGATCAACTCGTAAAACATAACAAACCCTTACAAAGCAAACTATAGAGAATTAATCTGATGCTCGCTAGTAACTTACTACAGGTTGGAGTGTCCTGAGTTGTAGTGAGAAGTCGTGACCAGTGAGGTCCAATTAGATGTCACGTGTGTGGATGGATGTCCCACCAACGACAATGGTTGGGGTCTCGCTAGATCACGAATTGGTAGAAGTTATAATTCATGAGCCATTGAATCGGGTCCCAGTGGCTGAATGGTATACGAGCTTGACTTGTAACCGGAAGGTCCTGGGTTCGAATCCCAGTGGGTGCGTACTGGCGATGATTCCCAAACTAGGATGAAACAGCAGCTGTCCAGTACTCCCTGGTTTTCAATGGTTCTCTAACTGATATCAATCCGTGATCAACTCGTAAAACATAACAAACCCTTACAAAGCAAACTATAGAGAATTAATCTGATGCTCGCTAGTAACTTACTACAGGTTGGAGTGTCCTGAGTTGTAGTGAGAAGTCGTGACCAGTGAGGTCCAATTAGATGTCACGTGTGTGGATGGATGTCCCACCAACGACAATGGTTGGGGTCTCGCTAGATCACGAATTGGTAGAAGTTATAATTCATGAGCCATTGAATCGGGTCCCAGTGGCTGAATGGTATACGAGCTTGACTTGTAACCGGAAGGTCCTGGGTTCGAATCCCAGTGGGTGCGTACTGGCGATGATTCCCAAACTAGGATGAAACAGCAGCTGTCCAGTACTCCCTGGTTTTCAATGGTTCTCTAACTGATATCAATCCGTGATCAACTCGTAAAACATAACAAACCCTTACAAAGCAAACTATAGAGAATTAATCTGATGCTCGCTAGTAACTTACTACAGGTTGGAGTGTCCTGAGTTGTAGTGAGAAGTCGTGACCAGTGAGGTCCAATTAGATGTCACGTGTGTGGATGGATGTCCCACCAACGACAATGGTTGGGGTCTCGCTAGATCACGAATTGGTAGAAGTTATAATTCATGAGCCATTGAATCGGGTCCCAGTGGCTGAATGGTATACGAGCTTGACTTGTAACCGGAAGGTCCTGGGTTCGAATCCCAGTGGGTGCGTACTGGCGATGATTCCCAAACTAGGATGAAACAGCAGCTGTCCAGTACTCCCTGGTTTTCAATGGTTCTCTAACTGATATCAATCCGTGATCAACTCGTAAAACATAACAAACCCTTACAAAGCAAACTATAGAGAATTAATCTGATGCTCGCTAGTAACTTACTACAGGTTGGAGTGTCCTGAGTTGTAGTGAGAAGTCGTGACCAGTGAGGTCCAATTAGATGTCACGTGTGTGGATGGATGTCCCACCAACGACAATGGTTGGGGTCTCGCTAGATCACGAATTGGTAGAAGTTATAATTCATGAGCCATTGAATCGGGTCCCAGTGGCTGAATGGTATACGAGCTTGACTTGTAACCGGAAGGTCCTGGGTTCGAATCCCAGTGGGTGCGTACTGGCGATGATTCCCAAACTAGGATGAAACAGCAGCTGTCCAGTACTCCCTGGTTTTCAATGGTTCTCTAACTGATATCAATCCGTGATCAACTCGTAAAACATAACAAACCCTTACAAAGCAAACTATAGAGAATTAATCTGATGCTCGCTAGTAACTTACTACAGGTTGGAGTGTCCTGAGTTGTAGTGAGAAGTCGTGACCAGTGAGGTCCAATTAGATGTCACGTGTGTGGATGGATGTCCCACCAACGACAATGGTTGGGGTCTCGCTAGATCACGAATTGGTAGAAGTTATAATTCATGAGCCATTGAATCGGGTCCCAGTGGCTGAATGGTATACGAGCTTGACTTGTAACCGGAAGGTCCTGGGTTCGAATCCCAGTGGGTGCGTACTGGCGATGATTCCCAAACTAGGATGAAACAGCAGCTGTCCAGTACTCCCTGGTTTTCAATGGTTCTCTAACTGATATCAATCCGTGATCAACTCGTAAAACATAACAAACCCTTACAAAGCAAACTATAGAGAATTAATCTGATGCTCGCTAGTAACTTACTACAGGTTGGAGTGTCCTGAGTTGTAGTGAGAAGTCGTGACCAGTGAGGTCCAATTAGATGTCACGTGTGTGGATGGATGTCCCACCAACGACAATGGTTGGGGTCTCGCTAGATCACGAATTGGTAGAAGTTATAATTCATGAGCCATTGAATCGGGTCCCAGTGGCTGAATGGTATACGAGCTTGACTTGTAACCGGAAGGTCCTGGGTTCGAATCCCAGTGGGTGCGTACTGGCGATGATTCCCAAACTAGGATGAAACAGCAGCTGTCCAGTACTCCCTGGTTTTCAATGGTTCTCTAACTGATATCAATCCGTGATCAACTCGTAAAACATAACAAACCCTTACAAAGCAAACTATAGAGAATTAATCTGATGCTCGCTAGTAACTTACTACAGGTTGGAGTGTCCTGAGTTGTAGTGAGAAGTCGTGACCAGTGAGGTCCAATTAGATGTCACGTGTGTGGATGGATGTCCCACCAACGACAATGGTTGGGGTCTCGCTAGATCACGAATTGGTAGAAGTTATAATTCATGAGCCATTGAATCGGGTCCCAGTGGCTGAATGGTATACGAGCTTGACTTGTAACCGGAAGGTCCTGGGTTCGAATCCCAGTGGGTGCGTACTGGCGATGATTCCCAAACTAGGATGAAACAGCAGCTGTCCAGTACTCCCTGGTTTTCAATGGTTCTCTAACTGATATCAATCCGTGATCAACTCGTAAAACATAACAAACCCTTACAAAGCAAACTATAGAGAATTAATCTGATGCTCGCTAGTAACTTACTACAGGTTGGAGTGTCCTGAGTTGTAGTGAGAAGTCGTGACCAGTGAGGTCCAATTAGATGTCACGTGTGTGGATGGATGTCCCACCAACGACAATGGTTGGGGTCTCGCTAGATCACGAATTGGTAGAAGTTATAATTCATGAGCCATTGAATCGGGTCCCAGTGGCTGAATGGTATACGAGCTTGACTTGTAACCGGAAGGTCCTGGGTTCGAATCCCAGTGGGTGCGTACTGGCGATGATTCCCAAACTAGGATGAAACAGCAGCTGTCCAGTACTCCCTGGTTTTCAATGGTTCTCTAACTGATATCAATCCGTGATCAACTCGTAAAACATAACAAACCCTTACAAAGCAAACTATAGAGAATTAATCTGATGCTCGCTAGTAACTTACTACAGGTTGGAGTGTCCTGAGTTGTAGTGAGAAGTCGTGACCAGTGAGGTCCAATTAGATGTCACGTGTGTGGATGGATGTCCCACCAACGACAATGGTTGGGGTCTCGCTAGATCAAGAATTGGTAGAAGTTATAATTCATGAGCCATTGAATCGGGTCCCAGTGGCTGAATGGTATACGAGCTTGACTTGTAACCGGAAGGTCCTGGGTTCGAATCCCAGTGGGTGCGTACTGGCGATGATTCCCAAACTAGGATGAAACAGCAGCTGTCCAGTACTCCCTGGTTTTCAATGGTTCTCTAACTGATATCAATCCGTGATCAACTCGTAAAACATAACAAACCCTTACAAAGCAAACTATAGAGAATTAATCTGATGCTCGCTAGTAACTTACTACAGGTTGGAGTGTCCTGAGTTGTAGTGAGAAGTCGTGACCAGTGAGGTCCAATTAGATGTCACGTGTGTGGATGGATGTCCCACCAACGACAATGGTTGGGGTCTCGCTAGATCACGAATTGGTAGAAGTTATAATTCATGAGCCATTGAATCGGGTCCCAGTGGCTGAATGGTATACGAGCTTGACTTGTAACCGGAAGGTCCTGGGTTCGAATCCCAGTGGGTGCGTACTGGCGATGATTCCCAAACTAGGATGAAACAGCAGCTGTCCAGTACTCCCTGGTTTTCAATGGTTCTCTAACTGATATCAATCTGTCATTATTTTGTGTATTCTTTTACTCATATTTGCATTGCTGTTGCCATCCTGGGTTTCTCATCATAACTGTGTACTTTTAGTTTTTCTAATTTCTAAGAATTTTCTTTTATCTTGTTAGCCTCCTATCTCAAAGCTGTTTATACAATTTCCCGCTAATTTTCCATCACAGTGTCACATGAGTTCAATCGCGTGTCTAAATAACTCTAATGTAATTACCCTCACTTTGTGTCTTTTGTGCGAATCTTGGTGGGGGGGGGATGATGAGTTCCTTCAGGACTGGAGACACTCCTTGCTATCTTGTAAGCGGCAACAAGCGTGAAAACTAGGTGAAAGTCTTTCTTTTGAATGCTTTAGACCATCTAGCAAGTCCACTTCATATTGAAGTCTGAGCTAAGGATTTCGTTGAGATAGACAATGAAAGCTTCTCAATCAAACTAGCGTGCTACTCAGAGAACAAAGCCACTTCAAAATCTTATTTTTATTTTCATTACTTTTGCTCTAATTTTGATAAAAGCTTCATTTATTTACTTACTGGTTTTATTCATAGATGTTGCTCGTTGGTGGCAAAGCTGCGATCGAGTACAACGTATACTTGGTAAAACTACAGTATTGTCGAATAATGCTACTAATAATCAGTCATTACAAACAACTCAAATCTCATTCAATCATACTAACTGTTTACAGTCGAATTTTGGAGCACTTCGACCACGTTTAGATGTTGATCGACCAGATAAGATCGGTAAACACGCCCTTTTATTTAATTTTTCTTCGTCGTCAATACAACGTGGTTTTGTCTGTTGTAGTTTCTGATGAACTTTCGAATTATTCTTTTACTTGTAGACATTTCTAGTTATTTCTTGTTTTGATTTCGTATCTTTATTATCCAATATTTTGTTTCGTCAGTTGTCTTGATTATTTTTGTGAATATACAATAACTAAAACCAACTGTTCAGTAACGATCTATATTTTTGTCGTGCAACTCAATCGACACACAAGTTAGTTCACTTAACTTTGAACTGCATACTCATGAACGACATAATGGGGCCGAGGGTGTATATACTTCGGTCTTCGTCTCAACATGCTCTCATACAGCCACGCATTCGAAGCTTCTGTCACCAGATTAGTCCTATTCACTGCCTTCACGTGGCACCAGTGTCTCTCACAAAAGTGAGAGGGCAGATGCGAATGTCTGGCGCTTACAACCCAACTGGTGGACACATAAGTCCACCTAGAGGAGTTGAAAAACTCTGATTCCAAACACGTAGTATGCATGGGCTACAGAATGTCGAAGAATTGAACTGTGTATGAACCTGTTTCAGTTACCGTCAACTGTAAGAGCGCTCCTCCACTACCTTGGGGATCGGGCTAAGGGCTTCGGGGTAGAGGGTGGTTTCCTAGAACAGTCACCTGCTCTGGTCTGGGTGTCTGGCCAGCATCACAGCCTGCGTACAAATTATGAGATTTTGTGTGGCGCACTTCTTGGTATCCACAATGTAAAAAGTCTCTACTTTAATAATCTTACTTAGTAATACTGTGACATAATGGACCACAGTTCCCCCATGGGGTGATATATGTTTATTGAATTGTGATATACACCTTTTAGTAATGAAATAATAAGAATTATCCTGGTAAGTGTTTCGAACTTACAACCTACAATAGTTAAAAATCTCACTTGCCTACTCCACTGCTTACACTGTGCTGCTGCTTACTATCACATCTACCTGTTTAATTGAGAATTTATCTTATTATACTATATATATATATATATATATATATAATCTTGGAATTATAACATGATCATCATCACAAAAAATGTCAATTATTTTATGCTGTTAATCCTCGGACACAGTGAAAATGTTACTCATCGACATCCTGGACTCTTGACGTCCAATCAGATTGGGTTATGGAATCAAATTCTGACCTATCTACGTCAGCTAGAAAAATCGTGTAGTATTGTAACAACAGAAGACAACGGCCAGGCGACAGATCGTTTATTAAGCAATTCAACACATATTTATAGAACACAACATAATCGAGCAAAGAATATTCTTTTCAATAAATTCCTCTTCAGGCTCTACAATTATATATATGTTTATATACACAGAATATTCAAGGTTGGTAGTTAATAACAATATTAGACGTTATGACCAGAAAAGAGGATGGCTCAATAAGAAGAAGTGTATATAGAAAACCTACATCAACGGGCCAGTACACACATTTTCTCAGTTTTGTGCCCTTGAAATACAAACGCAATTTGATAAAGTGCCTGGTTCACAGAGCAAGAGCGATTTGCTCGGACGAATGTCTTGATGAAGAACTGAATAATATTAGACGGTTGCTAAGTGAGAATGGTTATCCTGAAAAGTTTATTGATAAGAATATGAATTTGAAACCAAATCAGCCGAAGTTACCAACAGTTCCAAAAAAGGCCTTATTCTTTCAGATGCAGTTCCTTGGGGACAACACTAGCGAAATACTAGCACAGCGTATTAGAAACGCGGTAAAACGAGCATTCCCTGCTGCTGAATTACGTTGTATCTTTAAGACTACTTCTCTTCTGCGTTCGGGAGTAAAAGACAAACTGCCTAATTTCGCCTCATCCATGTGTATCTACCAATTTAATTGCTCCTGTGGAGCCAGTTACATAGGCCGCACAATTAGGCGTGTTTCTCGTCGAATTTCCGAACATCACCCTGCGTGGTTAAGCAAAGGCCAAACAAAATCTATCCGTAGCGCTATTTTGGCTCATCTGGTGGATACAGAACATAGGATTGATGTTAATCAAGCTTTCAGAGTTATTTATCGGATACCAACAAATCTCAACTTCGCCTTAAGAGTTCGATTACTAAATATTGCTGAGGCTGTTGGGATCCACATTAAAAAGCCTAATTTGTGCGTCCAAAAGAAGTTAGTTCAGACGCTGTCCCTACCTTGGCCATCTAGGTTTGAATGATTCTCAATTTTCGTGAAAATTTCCTAATTTTAGTTGATATCCTACTCGCTATTATATCTTTATTACTATTATAATTTAAGTATTTTTAGTGAACTGTAATTGCATTGATCTTGCTTTACAAATCGATATTATTTAAAAAACACTAATATTGTTATTAACTACCAACCTTGAATATTCTGTGTATATAAACATGTATATAATTGTAGAGCCTGAAGAGGAATTTATTGAAAAGAATATTCTTTGCTCGATTATGTTGTGTTTTATAGATATCTGAATGAATATTTTTGACATATTTATAGATTTTCATGTACATTATTATAGATTATTATTAGCAAAGAATCACTGTCTTCTAATTGGTTGTTTATCAATGAAAGTTAATCTTTCACCTCTTTGTGTCTTCTTCTTGGATGTCAGATCATCTATATGCTAACCGTATCCGCCTACGCAAGGTTTTCTCACGACCAATATTGGGGACATAAAATTGACGTAAATTACTGTCTACAAACTTTGGCTAGCAGCCAGCTCTCACCACAGTATCATAAGACGTTATATCATGCGTGACTCATACATACGTGGTTCGCATTATTATTCATTCATGCCTAACAGGAGTAATCAGTGAAGCCATATTTTAGATTTCTGTGTTAATGGTGGTGTGTACATTCAACAGAAATGACCAGACAGCTGTAAGGTAAAATAGACGATACCCTAGCAGCAGCAGCAACAACAAACTTCTGTTTTGTTTCCAATGGCTTTTATTATAATTATCTCTTTGCTGTTCATTTTCATCATATCTGCCAAGTGAATTGATTTATTAAACCACAAACTTGATACATTATCGATGCGCCAACAGATGTTGTTTAACAAAACGAAAGCGTGAAATTTTATCTTCTCTGATATACGTTACTTTACTAACAATATCTACTATACAATGGTAGATACCCCGAGACCGTAGATGTTGTGAATTTCTTGGAATAATCTGAGCTCTGAGTTAGATTGAATCATTATAAAATTATTCAAAATAATCACACGGTGTTTAGGAAATTAGAACAGATTTCTTTGGACATTTTGTTGTGTATAAGCCACAGCTTCTTCTGTAGAATTACTTCCAGCAAAAATATGTAGTCACAAAGTACATAAATTAAAGTAATTTAGTGGATGTTGACTATCATTGTAATCCAGGGCATACATATTTCTTCCTATTTGAGACTCATCGTCTGGATGTACTTGCCCCCCTCCAAAGAGTGGTACTGTCCCCCACTGAGACTTGACCCTAGTTTCAAATGCTAGTGTTATCCACTACACTGTGTGGGCCCCACGAGAGGCACTTCTTGTGTAACGGGCATCAGTTATCATTTGTTTTTAGGCCAAAAAGGATGAAATGCTCATCCTGGATCCCACTGCTAGTCACCATCCACCAGTTTACTTTGAGTTAATTAATCAGACATCGTCAAAGCCTTATGTCAACAGGGGCCAGAAATTTCCAACCAATCAACGGGAAAACCATAAATTGGCGCAAACAGTTAAAGTGAACTTGCTTGAAGATCACTTCTCAGAAAATATTTGTATCAGTAGAATAAATGTAATTAGCCATCATATGTATTCATAATCTCATTTGAGTGTATTTGTCTGCATGTTGTTTGTTGTGTGGAAAACACGTTACGTTGCATGTGAAAATTAAGGTAATTGTTCAGTGGTCGGAAATAGTAATAAATAATTTTTATCGGTTTGGCTTCACTGGAGTTCACTATATAGGTGATAAGGATTGACCCCTCTCCTTTTTGTTGCATTCTATTTAGTAAAAATATTCTAGGTTCCAGAGGTCAACCTTTTCCTAGTATTTCGACACTGTGAAAATCAATCCAATGTCCACTTTCTGTCGTGTACATTTCTGTAGCTGATCTTTTTCCAAACTCTTTAATTCTACTTCATTTCTAGGCCTGACGTTTTGTGGATATTCTATATCCATTCACTCTAACCTTCAGCTGTCTACTGCTTTCCCCTATATAACAAACCTCACATTCCACTTTATCCCGCGGACGCAATTAATCTGTGTCATTTGAAGAAATATATCTTTGATACTGACCAAAACTTCCTGTAAAGAATTAGAGGGCTAGAAGTAGACCTTAACACTATATGAATGAAGTACCCTTTGAAGGTGTTCAGCTGTATCTGTTTTACTATATGGAATGGTTATCGTTAACACCCTGGATTTTCTCATCTTCTTTTCTTTCCTGTCATTCTTATTGAAGGTATGGTTTGGCAACTTTTTGAATAACTATTTTCAATCAATACTTGTCTTAACATTGGAGATCTTTATCTAACCATTTTCAGTCGGTCACAAATTTTCTAGCTCTGTGTAGGAGATTTCAAAGTTACTGAAATTCTCATGCTTATTGGATACATCAGTTAGGAAATTCAAATGTTTATTTGGATGTGTCAGTTTCTTATGTATATCGTAAACTGCTAAAGAAGCTGCGGCTTACACATCGAAATGTTCAGAAAAATCTTGTTTTGATTTTCTAAACACTGGGATTTTTCAATCCAATTTAGATTTTCCCGTCGATTGATTGGACCGACTTGGACCAATTGACTTCAAGTTACATGACCAGATATCGTCGAAGCCTCTGTACAAGGAGCCGACATGTGAACCTGAAACCGAGCACTTCGGTCCAATCAATCGACGGGAAAATCTGAAAGAATTAAATAATTAATAAGGCCCGTTGCACATGAGGTGGCTCTCGTGGCCCAAGTGGTCTAATGGATAACGCTTTGGCGTTTGAAACTATGGGCACTGGGTTAGAGTCCCAGTGGGAACACCATCATCCACTGGGGAGCCCAAGTACATCCGGCTCGTGAGTGCCAAATAGAACGAAATGCGCATAGTCGATTCCACTGCTAGTCACCACGTACCAATTGACTGGGATTATTTTAAATAATATTATTTATATAAAATAAACTTTAGCTGCTTGTTCTACGAACTTAATGTTAGTAGGTTTGAACTCTGCTTCTCATATGGTAGTTCTGACGGGTAATTAATATCATTAATTGTCATTGCAGGAATGATGCTTACTTGTATTACTTAGTTTACATACTATTTAGCGTATTAATTAGCATTAAATAAACTTATATATTTCATTTCTACTCTACATACACATACTTTCCTTTTTCTTTTTTAGGCATGACACCGTTAATGATTGCAGCTGAGGCTGGTTCAAGTGGATTGAATATGGCTATAGCATTAGTAAATGCTGGTTCTAGTCTATCATTAACTGATAAAGTTGGTATGACTGCATTACATCATGCTTGTTATGTTGGTTCATTGATTATGGTACGTTATTTAATGGAACGTGTTCAACCAATGTGTTGTAATACAACAACAACATCAACTTCTAAAACTATTAACAATACACTCACCGGATCAAATGCTCGGTTATCATCGGCTATATCGTCTAATTCACCTGGTCTAGCAGGTCGTAACAGTAATAATAATAATAATAATATTGTTCATTTGACAACTGCATCATCATCTCCACTGCCATTACAACCACCACCTCCAAGTCGTCTTTCAAATCCTGAATTGTTAAATGTTCAGGTTAGTAGCAGTTACCTGGTATTATTTTAAATTATAAAACTATGTTTACACATAAAGGTTAGTAATTTAACTATTCAGTACACTTAATGGTAAATTCATGGATAAATACTGAAAACTGATTATTGTTATTATTCTTATTCCGTTGGGTTATCAGTGGAACAGGACCTCATCTCATCCTCTTCTCTGCAGTCCTCTTTAGCTGGCCTCACAACTACTGATCAGCTTTTATCTCCTCACATGATCTCTTCGAAATCACCTTCGAACACCAAACTCTCTGTTTCCCACTCGAGAGACAGCCTGGTGCGCAATTTCCTTCAAAGATCTCTATAGCCTAGTAAACTAGGCTATAGGTTACTGAAAATTGATGATACATAACAATTTATCATACATTGCTGGCGAATTGGTTAATCCTGTTTAATTGTACTACTAAAAGTTGAAATGTCGATTAAAAGGCTTGAAAAAGTCAATTCATCAAAATTGTCAATAATTAATTCGCCCTGACTGTGCTGTGTTTATCAGTCGAAGGTGAGCAGGTACCATATCTGAAGTCGCTTTACACTGTGTCTGCAAATTCACATGCATATGCTTTGGCGCAAGTATAGGAAGGTGGGCATCCTCCATTCCCTTCTCCTAAGATATTCCAAATAGCCTGAAACTCAGCGATCCCCAGTCCCTTACTAGTGCCATTGGCTGACATCTAATGGAATCGTGACAAAACGAATCACTTAGTATTGCTGGTAATAGCTACCTTAAAAACTTAAATAGTACTATACTCGCCTTGTAACCTGGCGGTCCTGAGCTTGATATTGTATTTATGGATGCTAAGCAAAATAAAATAACTTTATCAAGAGCCTTCAGTTTTTTGGTTCTCAGGCGTATGTCAGGAATGCTTCGGAAATTCTCTCTTGCCTGGGTTTTGTGTTTGCTGGCATTCATCATTGAGGTGTCTCAGCAACTTTAACGAACGTCATACTCTTTGACTGGACACTAAGCAGTAACTAATTTCATATGTCTAGTCCTTTTGTTTGCTGCAAACTGAATTCTATCAGTAAAGTTTGTAATGTGACCACTATCAGGCTAATTGGCTTTCCCTCACGGTATAGTGTGAATTGTTGGTATTAGATTGTTGCAGGCAATCGGCAGGAAGCCTTATACCCTAGGTTTCGTGCTTGTTGGCACTCACAAGTTAACAAGGCGTATCTGCTTTCTTAAAGGAACTCTTGTCCTTTCTGAGATTAGAAGCTGGTTCATCCAGTGCTGTGGTCAGAAAGGTTACGAAATCCATAATCCCTAATAAATATATATATATATATATATATATATATATATATATATATATACCCAGTTTTTATTTTTCTTTCCATTTGTTTTCAGGATAAATATGGTCGAACATTGATTTATTTAGCTGCTTGTCGTGGACATAGTGAAGTTGTGAATTACCTATTATGCCATTCAGCTGATGTACATATAACAAATAAAGAGAATAAATCACCATTGTATATAAGTGCTTATTTTGGTTACCTAGAGATCGCTAATGCACTTCTACGTCATGGTGCTCAGGTAAGTAAAAACATATGTATTTTAACTTATTGTGTATACCTTTGTGTTTTTCAAGTATGTAGTAGTGCTTAAGCTGAACTTTTGCGTAAGCTTTTCGGTACATTTCCAGAAAATCGGAGGTGTTCCCTTCTTTCTGTTTTCGTTCACTGTAACTGCTCCCGCAGATGCACGTAAATTTATATACACAGTTGTAGTTAACATGAGAAGAGTACCTGTTGACTTTTGGCTGCAACAAGGAGCATGTTGTCCGATAAACAAGAGCCAGCTTAGCTTCAGGATGGGCGCTCTGGCTAGTGACGTACTCAATCTTCTGTTGACTATTGCTACTGTAACAACAGAAGACAAGGGCGAAGCAACAGATCGTTTTATTATGAAAATCAACACGTATTTATACATATTTCAACTACATTATTATAGACAAGCGCAGTCATCTGATTGGTTGTTTATCAGAAGTTAGGTAGACAAACGCAGGCTTCTGATTGGTTGTTTCGGGATTCCTTGACAAATAGAGTTCTCTATCTGCGAATCATATTTTGCCACGTTAACTTTGCTGTGATTGGTTGTTGACTCAGCCTTGTTCATATTTTCTCACGGCCCATATTAGTGACCTAGACCTTAACGTAGATTAGTGCCAACCAATCGGCTAGCAGCCTGCTCTCACCACACTCGTCCCCCCGTCAAATAGCTTCGTGCGCAGACGTTCCGACCTTCTGGGTGCTACATCCTCTAGTTGAGGATTGTTACTGACCGGCTTGTCCCACTGTACCCATCTTTGGAGCTGACTGGCGTTAACTCGTTTCTGTTTATCACCTCTTCGGATGGTATATACTTGACCCCGTCTTTTTGTGATTGTGTATGGTCCTTCCCACTTTGGAAGGAGTTTCCGTGAACCTAGCCCGCCTCCAACTGTATATCTCCTGTCTCTACACTTCACTTGGTCCCCGACTGCAAAGGTAATGCACTGCGTCCTTTCTTTCATCTGAGACTTCATGACATCACTGCGCTGCTTCCGTATTACATTCTTGACTGCCTCTTTCCTCTCTGCTTTTAATTTCGTCGTACTCCACTTTTGGTGCATGGGCCAGGTCTCATTGTGTACCGGTAATCGTGGTTTTCTACCATACATCAGTTGGAAGGGTGACTTCTTCGTTGTTTCCTGAGTGGTAGCCCGATGTGTTAGTAAAATCAGTGGAAGCTCCGTTTCCCAGTTCCCGCCCTTCGAGGCCAGCCACTCCTTCAGTGTACGGTTGTTTCTCTCCGTTAGGCCATTCGTTTGTGGATGGTATGGGGTCGTTCTGATCCTCTTGATGCCCAGCTGTTGCAAACGGGAAGTAAACTCTTCACTCTCGAAACAGGGACCTTGGTCTGTCAGTATTGTCTTCGGTACGCCGTGGTCTGCAACAATGTGTCTAACTACTGCATCTGTCACGGTTCTTGCACGTTGGTCTGGGATTGCTACGGCGTCTACCCATCGTGTCGCGTGTTCCGTCATCACCAAGAGGTACTGATTACCATTGGATGTCTGAGGAAATGGACCCATGACATCTACGGACCACAAGTCACCTATCGCGGTAACTGGAATCGACTGAAGTGGTGGTCGTATACACCGGTCACCTTTCATCAGCTGGCACCGTGGACATCCAAGTACGTATCTTGCTACGTCTTCTCTCATACCTGGCCAGTACATACTTTGTCTTAGGAGATCGGTCGTTCTGGCCACGCCTGTATGCGCTAGCTGGTGACATTCTTCTATCATGTCGTGGCGCGACGATTGAGGTATGACAGCCAGCCAGCTTCCGTCGTTCTCTCGCCAGGTCAGAGTCCCGTAGGCATTCACTCTGAGTCGATCCCTCTGTCTGAGTAGTGTGGTTAGCTCCTTACTCGCCGTAGTTTGATCCACTTCTATTCCGTTGGTGATCACCTGTATTACTGTATTCAGCGTATCGTCCAACCTCTGCCTACGTGCAAGTCTTAGTGGGTCTTGTTCTACTGCATGCACTCCGTAAGCGACCTCGGGCAACTCAGACTCATCTTCTGGTCTCGATAACAAATCTGCCAAGACATTTTCACTTCCAGGAACGTGTGAGATCGTAAAATCGTACTCCTGAAGACGCAACATCCACCGTGACAACTTCCCCCGTGGGTCTCTCGCTGTCTTCAAAAATTGTAGCGGCTTATGATCAGTTTCGATGTGGAACCGCCGGCCGAGTAAATAAGGTCTCCATTTGTCGACTGCCCATACCATTGCTAAACATTCTTTCTCTATCGTTGAATACTTTCTCTCTGCGAGTGTCAAAACCCTACTGGCATACTCAACGATTCCCTCGTCCTGTCTTAGGACCGCACCTATAGCGTAGTCACTGGCATCTGTGCACACTGTGAACTGTCTTCCTGGCACAGGTAGTTTTAGCGTCATTTGTTGGTGGTCGAGCAGCTGTTTAATTCTGTCGAATGTCCTCTGCGATTCTTCCGACCAAACAAACTTTGGCTCACCTAGTAGCCTGTATAGAGGGGCTGCTATCTCATTGAAGTTCTTCACGAAGCGGCTATAAAACGCTGCTCTACCCAAGAATTGTCTCAGTTTTCTCTTTGAATTCGGGGCTGGAATCGTTTTAATCGTCAAAATTTTCTCCGGCAGTGGTTTAATCTCACCATTTCCCACTTTATGTCCCAACAGAGTAACATTCTTTTTGGCTATCTGGGACTTGGTTTTGTTGACGCGTAGTCCAAACTCTTCGATGCGTCGCAGCACGGCTTCTACATGGTTGACGTGATCGTTTTCGTTTTGACTGTATATGACGAGATCATCACCATAAACCTCCACGTTTTTCAAGTTCCTAAGTAATAGCTTCATCAGTCGTCTGAACGTAAACGGTGCACCTGCTAGTCCAAACGGCATGCGTTTAAATCGATATTGTGTCTGACCCACGATGAAAGCCGTCTTATCTCTATCACCTTGTTTTATCGGTATCTGCCAGTATCCTGAGCGAAGATCGAGAACCGAAAACACATTCGCACCTTGTAGGCGATCTAAAGTTTCTACCACTGTTGGCATGGCACACGGTCTTAACTCTGTCATACTGTTTAACTGTCGAAAATCAACACAGAATCTATACTTCCCATTCGCTTTTTTTACTAACAGCACTGGAGAGTTGTACGGGCTATCAGCTTCCTCAATAATGTCATCTTTTAACATCTCTTGCACTTGTCGCTCCACTTCGCCTTCCAGATGACATGGAACTCTTCGCGTTGTAAATGACCTTACTTTCGGATCACTTAACGGAATTTCATGATTCACCTTATCGCAATAACCGTATGGGTCGCCATCTCCAGTGAACAGATGATCGTATTTACTAATTAACTCTGTCACATTGTGTACCGTCGGCAGCTTAATCGCTGCTATCTCGCTGGTCTCATACATGTTGATATGCCCGTATTTCGTGACCACCACGTTCGCTTGCGTGTCGATTATGGCACCAATCTCACGCAGAAAATCCGCTCCTAATATCGTTCGCTGTAGTTCGGGTACAACAATGAAAGGAAACGTCACCTCGCAGCCACCAACAACGACCGTACAGTTCGATCTACCCGTGATACGCAACACATACCCGCCTACTGTTTGTACTGTCAATGAACACGGGCTAACACTCTTACATAAATTCTTATCTATTAACGACACGGCCGCCCCTGTATCTATCAAACATACTACTTCTCGATCATTCACTCGCAACTTCGAATACAGAGCGCCTTTCTCAATAGCCCCCACTAAATCTAGGTTCATACGAAAGAAAGAACAAGCATTATACCGTCTGAAATTTTTTCTTTTTCGCCTTTCTGGGCAGTATCTTCTCCAGTGTCCCGGCTTACCGCATTCAAAACACCGGTCTTTTCTATCAGCCAACTTTAACGCCGCCACTTCCCGCTGCAATGCTTCAATTTTCTGCTCATATTCGTTTGGTTTTGGTTGGTCTATAGCGGCTACCGTTGTGCTCAGCAGCTGTCTGGTCACCTTCGCCAGCTCGCTAATATCCATCGGCTGCGTTGCGTTAACCAGTTGTAATCGCTGAGAAATGTGGTCTGGGACACTCTCGATGAATTGGGAAGACAGTAACTGCGCTTCTGATTCTTCATCTAAAGTGGGAAGCGCGCGTCGAAGTAGATTAGTCAGTTTCACCGCCAACACTAGCGGGTCTCCATCAGGTCCAAGCTTCATTGACCGGAACTGCTGCATTGCTAGCTGTCTGTCTGTTTCGCTGTCAAACTCGGACACTAGTCGTTCAACCAATTTCTTCCAAGACGCTGTGCCATTTGACCTGTCTACGCTGTCATATGCAGCCTTCGCTCGGCCTCTCAACAGCGTCCCCAGACAACTGCCTTCGCTGCCTGCTCCTTGACACCCACCAGCTCAGCAACAGCCTCGAAGTCACGTAAGAAGCTCCGTATGTCTCCTTCTTCAAACGCAGCTGGCCACGGGATCTTCATTTTCTGGAGGCAGCGACACCAAATGTAACAACAGAAGACAAGGGCGAAGCAACAGATCGTTTTATTATGAAAATCAACACGTATTTATACATATTTCAACTACATTATTATAGACAAGCGCAGTCATCTGATTGGTTGTTTAGGTAGACAAACGCAGGCTTCTGATTGGTTGTTTCGGGATTCCTTGACAAATAGAGTTCTCTATCTGCGAATCATATTTTGCCACGTTAACTTTGCTGTGATTGGTTGTTGACTCAGCCTTGTTCATATTTTCTCACGGCCCATATTAGTGACCTAGACCTTAACGTAGATTAGTGCCAACCAATCGGCTAGCAGCCTGCTCTCACCACACTACAATATTATCACCGTTAAAATCGAATTGAATGAAGACAAGCTTTTTTCCCACTGTGATGTGTTTGATATTTGTTTAAGCCTTCACATCTTCCATATTTGTTCATGAATATGTGTTCGGGGGGTGACCGTTGTTTTTCAACTTCTTTCGAGAATCATAAATTCTACATCTAATTTCTCGGTAAAACACCTTTTTTTCGTTTCTGACGTATCGGATTACTTTGGAAAATGATCATTGAACACAGGTAAGTCTCCTTTCCGATCGGTTTTTGTCAGTCAATGTATGTATTTTTTCCACATTAAATTTGAAAGTTTCAGTCTTAATTGAGTTTTTTCTTTTCCGTTAAGGTTGATCAAATGGATTCACATAGGAAAACACCTTTATATGTAGCAACATATCATGGACGATCAGAAATTGTTGATCTTCTCTTAACAGCTGGTGCCAATGTGAATGCAGCTGATAAAAATGGTAAAACGCCATTGTATGTGGCAGTGCTGCACGGTCATTTAGCTTTAGCTCGTAAATTATTAGACGCTGGTGCATCAGTTAATCGTGTTGATCATGAAGGTCTTGGACCATTGCATATGGCAGTAAAATTTCCTAAATTAGATATACCAATGGTTAAATTATTATTAAATTATGGATGTGATCCAGTGAATTTAGCTAGTTTCACCCGATGGTTATTAGTGCATGGAATAATACCAGAAGAATGTATACATGGTGATGATGAATTAGCTCAATGGTTACATTGGGAAGAATGTAATGTACATTCTCTAAAGCATATCTGTAGGATAGCAATACAAAGAGCTCTTGGTTATACTGACTCATTAAGAATTAAAGCAAATCGTTTACCTTTACCAGAATACCTTATTTCTTATGTATCTATGAAACAATTATGAATTATGCAATTATCCTGTGCGATTACTAACTTTTTTAGACCCTATATATATATATATATAAACTATTGTAATTTACCTTCTCAAACAAAAACACTTATCTGTGATCATATGGTTCTTTGTTGTTCGTTTACTTTTCATGCATTTGTTTTTGTCTTCTCTTTTGGGTGTCGTCTGCGTGTGTGCGTTTCCAGAGATTTATTTTTCAGGTGATAGTGTATAATATATAAATCATCTAAACATATTATATACGTGTGTACAAACATCATTGCATTTGTTTGTTTGTACTGTGAATTTTAATATCTCTTCATAATTGTTATTATTTGGTTAGCATTTATATATATATATATATATATATATATATATATATATATATATTATTACTATCAACCTAACTTGGGTTTTCTAACCTTTCTTTGTGCTCATTACTGTCTGCATCTTTTTACGTTATGTTATATTGTGTTGTTATATTATATAACACCTAATTCCTCTTTGTCTTCTCTTCTTATTTCACCATCACTCGGACAACTTACTCTTCTTGTGTATTTCTGCATTTTTTATCAATTTCGATTTTACTCTAGGTCACTCTATGTTTGTTCTTTCTCCACTGTGTATGTGTGTGTGTGTGTGGATGTGACGTGTAGATAGATCAGCTTGAACAGGGACATCATAACTTGTCCGATCACTTGAAATATATTTCTTTTTATCTTAAAATGATGATACGATTATTATTATTATTATTATTATTTCACCGTTTTTGTTGTTGATGGTGGCGTGAAGACAATCTGCATTTTTTTTTTAATTTTCACTTATTTGAATAATTTAACTAAAAAATGACTTTTTTCAATTATTCCCTCAATCACCAGCATTATTTACTTCTGCGGGAATTCTTGGCCTTATTCCATGTTGCTGTTGTTGTCGTCGTCCAAGTTCCCTTTGTTTCTGCTATTTTGTGTAATTCTTTTTCATCATTGGCGATTGTGATAACAGCTGTGGTGTTCATTTAAAATTCATTGTTCTTCAACGAAGTTGACCCTAACTGACATTAGCGACTTAAGGGTTGACTTGTTGTCAACAGCATAGTCTCGTCACAATTTAGAGTATGCAGATGAGCACAAATCTTCCACGTGCGATTCGCTCCTGCCAAACGTAAAATGATGCTGTAGGAGTGGACTATACGGACTCCTAGTTGAAAGATATGGGGTTTGTCTATGCTCCTTTCCATTTATTTGAAAAACTGCATCAGCCCTGATGGATTGATTGTCGACGAAATCCCAACACTGATAATAAAGATTTGTGTTACAGTTTCCGAATTACGTTATCTATAGCGGGGACGTGATATCCGGCATCCATCACAAGACGTGTGTGCTGTGGAGCATTTCTCTCTGTCTTCTTTTATGGCTGTGAGACATTGCTATTGAAAGTGCAGGGTGTTAAAAAGCTAGTTGTCTTTGATCATGCGTCGGCGGCACAGTGGTTAGAACTCTCGACGACCACGCACATGGTCCGGGGTTCGAGCCCACACCGGCGCACACCAGATATCTATGGTCGGCCTGCGAAATTTGGGCTATCGATATCCACGCTGAAAATTCCATACTTGTACCAAAAATACAGTGTGGAATCAAGCTGTTACCAAAAATAAAATAAATAGATGTATCTGCGTCCCGTGATGAGTGAATACAGTAAGATGAATAATGTTGAGGTTAGGCGTAGAGTTTCAGCTAAAGAGGGAATGTCGATCGGTTGTGAGGCTGTATCGATTGATATGATTATAACACGTGTTGCTCATTACGAGCTATACTCGATAAGCAGCGTAGCCGAAATAGGACTAGGTTGGGAAAGAGTTAATAGTGGTCAGACGAAAATCTGGTATCACCCCACGAGATCTGTGATGGATGGTTTGAACCAGCTACGTAAGGAGGTGCAGGCTTCCTGGTGAGGATCATCGGAATTATAAGGACTGATGGCTAGAGACTATTCGTAATAGAGTTGGAAATCGTTTTCACTGTTGCAGATGCATTCACTCTCTGGTCTCCCATATTCTCTGAAATCTCACGTATCTCCATTTTACTATTCCTTCTTCATATTTCTGCCTAGTATAGTTCTTTTGAATTTTTTATACGCCATTGTGTGCTACATAGAATGTGGCAGCTTGAAGTTGTGTATTTTTGTTCGAATTTCTATAGTGAAAGTCAGACAGTCAGGGAAATATATATGAAAGCGTTTTATTATTCTGGTTACATCAAAAATACACGCAACGGGAATAATCCAACACGTTACTGCAAACTTACAGAAAATTGTGACATTGAAAAGGAAGAGGTAAAACAACTAGAAGCCTAAAAAAAACTGATTTTAATAAAAATGAATAATTCTTTCGACATGGCTGTGGCAAATAAGTTGTGCACTAAACGTAATCTAGTAATATTGGACTCAATCATTTCCTTCAACTTATCAAAGTTTTCTGCAAATGTAAGGGTTGTCTTATTCATACATAAAGTAATCATTCCTTGTTTTGCATGGAGTATTTTTGCTGTCACATGTAAAATTTAACTGATTACAAGGTTGAGCACAAAGTGATTTCAGTTACAAAACCATTTAAAACCAGGGAGTACTGCACAGCTGTTTCATCCTTGTTTGAGACAATCTGCGTACATTTGACCGCACCAGGAATCAGGACCGAGACCTTCAGGTTACATAATGAGCTGTCAGAAAAATGCTATCCGACAAAACTGTATTGGTAGCGCACAAGTAACCAGTACTTTCAACGTTTACGCCACAATTTAGCTTGGTCACTATATATTTCTGTTTTTGCTGTGAGACTTGCACAACTGTTTCTCCAGTTCCATAATTGTAACCAATAACCCTTTCAGTAATTAGTTATGGTTAGTCATATAGAAGGTCGCGAACTAAGTCACCTGTTAACCTGATGACTTAGCACAACACAACCAAAAAATATGGAATTCAGACCTACAGATTGCCAATACGCCGCGAGCGTCGAGCTCCTGTGTCACTGCCATTTACTGTCGCAGGAAGTGACAGCAAAAATATGTTGACAACTGGGCGAAGTTCAACAATAGCGTCCAAGAAGTGTGAACGCTCCAATGACACTGAACGCATGCTAGTCGTTGGTTAACGACATCTGTCACTATCACAGCTATAATATCTACGCCATCTACCAACTTACCAGCAAATTTCACCCAGATCACGTTGAGAACTGTTTCGACGATGTGTTCATAGCTCGTTACAGTTAGGATTAGGGTTAAGGTAAGTATTGGAGTTAGGATCAGAGTTAGAATTACGGTTTGAATAAGGGTTAGGATTAAGGTTAGGTTTAGTGTTAGGGTCAGCACTAAACTTATGGATAGATTTATAGTTGATGTCATTTATTTTAATTTTTTATTATCCACGTTTTCCTGGTAAGTAGTCGTCTATCCTCTTGCTGGAAAGCATAATAATTCAACCGCAGGCTTTTTTGGAAGACTGGAAGCGGAATCAGAGAGATAAACGATTCACAAAAACAGTTTATGTGCAGTCATCTCGGTGAATACATGTACAGAAACTAGTCTAACTTCGCAACTGATACTCCTCGTTACAACTAGGACGTACTTTTAAGCATTGTCAGAGAAAGATAACCTATGTTAGTGCGTTTTCAAGCATTTTCTTGTCAATGTGCATCATTTTTGAGCAAACATTCCTCATTTTTATGATTGGTCAGATGAAGGTCACTCGTGCGTTCGTACTCCTGGGACGCTATTGTTGAACTTTGCCGACAACTGAAAGTAACATCGCTTCTACAAACCCAAAACTTGGTCCTGACGTGTACCTCTTCAATTCACCTTATATACATGTCACAAAACTTTAGATACCAAGTCCAGCTCCAAAAATCACTTCAGAAATAGAACGACTAAAGCTGTCAGTGGAAGAGCTGAAGACTGAGATGCGGGATATAAGGTGTAGTAAGGCTATGAATGCAGGATATTCAGAAAATAAGGCCAGCATATTAGAACTATCAACACAGACTAGTGACATAAAATCGCAGGTCTGCGAAGTTTCACCTCTTAGCATCCTGACCAGAACCAGTAAATAAGGTAGACACCTTGATAATCTTTATCACAACAGAGGTTATCAAAAGACTAGATACTGAACCCTAAGTGTGATAGTCTACAATATACCGGATAATGAGGGGTTGAAAGTGGTTCAAAGTATCTTACTTGTGGCAGCGAAAATGCCTAACTCCCAAACAAAATGTCACAGACTGAAAAAGAGTCAGCACGACCACTGCTGCCCTATATGCCTTCAGTTTGAAACAGAGATAGAGGCTAAGAAATTCACCAGTACACAATGTATCCTATTACAGGACACGAGCTACAAACAAATAAAAGTTGTAGTAGATAAGACAGTGACTGAAAGACGTGCTTACAATCACCTCACTAAACCTAATGGTAGGAAGGACAAGTCATCGAAGTCGATGAGCACACGACCAACACGGTAGATCTCGTAGCCTCATCCCTCTCAAATGTCACAAGAATAGCTCCACAGAACACGAAACCAAACGAAAGACTTGTGAACTATAATGCTATTTCTAAATTACCCCTTCTACCGTGGATCTAGATATGTCTCTGGATAGCGCTAAGACAGAATTCAGGGCCTCTCGTAAGTCGGCAACATCCTCTCCTAGTCATAACGTGAGAATTCAAATGGAATTCGGTAACAACACATGCTGAAATGCCCGAAAAACTCCAAACTCCTAAGAAAAATTCACGCAGTGAGGTAAATAATGTTTAAAACTTTGCTAACAGCTACATAAAAATCACAAGTAGGGCCATACGGTTCACGGAAAATAACGACACAACTTGTTCGCATACTACGCCAAGTCACACCGGTAGGCGGTATAGCGACACCATCACGCAAAACAGTCAAAGTGGCAACACTCAGAGCTCAGCCACCAACCACTTTGGGTCTTCAAAGTATGATACACAAACAAACTTTGACAGAATATACGGAACAAGTCTGTTGGGAATCAAAGTACAATGCACCAATGCATATAATGAAACCCATGTAAGGTCACTTATGACGTCTCTAAACAATATGGGCATCACAAGGTACTAATGGTTTTTTATTCACCACATCCCTGTCAGCGCTAATCAAACAAATGGTGGGGATATTAACTCTTCTGAACCCATACCACTAATGTTGACTCCCTATCGGGAAGAAAACAGACAATCTATTGCAAACGGAATTATTAACTACATCCAATGCTTGTACAAGCGTAGGCCAAGCCTAGAAGTAACTCATCTTATAGTGAACCCAATAATAAAACTCATTATCCACTAAAATAAATAGATACTAACTCGATAGACATCAGTGAACATGGTGCTCACACTAATTGCGACACAGGATCGTTATACCATGCGGAACCAGTGAGTGCCGATTCACACTTCAGCATGATTGACGAGCTCAAATACTTCAAACACTACTTCAACTTACAACTTTACTTAATCCTTATTAGTGCTAGATCTATCCTAAACAAACTACCGAAGCTCAGGACACACATGCTGGTAAATAATCCCCCAATAATCATTATTACTGAGTCCTGGTGTCACTCCAATATAATAGACGAAGAGATGAGCGTCAGTGGGTACGCAGACTTTCGATGTGACATGAACAGTGGTAAAGGAGGAGGCTGCTTAATGTACTTCCTGAACACGCTTATTGTATTATAGCTAGAAAATAGGGAGAGATTTTGGACAAATGTGTGGCCAGATGAAGAAGACAACAGGAAATAGAAGGAAATGGATATGTGTTGTTGAAGTCCTATGTTCCAATCAGAACCCAAGGGAATAATATAGATGAATGATTCAACCTGAGGTCAAGTAATAAGGGAAAAATCGGGGGAGTTTACTCGCACGTTTAATTATGGTATGATAGATAGGTCAGATGCATTTCTTCAGATTGGCGTTGTTGCACTGTGGTCTGTAGCACAAAAACAGTGCGCGCGATTCCGATCGGAAGTTACAATTTATCCCCATAACGTGTATATATATTCTCATCGATTTCTGGAATATTGTAGTGGATATTATACCATAACCCAACTATAACTGGCGAAGTTCAACAATAGCGTCCAAGAAGTGTGAACGCTCCAATGACATTGAACGCATGCTACACGTTGGTTAACGACATCTGTCACTATCACAGCTATAATATCTACGCCATCTACCAACTTACCAGCAAATTTCACCCAGATCTCGTTCAGTACTGTTTTGACAATGTGTGGAGAGTCCTCAAAATAAACTTATCTAATTCTTACTCCTATGTAAGAAATGAACATATTGCACACTACTTTGTTTTAATCAGGATCTCTGTACTTTGAGCTTTACCTCGTGGTTTGAATGGAAATATAATTCTGCTTACAACTCTCCGTCTTCTCCACCATCTCAACTGCCATCGGCCGATTCTAATCAACTGCCTTCTATCTCAAATTTTCGCAGGAGTGCCGTAGTTTCCCCTACGTTACCTTGGTCGACCTCTGGCAATATCGAAATTCGAGAATTGAGATTGGGGCAGTCTGCTCACAATACTTCTGGAGTCAACTACGTTAATTGTGGGTTTGGGCCTTGTAATAACCCAAGTAACAAACTTTAATATATTCTTCCAGTAACTTTATTGATTTGGTATTTTTATTTGAATTTCGGATACTAAACTATCAGGGTCTAAGGTCCACCACACGTGTTAATAGCTTGTTACAGTTAAGATTAGGGTTAAGGTAAGTATTGGAGTTAGGATCAGAGTTAGAATTACGGTTTGAATAAGGGTTAGGATTAAGGTTAGGTTTAGTGTTAGGGTCAGCACTAAACTTATGGATAGATTTATAGTTGATGTCATTTATTTTAATTTTTTATTATCCACGTTTTCCTGGTAAGTAGTCGTCTATCCTCTTGCTGGAAAGCATAATAATTCAACCGCAGGCTTTTTTGGAAGACTAGAAGCGGGATCAGAGAGATAAACGATTCACAAAAACAGTTTATGTGCAGTCATCTCGGTGAATACATGTACAGAAACTAGTCTAACTTCGCAACTGATACTCCTCGTTACAACTAGGACGTACTTTTAAGCATTGTCAGAGAAAGATAACCTATGTTAGTGCGTTTTCAAGCATTTTCTTGTCAATGTGCATCATTTTTGAGCAAACATTCCTCATTTTTATGATTGGTCAGATGAAGGTCACTCGTGCGTTCGTACTCCTGGGACGCTGTTATTTATCTTTGCGCTTTAACCTGTTATGGCTGCTACCACAGCTGCTAATTATCCAGATATATCTTCTCCAGTTACCATGTTTTGATTCACTTATTCTCATTTGTCGTCCTCCCTTTTTTAACTTAAGTACAACCTCACACAAAAGGAATCTATAAGGAAGTTCATTATTTTTTGACTTATATATCAGGATCACTTTGCAGGATAATTGGTTTCTGTATTTCACGGCCTAATTCTTTTCTTTATTTATTATTTATTTATATGCAGAATGTTACATACCGTAACTATAGTAGTTCTTAGTCGGTTTATCCACTTTATATACTATTTGTGCATATACCTGTTTTCTCCTTAGCTCAGCTTCTACTTGAAACCATTCTGGTCAGTGTGCAACAATAGCACAAAGTAATACACAAGTACTTTCTATACGTATGAATAGCCTAGGTCACTCGGATAAGAAGATAAGTACATCACCAAACGTCTCATATAGCCCCAACAATGTCCTTGAAGTCATTGCGCCCTACTTGCTATCAGAAACACATGCAGCTGTTAAACAAAATAAGTTGGACCTTATTTCTCTAGGAAACTCTGTGAAGGAATTCAATGAGAACATAAACCCCATTAAGCCGTTACTGCTTCTTTGCAACCCAACTCACGATACCAATCCGTAGGGCCTGCTGAAGTCGAGCGCATGTTAGACTTTATAGCGAATGAAGTGACTAAACGAATCATGTCTTCCTACGACGTTCTCGTATACAATCTACCTGACCGGATGTTCCTGAACAAACTCAAAGCTACATGTCTCCAAGTGTGTGGCAGCAAACTGCCACCTAAGCAGACTCAGGAAAAAATCGGTCCTGTGCTGTTTAAATTCAGTAGTCCTATTGATGCTAGGAAATTCAGGTCGTCTAACAAGCTGATTAGTTCATTTACACCTTATGGTGACGTTAAGCTTGCTAATGACCTAACACCATGTCAAAGAAGTGGCCGTGCAAGTGCATCAACTGTCGCGAATGCCTACCTAACCGCAGAACGTCCAGCAAAAGATTCTGTCACCTTACATTTAAGTAAACCCAATGCTCCAGGTGCGCATGAAAATAAAATACCCTTAAATAATAGATCTTTTCTTAGTAAACCCAACAATGGAGCAACTATGGACATAGACTTAGATGCACCAGAAGAGATATGCTGGCTAGACACATCATCACCATCAACTGCTAATGCCACTACCAATGTCACGCAGAAGGCTTAGCCCGAGCATGTATCATTAAATATAACATCTCCGAGTAGCACTCAGACTAGTGTGCAAACAAAACGAAGTAGCACAACCCTACCATCCAAAATACCTGTACTGAAACCGGCTACTGATAGGTTTCTCAATAACCCTAACTTAAGCAACTCCCATCCTACCATTAACCCAGGGAAGCTGAGTAAGTCTTCATAATGACATAAATATGACGTCAATGAAAAGAGAGGCAACCTGTCGATTCATACAACACCGAACAAATATTCATCCGATAGACACAACAGACGCTATCTCTCTGGGCACCATAAGACTAAATCGAAACCCTACCAGCAGGCATACACCAAACCCGACACAACTCTCCTATCTGTGGCTGATATAGACGAAAGTGTGATACAGGGACCTCTACAACAAGGAACAAGTGCGGTAGGCTTGTTTCCTGAAGGTGAACTTCTGGCTCACCACATCCTCGAGAACCACCGGATACAGACTACCCAAGATCATCGATGGACAAATACTTGCAAAAATAACTTAAACACTTAAAATATCAGTCGTAACTGCGATGCAGGTAACTTTACTCCGGCGTAATATCCACAAGAAACACCTACCTCACCTTCGTCCAATCTGAATTTTCTCAGCCAACACGAAATCTCAGCCTCAATATTGACGCAAATGGCACACATACTGTCAATTCACTTATCCCTAGAAGGGAGAGAGATGCATTGCGGTCACGGTATTGTGAACACTTCGCATCCGCTAATGTAACCATCGAAAGCACCTACTTCTGTCCCGATGCTGGTATAGTGCACTTTTCCAGCACTGCCAGTAAGTTGTCGTAATCCGATTCAGCACCAATCAAGCAACCTACTCCAGACGCTATAAACCTTGAGGATAACGTTTTTAAAGATATTCGCGATTTCATCGTCATTCTTAAACCTCTCTCGTTCTGTCTTATCAATGCTCGCTTCTTACTAAACAAAACGTTTGACTTCACCACACTATACTTTATTCGCAACCTGTCTCTCATAATGATTACCAAAGCATGGTGCACTCCTCAGATTTGCGATAAAGATATTTCTGTTGATAACTACTACCCGCCGACGCACACCTGATATCTATGGTTGGCCTGCGAAATTTGGGCTACCGATATCCATGCTGAAAATTCCATACTTGTACCAAAAATACAGTGTGGAACCAAGCTGTAATCAAAAATTAAAAAAAATAAATAATTCAGAGGTGACAAAAACCATGGCAAAAATGAGGATGTGTTACGTATATCAGGTCTGATATCAAGGCCACACTGTGCTTCTACCTAGATCTCATCACAGATAACGACTCAGTCTGGGCTATTCTAAGGCTGTCTCACTCTAATCCCAATCTTATCTGTTGCATCTATCATCCCCCATGCTCAACTGACGATGTGATATGAAGCTTCCCAGCACGTTCGCTTACGCCACTTCACTACCTCACACGGTCAAAGTTATATGTGGGGACTTTAGTATGCCCGATGTAGTCTGGCAACCACTTTCCTCACCGAAACGGTATAATGAATTTTTCAACATAATAGAAACAAAAGACTGGCAACAACATGTACATCATCATACCAGATTATGTAAGATTTTAGATCTAGTTTTCACTAATGGTATCAACCCCACTACCCTTCGAGTAGGGAAAGAGTTTCCTGACAGCAACCACAGAGTAGTATTTGGTACATTCAATATTTACACCAGCATGAGTTCAACAATAAGCGCCACCAAAGTATTACTCAGGGGTTACAGACACGCTCAGCGGGATGACCTGAGACCATACCTTCGCATTGTAGACGGGGAGCCATACTCTACATGCACACAACGAGCTTACTCCATGAGAACCTACGATTTGCACATGACTTCATCGCTCCAGCAAGACTAGCGAAAACGAGGCCTAAAAAGCCCGACTTCATCCCCGTAAAGATTCGAAACCGACTGCGTAAGCATGCTGGGCAATTCTACAGATGTAGTGGCTTTTCATTACTCATTACACTCAAGTAAACTTATGATTCATACAAATCCAATCCGTTATCCGAGTCCACCAAACTAGAACACATCCTCCACCCACGACTTGACAATGCAGAGGCATTAGTTAAAATAATTAAGTCACGAACTAACAGCAACGGAATAAGAATCCCTAACTTATTACTAGATGGAGAAAAACTACATGAAGACCCGCAGGAGATATGCAAGCAAGGGCAAGATATTGCTTCATACATCCACCTTCACGAGTTGTTTACTCCAGCACAACAAGGCTTCTTGAAAAGTCGATCATGCTCCGCCTGCCTACTTGACTACTTTGATGATGTTACCGCTAAGCGTGGTCATGGTTTGCTTGCCACAACTCTCTTCTTCGACTTCAAAAAAGCTTTTCATAAAGTCCCGAACAAGAGACTAATTCTTAAACCAAAGTCGTACAGGTTCCAGGACCCCTTGTTATCCTAGCTCGATTCTTTCTTGGTAGACCATTCCCAAGTTTTTAAATTCGCAAATAATTACTCGTCACCCAGACCGATAAGAAGTGAAGTGATTCAGGGTAGTTTACTAGGACCACTAGTTTTCGTAATTTACAGTGACGACATCTGCAGTGCAATCGAGCATGGTACCCTATCCCTGTTTGCTGACGACTTAAAGATTGTATACAGCTTCTCTTATTCTACTCTGAACGAAGGATTCACGCATATTCAAAATGATCTGGGTAGGTTACATAGCTGGAGCACTTACTGGCAACTGCTATTCGATTCTGATAAATGTGGTGTCTTGTACTTCAATAACTCCCACCCGAATTTCAGGTTACACCTAGGTGACTCTCTTCTCCAAACCCTCAATTTCATAAAAAACCTGGGAGTTTCTCACTTACAAAACTTAACAGTCATTCAGTATGCAAAATCAGTTTTTTCTAAGTGCCGAAGGCTCACATGCTTGTTACACCGAAAAATGTACACAACTGAGGCTAAAGTCCTTCTATACAAAGTCATGGTTCGCCCAGAACTTGAATACGGCACAATTGTCTTCGGTTTCATGCATGGGTATGACAGGGTTCGCACTGAAAATATTCAGCGAAGTTTTACACGACGACTATTACATAAACATGAAGGACTGACTTACGCGGATAGGTGCAAAATATATGGACTTCAGCCACTTTGGTTAAGGCGCTTGAAACTCAACCTAAAATTCCTCTTTCACCTTTTGCACGGCTAAGTCAAAAGCAGTAATCCAATAGCTTTCAACAATTTACCCATATATTCTCTTAGGAATAATAATCCCAGCCAACCAACTGTAATCTCAAGTTCATTCAATCTACCTTTATCCCTAATTGTGCCAATACTCATTTCACTTTCAGTGGTTTATGACTTAATTTGCTCTAGTACCCAAAACTCGTGTACCTTTTACCCTTTACGACGTTTTAACTACTACCTGTGCAGCAACCGTTTAACCGACTCACTGATTTTTTCTTCACTGTAATCTTCAATGGGTTGGGTCAGTATAATTTTTATTTCCAAAAACAATTATATTAACAACCATATCCTTTATTAATTTGCACATAGATTACATTATTAGTATGATAAAGTGTACTACTTCTATGTTGACATGACTACCTTCAGTCAACAGTTACTCATTTTCACATAATTTTCTAAACGTCATAATGTTAAAGCTATGTAGTTATTTTTTCTGTTACTTAATTTGTCAATGTAAGTGAAAATTGAACGATCAATTCATGGCCGTTCGCCCAAACCCAACTCCTCCATATTTTTCGTGGGAGTCATCCATCCATCAGTCATTGTCCCATCGGTTGCTCTTCAAAGGAAGATAAAAAACCGTCAGAAGTATTATCGTGGTTTATTGTTATGACATTTATTCTTAGACCTTGACTATAATAACCTTATTGTTGGTTACATGTTGGCGTAATAATAAAGGTTACTTGAGTCGCCAATCAGTGTTTTGGTTTTCGCGCTGGTTAATACAAAGTGTTTCTGAAAGTCTTCGAGGGACAGCGTGAGGTCCAGCGTAGTAAGAGCTGGACATTGACAGTTTATCAGACATGGCTGACATAAGTTGATGAGTCACTTTGCAATGTATAATGCACACCATATAAAAATCGGTCATGAAAATTTAGCCTAAAATGTTCTGCTAACCAGTTGTTTTTCTCAGAACCATTCTACATCACTTCATCACCAACTGTTCCACTACTCATATTACTCTGCTGTAATACTGGCTATTTCTATATTCCATAATTCCTGAGGGAAACTTAATTTCCCAGTCTTTTGTAGTAAACCCCTTGTTCACTGTATAATGACAATACTGCTAAGAATGCCCTCAGGCACTGTTGTACCCTTTGACCTAATGGGAAGCACATGTCATTAAAGCTGTCGGTGTGCAGCATGCTGTATGAATGCGACGGCGTCAAAGCAATGCAATATTACAACTGCATTCATTGCAAAAGGACTCAGAGCTTAATATCAATAGAAGAGGGAGGGTGGAGCTTTCCAATCGGCAGGTTTGGAAATGGTCACAAATTTGAATCCCTTAGATCTGTAATAATAATAATAATAATATATTCTCATTTTGTACATGAGGGACGCCAGTTTACAGGCATCATCAATATGGTAAATTACATATACCATTAGCAATCATACTTAATTAATAACAATGTTTTATTAAAATACATATTTTTTCCTACCTATGTAGGACATATCAAATGTACAGGCATGGATAAGCATTATTTAAATTTCATAAATTTGGTTTGTGGTTAAATTACATGGTTGCTGACGCTTTTGTCTTTGGTTTGTGGGAACAGTATGATAACCAGTCATTCAATGGAGCACATAATGAAATATAGGAATATTGACTTCGCATTAACAAAAAAACCCAAGTAAGTTTTGGATGGATTAAAAATACTTGGGAAAAAATAAAGCTTGAAGTAATTCCACAATATAACTTAGGTGTGTACAAATCCGAATCTCATTTTTGATTTATATCCAAATTGGGTAATAAGAAAGCTATTTTTACAGATACGATCAGTTATGTTATAAGTTACAATCGTGACGTTGTATTACAAATTGATACTTTTCCATTGGTATAAGAGTATATTCCACAAATGTAATCCAGGTTGCGTCGTGGGGAAAGTTAATTCGTTATTAACCAGGCAACTGAAAGATATGGGACCAATAATGTTTGCAGATCATTTGTCATTGTAAATGGTCAAATATCCACATTATTCATTCTCATTCAAAAAGTCAAATGGAAGCTAAAATGGTGAGAGAAAAAAGAAGACAAACAACAGCAACGCAAAAGAAAGCAACGGGAGTCCTTAAGGAGTGATTAATAAATATATACATATATATTCTGTCTAGTAACTATGGTTATTTTTGTTCACTAACTAACTAGTCCCGTTATGCTAACTTTTATATTATGTGTGAACTAATATTACTGTCCTGTGTAGAAATGTTTATCATCTAGTTCCAATAATATTAAAATTTATAATTGTAGTTTGTTGTAACTACACGTTTAAAGAACTTAAAATATCTATGTAGGGTGAAAAAGGTGTAAGAGTCAGACGTATAAGTGCATTGTCATCTTTGAGCAGTCTGGTGACTGAGGAGATGAACACTGGAAGTGTGTTTGCATCGCGCACATTAGCTGGTAGTCTATTCCAAATGACTGAAAACTTATTTAAGAAGAAGTTGTACCGCACGTAAGTCTGACAGTGCTCAATAGCAGCTAGGTTGTGATGATTTCTAAGATTGTAACTGATGACAGCGGTAGGTTTAGTTATTGGCTCGGAGGAATGCAAGAGAAGATTAGTTAGCTTATAGTAAAAGATAAGGTTTAGCTTAAGGCGTCTTTTCCAGAGGGGTTCTAATCTTAGTCTTCGCATCGCTCATGGTATTCCAGACCACTTTCTAAACCAAGAGTTCTTGAGGTAAACTGCCGTTGCACTCCCTCTAATTTAAGCTTGTCATTTTGTCTGAGTCCGCTAAGAATAAACGGGCAGTATTCTAAGATAGGTCGGACACATACTTTGTATAATAAAACCCTAGTTTCACAACAAAAGAAATTGCGTGTTATGCATCCTATCAGCCTTCGTGTTTTACGTCTGGCATAATCAGTCTGTTCAGCGAACGTTAGGTTACTAGAGTATCTAATACCGAGATCTACGACTGAGTTGAGCTTAGCTAGTTTTCGCCCATTTATTTCAAGAGTTAGATCAAGGTTACTGTTGCCGATACAAATCCAGCCGCATTTGTCAATGTTAAAGTTTAGACAGGATTCAGCACACCATGTTGCGAGACTACTTAGTTCAAGATGTATTTTAGTAACCATATCGCTTAATTCATGAGTGTAGCAGGAGTAGACGACTTTGAGGTCGTCAGCATATAGGAATGGTTTACCTGAGGTGAAGCACTTGCAAATGCTGTTAATGTAGACTGTGAATAAAAGTGGACCTAGGACACTACCTTGCACGACCCCACTTGAGATCTGCCTAGGATGAGACAATACAGATCCAACTTTGGTTATTTGTACCCTGTTGCTTAGAAATGATTTTAACCAGTTCAGTAATGGGTTGCGAATTCCACAAGAGTACAGCTTCTCAAAGAGAATACTGTGAGATACCATGTCAAATGCCCTAGATATATCGAAGTAGAGAACAACGACTAGCTTACGTGCTTCGCGACTACTAGTGATGCAGTTGAAAAAGTCGAAGTGGCAAGTAACGCAGGATCTATTTTTGAGAAATCCGTGTTGAGACCTTGTAACAAGATCTTCCCTAATTAGGTAGTCTGACAATTGATCTTTTACAACTTTCTCCATGATTCGTGAGATAACTGGGGTTATATTTATGGGTCTGTAATTGCGGACGTTTGCCTTATCACCAGATTTGTAATGTGGAATTATGAAGCTAGTTTTCCACTCACTAGGGTAAGTGCCAGTGTCCATAGATATTGAGAAGAATTTAAGAAGTAACAGGGGTATATCACACCCACTGTTTTTGAAAATTATCGAAGCGAGGCCATCCGGTCCCGTACTAGTGGAAGGTTTAAGGCTTTTAATTGCTTGTACTATTAACTGATTAGTGAACACAATGCTTTCAAGGGAAGAGCTAGTAAGGGGAGCGGTTTCACCAGGCATATGTGTTTCTAAACTAAAGTTTGCAAACCAATCACTGAAGAGTTCACAGATAGTGGCAGGTTCATTGTAGATTACTTTGTCGTGAAGTAAGTATGGGATTTCCCTCGCCGACTGCATTCGTTTTTTAAGAAGTGCCGTTAAGTTATAAACTTTGGAGGTACTTTCAAGTGCCGTTAACTCTTCGTCGAGGTCCTTTTGAGAGCGTAGGCGCTTGATAGATTCAAGAGACTCGTGGATTGAGAGCAATAGTGATATATCCTTAGTGGAATAGTACTGTTTCTTCAGCTTCCTTAACTTATTACGGTGTGCCCTTGGAATATATTCAGTTCGGTGTCTACTTAATTTCACTATTTTCTTTGGAGCAACTGTATCTAGACAAAGGGTAACATTCCTGTAAAACAGGGTTACTACGGCCTCCAGGGAGTCAGTGGTAAAATAGTCATCCCATTGACAGAGTCGAATAAGTTCTTGGACTAATCCCCAGTCTGTATATTTGTAACTACGACATATTGTGCTTCCTGAGTCTTGTTTGTTTCCTGTATTTAGTGGTGAGAAAGGCAGAGAGCAGAGTACCATTCTATGGTCACTACTGGAAAATCTATTACCAACATAGGTGGAGACTGGGATTGTGTCATGACAAAAAACAAGGTCCAACATGTTGTCACCACGAGTAGGTGTCTGGACGTGTTGTTGCCATCCATAACAGTCGATAGTGGCAAGTAATTCGTCGAAGCGTTGGGGGCCGGAACTAGTTAACCAATTGACTTCTGAAAGATTGAAGTCTCCTGCAATTATTTTGTAATTAGCACTGAACAAGGAGGCGTGTGCAAACGATTTAGCTAATAACGCATCAGTTTCTTTTGTTGCGCTTGGTGCTCGATAAACACAGCCTGTGAGAAGTTTGTACTTATCTTCATGTAAGACAACCCAGAGTGAATCAGGCACATTATTCATTATTTTATCTTCCACCTTACTGACTACAAATGAGCTATGTATATATATGAGACATCCTCTACCACGCTTGCAATCTCTGTTTGCACGGTGTATAGTGTAATCATCGATACCTATATGCCCATCAAGTACAGAGGATGAGCACCATGACTCAGTAATCAGAGCTACAGTAGGCTTGGCGACTAATAATAATGTCCTTAGTTCAGATATCTTATTGATTAAGGAACGTGCATTAATCAGCAATATCGTGAATAAGTCACGGGATACTACAAACTAGCTTAAAATGTCACCATAACCTAAATCTATTTGTGCGTCAGCACCAGAAGAGTTTATGAATGAAAGGGAGGTCGGACTGGGTGACTGTACATCGGGGTTGGTGTGCAATGAGGTGTCCCTTGGTGCCATGGGTCGTACCGGTGATTCGAGACACCTTATTGTTGGTTACATGTTGGCGTAATAATAAAGGTTACTTGAGTCGCCAATCAGTGTTTTGGTTTTCGCGCTGGTTAATACAAAGTGTTTCTGAAAGTCTTCGAGGGACAGCGTGAGGTCCAGCGTAGTAAGAGCTGGACATTGACAGTTTATCAGACATGGCTGACATAAGTTGATGAGTCACTTTGCAATGTATAATGCACACCATATAAAAATCGGTCATGAAAATTTAGCCTAAAATGTTCTGCTAACCAGTTGTTTTTCTCAGAACCATTCTACATCACTTCATCACCAACTGTTCCACTACTCATATTACTCTGCTGTAATACTGGCTATTTCTATATTCCATAATTCCTGAGGGAAACTTAATTTCCCAGTCTTTTGTAGTAAACCCCTTGTTCACTGTATAATGACAATACTGCTAAGAATGCCCTCAGGCACTGTTGTACCCTTTGACCTAATGGGAAGCACATGTCATTAAAGCTGTCGGTGTGCAGCATGCTGTATGAATGCGACGGCGTCAAAGCAATGCAATATTACAACTGCATTCATTGCAAAAGGACTCAGAGCTTAATATCAATAGAAGAGGGAGGGTGGAGCTTTCCAATCGGCAGGTTTGGAAATGGTCACAAATTTGAATCCCTTAGATCTGTAATAATAATAATAATAATATATTCTCATTTTGTACATGAGGGACGCCAGTTTACAGGCATCATCAATATGGTAAATTACATATACCATTAGCAATCATACTTAATTAATAACAATGTTTTATTAAAATACATATTTTTTCCTACCTATGTAGGACATATCAAATGTACAGGCATGGATAAGCATTATTTAAATTTCATAAATTTGGTTTGTGGTTAAATTACATGGTTGCTGACGCTTTTGTCTTTGGTTTGTGGGAACAGTATGATAACCAGTCATTCAATGGAGCACATAATGAAATATAGGAATATTGACTTCGCATTAACAAAAAAACCTAAGTAAGTTTTGGATGGATTAAAAATACTTGGGAAAAAATAAAGCTTGAAGTAATTCCACAATATAACTTAGGTGTGTACAAATCCGAATCTCATTTTTGATTTATATCCAAATTGGGTAATAAGAAAGCTATTTTTACAGATACGATCAGTTATGTTATAAGTTACAATCGTGACGTTGTATTACAAATTGATACTTTTCCATTGGTTTAAGAGTATATTCCACAAATGTAATCCAGGTTGCGTCGTGGGGAAAGTTAATTCGTTATTAACTAGGCAACTGAAAGATATGGGACCAATAATGTTTGCAGATCATTTGTCATTGTAAATGGTCAAACATCCACATTATTCATTCTCATTCAAAAGGTCAAATGGAAGCTGAAATGGTGAGAGAAAAAAGAAGACAAACAACAGCAACGCAAAAGAAAGCAACGGGAGTCCTTAAGGAGTGATTAATAAATATATACATATATATTCTGTCTAGTAACTATGGTTATTTTTGTTCACTAACTAACTAGTCCCGTTATGCTAACTTTTATATTATGTGTGAACTAATATTACTGTCCTGTGTAGAAATGTTTATCATCTAGTTCCAATAATATTAAAATTTATAATTATAGTTTGTTGTAACTACACGTTTAAAGAACTTAAAATATCTATGTAGGGTGAAAAAGGTGTAAGAGTCAGACGTATAAGTGCATTGTCATCTTTGAGCAGTCTGGTGACTGAGGAGATGAACACTGGAAGTGTGTTTGCATCGCGCACATTAGCTGGTAGTCTATTCCAAATGACTGAAAACTTATTTAAGAAGAAGTTGTACCGCACGTAAGTCTGACAGTGCTCAATAGCAGCTAGGTTGTGATGATTTCTAAGATTGTAACTGATGACAGTGGTAGGTTTAGTTATTGGCTCGGAGGAATGCAAGAGAAGATTAGTTAGCTTATAGTAAAAGATAAGGTTTAGCTTAAGGCGTCTTTTCCAGAGGGGTTCTAATCTTAGTCTTCGCATCGCTCATGGTATTCCAGACCACTTTCTAAACCAAGAGTTCTTGAGGTAAACTGCCGTTGCACTCCCTCTAATTTAAGCTTGTCATTTTGTCTGAGTCCGCTAAGAATAAACGGGCAGTATTCTAAGATAGGTCGGACACATACTTTGTATAATAAAACCCTAGTTTCACAACAAAAGAAATTGCGTGTTATGCATCCTATCAGCCTTCGTGTTTTACGTCTGGCATAATCAGTCTGTTCAGCGAACGTTAGGTTACTAGAGTATCTAATACCGAGATCTACGACTGAGTTGAGCTTAGCTAGTTTTCGCCCATTTATTTCAAGAGTTAGATCAAGGTTACTGTTGCCGATACAAATCCAGCCGCATTTGTCAATGTTAAAGTTTAGACAGGATTCAGCACACCATGTTGCGAGACTACTTAGTTCAAGATGTATTTTAGTAACCATATCGCTTAATTCATGAGTGTAGCAGGAGTAGACGACTTTGAGGTCGTCAGCATATAGGAATGGTTTACCTGAGGTGAAGCACTTGCAAATGCTGTTAATGTAGACTGTGAATAAAAGTGGACCTAGGACACTACCTTGCACGACCCCACTTGAGATCTGCCTAGGATGAGACAATACAGATCCAACTTTGGTTATTTGTACCCTGTTGCTTAGAAATGATTTTAACCAGTTCAGTAATGGGTTGCGAATTCCACAAGAGTACAGCTTCTCAAAGAGAATACTGTGAGATACCATGTCAAATGCCCTAGATATATCGAAGTAGAGAACAACGACTAGCTTACGTGCTTCGCGACTACTAGTGATGCAGTTGAAAAAGTCGAAGTGGCAAGTAACGCAGGATCTATTTTTGAGAAATCCGTGTTGAGACCTTGTAACAAGATCTTCCCTAATTAGGTAGTCTGACAATTGATCTTTTACAACTTTCTCCATGATTCGTGAGATAACTGGGGTTATATTTATGGGTCTGTAATTGCGGACGTTTGCCTTATCACCAGATTTGTAATGTGGAATTATGAAGCTAGTTTTCCACTCACTAGGGTAAGTGCCAGTGTCCATAGATATTGAGAAGAATTTAAGAAGTAACAGGGGTATATCACACCCACTGTTTTTGAAAATTATCGAAGCGAGGCCATCCGGTCCCGTACTAGTGGAAGGTTTAAGGCTTTTAATTGCTTGTACTATTAACTGATTAGTGAACACAATGCTTTCAAGGGAAGAGCTAGTAAGGGGAGCGGTTTCACCAGGCATATGTGTTTCTAAACTAAAGTTTGCAAACCAATCACTGAAGAGTTCACAGATAGTGGCAGGTTCATTGTAGATTACTTTGTCGTGAAGTAAGTATGGGATTTCCCTCGCCGACTGCATTCGTTTTTTAAGAAGTGCCGTTAAGTTATAAACTTTGGAGGTACTTTCAAGTGCCGTTAACTCTTCGTCGAGGTCCTTTTGAGAGCGTAGGCGCTTGATAGATTCAAGAGACTCGTGGATTGAGAGCAATAGTGATATATCCTTAGTGGAATAGTACTGTTTCTTCAGCTTCCTTAACTTATTACGGTGTGCCCTTGGAATATATTCAGTTCGGTGTCTACTTAATTTCACTATTTTCTTTGGAGCAACTGTATCTAGACAAAGGGTAACATTCCTGTAAAACAGGGTTACTAAGGCCTCCAGGGAGTCAGTGGTAAAATAGTCATCCCATTGACAGAGTCGAATAAGTTCTTGGACTAATCCCCAGTCTGTATATTTGTAACTACGACATATTGTGCTTCCTGAGTCTTGTTTGTTTCCTGTATTTAGTGGTGAGAAAGGCAGAGAGCAGAGTACCATTCTATGGTCACTACTGGAAAATCTATTACCAACATAGGTGGAGACTGGGATTGTGTCATGACAAAAAACAAGGTCCAACATGTTGTCACCACGAGTAGGTGTCTGGACGTGTTGTTGCCATCCATAACAGTCGATAGTGGCAAGTAATTCGTCGAAGCGTTGGGGGCCGGAACTAGTTAGCCAATTGACTTCTGGAAGATTGAAGTCCCCTGCAATTATTTTGTAATTAGCACTAAACGAGGATGCGTGTGCAAACGATTTAGCTAATAACGCATCAGTTTCTTTTGTTGCGCTTGGTGCTCGATAAACACAGCCTATGAGAAGTTTGTACTTATCTCCATGTAAGACAACCCAGAGTGAGTCAGGTACATTATTCATTGTTTCATCTTCCACCTTACTGACTACAAATGAGCTATGTATATATATGAGACATCCTCCACCACGCTTGCAATCTCTGTTTGCACGGTGTACAGTGTAATCATCGATACCTATATGCACATCAAGTACAGAGGATGAGCACCATGACTCAGTAATCAGAGCTACAGTAGGCTTGGCGACTAATAATAATGTCCTTAGTTCAGATATCTTATTGATTAAGGAACGTGCATTAATTAGCAATATCGTGAATAAGTCACGGGATACTACAAACTGGCTTAAAATGTCACCATAACCTAAATCTATTTGTGCGTCAGCACCAGAAGAGTTTATGAATGAAAGGGAGGTCGGACTGGGTGACTGTACATCGGGGTTGGTGTGCAATGAGGTGTCCCTTGGTGCCATGGGTCGTACCGGTGATTCGAGACACCTTATTGTTGGTTACATGTTGGCGTAATAATAAAGGTTACTTGAGTCGCCAATCAGTGTTTTGGTTTTCGCGCTGGTTAATACAAAGTGTTTCTGAAAGTCTTCGAGGGACAGCGTGAGGTCCAGCGTAGTAAGAGCTGGACATTGACAGTTTATCAGACATGGCTGACATAAGTTGATGAGTCACTTTGCAATGTATAATGCACACCATATAAAAATCGGTCATGAAAATTTAGCCTAAAATGTTCTGCTAACCAGTTGTTTTTCTCAGAACCATTCTACATCACTTCATCACCAACTGTTCCACTACTCATATTACTCTGCTGTAATACTGGCTATTTCTATATTCCATAATTCCTGAGGGAAACTTAATTTCCCAGTCTTTTGTAGTAAACCCCTTGTTCACTGTATAATGACAATACTGCTAAGAATGCCCTCAGGCACTGTTGTACCCTTTGACCTAATGGGAAGCACATGTCATTAAAGCTGTCGGTGTGCAGCATGCTGTATGAATGCGACGGCGTCAAAGCAATGCAATATTACAACTGCATTCATTGCAAAAGGACTCAGAGCTTAATATCAATAGAAGAGGGAGGGTGGAGCTTTCCAATCGGCAGGTTTGGAAATGGTCACAAATTTGAATCCCTTAGATCTGTAATAATAATAATAATAATATATTCTCATTTTGTACATGAGGGACGCCAGTTTACAGGCATCATCAATATGGTAAATTACATATACCATTAGCAATCATACTTAATTAATAACAATGTTTTATTAAAATACATATTTTTTCCTACCTATGTAGGACATATCAAATGTACAGGCATGGATAAGCATTATTTAAATTTCATAAATTTGGTTTGTGGTTAAATTACATGGTTGCTGACGCTTTTGTCTTTGGTTTGTGGGAACAGTATGATAACCAGTCATTCAATGGAGCACATAATGAAATATAGGAATATTGACTTCGCATTAACAAAAAAACCTAAGTAAGTTTTGGATGGATTAAAAATACTTGGGAAAAAATAAAGCTTGAAGTAATTCCACAATATAACTTAGGTGTGTACAAATCCGAATCTCATTTTTGATTTATATCCAAATTGGGTAATAAGAAAGCTATTTTTACAGATACGATCAGTTATGTTATAAGTTACAATCGTGACGTTGTATTACAAATTGATACTTTTCCATTGGTTTAAGAGTATATTCCACAAATGTAATCCGGGTTGCGTCGTGGGGAAAGTTAATTCGCTATTAACTAGGCAACTGAAAGATATGGGACCAATAATGTTTGCAGATCATTTGTCATTGTAAATGGTCAAACATCCACATTATTCATTCTCATTCAAAAGGTCAAATGGAAGCTAAAATGGTGAGAGAAAAAAGAAGACAAACAACAGCAACGCAAAAGAAAGCAACGGGAGTCCTTAAGGAGTGATTAATAAATATATACATATATATTCTGTCTAGTAACTATGGTTATTTTTGTTCACTAACTAACTAGTCCCGTTATGCTAACTTTTATATTATGTGTGAACTAATATTACTGTCCTGTGTAGAAATGTTTATCATCTAGTTCCAATAATATTAAAATTGATAATTACAGTTTGTTGTAACTACACGTTTAAAGAACTTAAAATATCTATGTAGGGTGAAAAAGGTGTGAGAGTCAGACGTATAAGTGCATTGTCATCTTTGAGCAGTCTGGTGACTGAGGAGATGAACACTGGAAGTGTGTTTGCTGCGCGCACATTAACTGGTAGTCTATTCCAAATGACTGAAAACTTATTTAAGAAGAAGTTGTACCACACGTAAGTCTGACAGTGCTCAATAGCAGCTAGGTTGTGATGATTTCTAAGATTGTAACTGATGACAGTGGTAGGTTTAGTTATTGGCTCGGAGGAATGCAAGGGAAGATTAGTTAGCTTATAGTAAAAGATGAGGTTTAGCTTAAGGCGTCTTTTCCAGAGGGGTTCTAATCTTAGTCTGTCGCATCGCTCATAGTATTCCAGACCACTTTCTGAACCAAGAGTTCTTGAGGTAAACTGCCGTTGCACTCCCTCTAATTTAAGCTTGTCATTTTGTCTGAGTCCGCTAAGAATAAACGGGCAGTATTCTAAGATAGGTCGGACACATACTCTGTATAATAAAACCCTAGTTTCACAACAAAAGAAATTGCGTGTTATGCATCCTATCAGCCTTCGTGTTTTACGTCTGACACCATCAGCCTGTTCAGAGAACGTTAAGTTACTAGAGTATCTAATACCGAGATCTACGACTGAGTTGAGCTCAGCTAGTTTCCGCCCATTTATTTCAAGAGTTAGATCAAGGTTACTGTTGCCGATACAAATCCAGCCGCATTTGTCAATGTTAAAGTTTAGACAGGATTCAGCACACCATGTTGCGAGACTACTTAGTTCAAGATGTATTTTAGTAACCATATCGCTTAATTCATGAGTGTAGCAGGAGTAAACGACTTTGAGGTCGTCAGCATATAGGAATGGTTTACCTGAGGTGAAGCACTTGCAAATGCTGTTAATGTAGACTGTGAATAAAAGTGGACCTAGGACACTACCTTGCACAACCCCACTTGAGATCTGCCTAGGATGAGACAATACAGATCCAACTTTGGTTATTTGTACCCTGTTGCTTAGAAATGATTTTAACCAGTTCAGTAATGGGTTGCGAATTCCACAAGAGTACAGCTTCTCAAAGAGAATACTGTGAGATACCATGTCAAATGCCCTATATATATCGAAGTAGAGAGCAACGAATAGCTTACGTGCTTCGCGACTACTAGTGATGCAGTTGAAAAAGTCGAAGTGGCAAGTAACGCAGGATCTATTTTTGAGAAATCCGTGTTGAGACCTTGTAACAAGATCTTCCCTAATTAGGTAGTCTGACTATTGATCTTTTACAACTTTCTCCATGATTCGTGAGATAACTGAGGTTATATTTATGGGTCTGTAATTGCAGACGTTCGCCTTATCATCAGATTTGTAGTGTGGAATTATGAAGCTAGTTTTCCACTCACTAGGGTAAGTGCCAGTGTCCATAGATATTGAGAAGAATTTAAGAAGTAACAGGGGTATATCACACCCACTGTTTTTGGAAATTATTAAAGCGAGGCCATCGGGTCCCGTACTAGTGGAAGGTTTAAGGCTTTTAATTGCTTGTACTATTAACTGATTAGTGAACACAATGCTTTCAAGGGAAGAGCTAGTAAGGGGAGCGGTTTCACCAGGCATATGTGTTTCTAAACTAAAGTTTGCAAACCAATCACTGAAGAGTTCACAGATAGTGGCAGGTTCATTGTAGATTACTTTGTCGTGAAGTAAGTATGGGATTTCCCTCGCCGACTGCATTCGTTTTTTAAGAAGTGCCGTTAAGTTATAAACTTTGGAGGTACTTTCAAGTGCCGTTAACTCTTCGTCGAGGTCCTTTTGAGAGCGTAGGCGCTTGATAGATTCAAGAGACTCGTGGATTGAGAGTAATAGTGATATATCCCTAGCGGAATAGTACTGTTTCTTCAGCTTCCTTAACTTATTACGGTGTGACCTTGGAATATATTCAGCTCGGTGTCTACTTAATTTCACTATTTTCTTTGGAGCAACTGTATCTAGACAAAGGGTAACATTCCTGTAAAATAGGGTTACTACGGCCTCCAGGGAGTCAGTGGTAAAATAGTCATCCCATTGACAGAGTCGAATAAGTTCTTGGACTAATCCCCAGTCTGTATATTTGTAACTACGACATATTGTGCTTCCTGAGTCTTGTTTGTTTCCTGTATTTAGTGATGAGAAAGGCAGAGAGCAGAGTACCATTCTGTGGTCACTACTGGAAAATCTATTACCAACATAGGTGGAGACTGGGATTGTGTCATGACGAAAAACAAGGTCCAACACGCTGTCACCACGAGTAGGTGTCTGGACGTGTTGTTGCCATCCATAACAGTCGATAGTGGCAAGTAATTCGCCGAAGCGTTGGGGGCCGGAACTAGTTAACCAATTGACTTCTGAAAGATTGAAGTCTCCTGCAATTATTTTGTAATTAGCACTGAACAAGGAGGCGTGTGCAAACGATTTAGCTAATAACGCATCAGTTTCTTTTGTTGCGCTTGGTGCTCGCTAAACACAGCCTGTGAGAAGTTTGTACTTATCTTCATGTAAGACAACCCAGAGTGAATCAGGCACATTATTCATTATTTTATCTTCCACCTTACTGACTACAAATGAGCTATGTATATATATGAGACATCCTCTACCACGCTTGCAATCTCTGTTTGCACGGTGTATAGTGTAATCATCGATACCTATATGCCCATCAAGTACAGAGGATGAGCACCATGACTCAGTAATCAGAGCTACAGTAGGCTTGGCGACTAATAATAATGTCCTTAGTTCAGATATCTTATTGATTAAGGAACGTGCATTAATCAGCAATATCGTGAATAAGTCACGGGATACTACAAACTAGCTTAAAATGTCACCATAACCTAAATCTATTTGTGCGTCAGCACCAGAAGAGTTTATGAATGAAAGGGAGGTCGGACTGGGTGACTGTACATCGGGGTTGGTGTGCAATGAGGTGTCCCTTGGTGCCATGGGTCGTACCGGTGATTCGAGACACCTTATTGTTGGTTACATGTTGGCGTAATAATAAAGGTTACTTGAGTCGCCAATCAGTGTTTTGGTTTTCGCGCTGGTTAATACAAAGTGTTTCTGAAAGTCTTCGAGGGACAGCGTGAGGTCCAGCGTAGTAAGAGCTGGACATTGACAGTTTATCAGACATGGCTGACATAAGTTGATGAGTCACTTTGCAATGTATAATGCACACCATATAAAAATCGGTCATGAAAATTTAGCCTAAAATGTTCTGCTAACCAGTTGTTTTTCTCAGAACCATTCTACATCACTTCATCACCAACTGTTCCACTACTCATATTACTCTGCTGTAATACTGGCTATTTCTATATTCCATAATTCCTGAGGGAAACTTAATTTCCCAGTCTTTTGTAGTAAACCCCTTGTTCACTGTATAATGACAATACTGCTAAGAATGCCCTCAGGCACTGTTGTACCCTTTGACCTAATGGGAAGCACATGTCATTAAAGCTGTCGGTGTGCAGCATGCTGTATGAATGCGACGGCGTCAAAGCAATGCAATATTACAACTGCATTCATTGCAAAAGGACTCAGAGCTTAATATCAATAGAAGAGGGAGGGTGGAGCTTTCCAATCGGCAGGTTTGGAAATGGTCACAAATTTGAATCCCTTAGATCTGTAATAATAATAATAATAATATATTCTCATTTTGTACATGAGGGACGCCAGTTTACAGGCATCATCAATATGGTAAATTACATATACCATTAGCAATCATACTTAATTAATAACAATGTTTTATTAAAATACATATTTTTTCCTACCTATGTAGGACATATCAAATGTACAGGCATGGATAAGCATTATTTAAATTTCATAAATTTGGTTTGTGGTTAAATTACATGGTTGCTGACGCTTTTGTCTTTGGTTTGTGGGAACAGTATGATAACCAGTCATTCAATGGAGCACATAATGAAATATAGGAATATTGACTTCGCATTAACAAAAAAACCTAAGTAAGTTTTGGATGGATTAAAAATACTTGGGAAAAAATAAAGCTTGAAGTAATTCCACAATATAACTTAGGTGTGTACAAATCCGAATCTCATTTTTGATTTATATCCAAATTGGGTAATAAGAAAGCTATTTTTACAGATACGATCAGTTATGTTATAAGTTACAATCGTGACGTTGTATTACAAATTGATACTTTTCCATTGGTTTAAGAGTATATTCCACAAATGTAATCCGGGTTGCGTCGTGGGGAAAGTTAATTCGCTATTAACTAGGCAACTGAAAGATATGGGACCAATAATGTTTGCAGATCATTTGTCATTGTAAATGGTCAAACATCCACATTATTCATTCTCATTCAAAAGGTCAAATGGAAGCTAAAATGGTGAGAGAAAAAAGAAGACAAACAACAGCAACGCAAAAGAAAGCAACGGGAGTCCTTAAGGAGTGATTAATAAATATATACATATATATTCTGTCTAGTAACTATGGTTATTTTTGTTCACTAACTAACTAGTCCCGTTATGCTAACTTTTATATTATGTGTGAACTAATATTACTGTCCTGTGTAGAAATGTTTATCATCTAGTTCCAATAATATTAAAATTGATAATTACAGTTTGTTGTAACTACACGTTTAAAGAACTTAAAATATCTATGTAGGGTGAAAAAGGTGTGAGAGTCAGACGTATAAGTGCATTGTCATCTTTGAGCAGTCTGGTGACTGAGGAGATGAACACTGGAAGTGTGTTTGCTGCGCGCACATTAACTGGTAGTCTATTCCAAATGACTGAAAACTTATTTAAGAAGAAGTTGTACCACACGTAAGTCTGACAGTGCTCAATAGCAGCTAGGTTGTGATGATTTCTAAGATTGTAACTGATGACAGTGGTAGGTTTAGTTATTGGCTCGGAGGAATGCAAGGGAAGATTAGTTAGCTTATAGTAAAAGATGAGGTTTAGCTTAAGGCGTCTTTTCCAGAGGGGTTCTAATCTTAGTCTGTCGCATCGCTCATAGTATTCCAGACCACTTTCTGAACCAAGAGTTCTTGAGGTAAACTGCCGTTGCACTCCCTCTAATTTAAGCTTGTCATTTTGTCTGAGTCCGCTAAGAATAAACGGGCAGTATTCTAAGATAGGTCGGACACATACTCTGTATAATAAAACCCTAGTTTCACAACAAAAGAAATTGCGTGTTATGCATCCTATCAGCCTTCGTGTTTTACGTCTGACACCATCAGCCTGTTCAGAGAACGTTAAGTTACTAGAGTATCTAATACCGAGATCTACGACTGAGTTGAGCTCAGCTAGTTTCCGCCCATTTATTTCAAGAGTTAGATCAAGGTTACTGTTGCCGATACAAATCCAGCCGCATTTGTCAATGTTAAAGTTTAGACAGGATTCAGCACACCATGTTGCGAGACTACTTAGTTCAAGATGTATTTTAGTAACCATATCGCTTAATTCATGAGTGTAGCAGGAGTAAACGACTTTGAGGTCGTCAGCATATAGGAATGATTTACCTGAGGTGAAGCACTTGCAAATGCTGTTAATGTAGACTGTGAATAAAAGTGGACCTAGGACACTACCTTACACAACCCCACTTGAGATCTGCCTAGGATGAGACAATACAGATCCAACTTTGGTTATTTGTACCCTGTTGCTAAGAAATGATTTTAACCAGTTCAGTAATGGGTTGCGAATTCCACAAGAGTACAGCTTCTCAAAGAGAACACTGTGAGATACCATGTCAAATGCCCTATATATATCGAAGTAGAGAGCAACGAATAGCTTACGTGCTTCGCGACTACTAGTGATGCAGTTGAAAAAGTCGAAGTGGCAAGTAACGCAGGATCTATTTTTGAGAAATCCGTGTTGAGACCTTGTAACAAGATCTTCCCTAATTAGGTAGTCTGACTATTGATCTTTTACAACTTTCTCCATGATTCGTGAGATAACTGAGGTTATATTTATGGGTCTGTAATTGCAGACGTTCGCCTTATCATCAGATTTGTAGTGTGGAATTATGAAGCTAGTTTTCCACTCACTAGGGTAAGTGCCAGTGTCCATAGATATTGAGAAGAATTTAAGAAGTAACAGGGGTATATCACACCCACTGTTTTTGGAAATTATTAAAGCGAGGCCATCGGGTCCCGTACTAGTGGAAGGTTTAAGGCTTTTAATTGCTTGTACTATTAACTGATTAGTGAACACAATGCTTTCAAGGGAAGAGCTAGTAAGGGGAGCGGTTTCACCAGGCATATGTGTTTCTAAACTAAAGTTTGCAAACCAATCACTGAAGAGTTCACAGATAGTGGCAGGTTCATTGTAGATTACTTTGTCGTGAAGTAAGTATGGGATTTCCCTCGCCGACTGCATTCGTTTTTTAAGAAGTGCCGTTAAGTTATAAACTTTGGAGGTACTTTCAAGTGCCGTTAACTCTTCGTCGAGGTCCTTTTGAGAGCGTAGGCGCTTGATAGATTCAAGAGACTCGTGGATTGAGAGTAATAGTGATATATCCCTAGCGGAATAGTACTGTTTCTTCAGCTTCCTTAACTTATTACGGTGTGACCTTGGAATATATTCAGCTCGGTGTCTACTTAATTTCACTATTTTCTTTGGAGCAACTGTATCTAGACAAAGGGTAACATTCCTGTAAAATAGGGTTACTACGGCCTCCAGGGAGTCAGTGGTAAAATAGTCATCCCATTGACAGAGTCGAATAAGTTCTTGGACTAATCCCCAGTCTGTATATTTGTAACTACGACATATTGTGCTTCCTGAGTCTTGTTTGTTTCCTGTATTTAGTGATGAGAAAGGCAGAGAGCAGAGTACCATTCTGTGGTCACTACTGGAAAATCTATTACCAACATAGGTGGAGACTGGGATTGTGTCATGACGAAAAACAAGGTCCAACACGCTGTCACCACGAGTAGGTGTCTGGACGTGTTGTTGCCATCCATAACAGTCGATAGTGGCAAGTAATTCGCCGAAGCGTTGGGGGCCGGAACTAGTTAACCAATTGACTTCTGAAAGATTGAAGTCTCCTGCAATTATTTTGTAATTAGCACTGAACAAGGAGGCGTGTGCAAACGATTTAGCTAATAACGCATCAGTTTCTTTTGTTGCGCTTGGTGCTCGCTAAACACAGCCTGTGAGAAGTTTGTACTTATCTTCATGTAAGACAACCCAGAGTGAATCAGGCACATTATTCATTATTTTATCTTCCACCTTACTGACTACAAATGAGCTATGTATATATATGAGACATCCTCTACCACGCTTGCAATCTCTGTTTGCACGGTGTATAGTGTAATCATCGATACCTATATGCCCATCAAGTACAGAGGATGAGCACCATGACTCAGTAATCAGAGCTACAGTAGGCTTGGCGACTAATAATAATGTCCTTAGTTCAGATATCTTATTGATTAAGGAACGTGCATTAATCAGCAATATCGTGAATAAGTCACGGGATACTACAAACTAGCTTAAAATGTCACCATAACCTAAATCTATTTGTGCGTCAGCACCAGAAGAGTTTATGAATGAAAGGGAGGTCGGACTGGGTGACTGTACATCGGGGTTGGTGTGCAATGAGGTGTCCCTTGGTGCCATGGGTCGTACCGGTGATTCGAGACACCTTATTGTTGGTTACATGTTGGCGTAATAATAAAGGTTACTTGAGTCGCCAATCAGTGTTTTGGTTTTCGCGCTGGTTAATACAAAGTGTTTCTGAAAGTCTTCGAGGGACAGCGTGAGGTCCAGCGTAGTAAGAGCTGGACATTGACAGTTTATCAGACATGGCTGACATAAGTTGATGAGTCACTTTGCAATGTATAATGCACACCATATAAAAATCGGTCATGAAAATTTAGCCTAAAATGTTCTGCTAACCAGTTGTTTTTCTCAGAACCATTCTACATCACTTCATCACCAACTGTTCCACTACTCATATTACTCTGCTGTAATACTGGCTATTTCTATATTCCATAATTCCTGAGGGAAACTTAATTTCCCAGTCTTTTGTAGTAAACCCCTTGTTCACTGTATAATGACAATACTGCTAAGAATGCCCTCAGGCACTGTTGTACCCTTTGACCTAATGGGAAGCACATGTCATTAAAGCTGTCGGTGTGCAGCATGCTGTATGAATGCGACGGCGTCAAAGCAATGCAATATTACAACTGCATTCATTGCAAAAGGACTCAGAGCTTAATATCAATAGAAGAGGGAGGGTGGAGCTTTCCAATCGGCAGGTTTGGAAATGGTCACAAATTTGAATCCCTTAGATCTGTAATAATAATAATAATAATATATTCTCATTTTGTACATGAGGGACGCCAGTTTACAGGCATCATCAATATGGTAAATTACATATACCATTAGCAATCATACTTAATTAATAACAATGTTTTATTAAAATACATATTTTTTCCTACCTATGTAGGACATATCAAATGTACAGGCATGGATAAGCATTATTTAAATTTCATAAATTTGGTTTGTGGTTAAATTACATGGTTGCTGACGCTTTTGTCTTTGGTTTGTGGGAACAGTATGATAACCAGTCATTCAATGGAGCACATAATGAAATATAGGAATATTGACTTCGCATTAACAAAAAAACCTAAGTAAGTTTTGGATGGATTAAAAATACTTGGGAAAAAATAAAGCTTGAAGTAATTCCACAATATAACTTAGGTGTGTACAAATCCGAATCTCATTTTTGATTTATATCCAAATTGGGTAATAAGAAAGCTATTTTTACAGATACGATCAGTTATGTTATAAGTTACAATCGTGACGTTGTATTACAAATTGATACTTTTCCATTGGTTTAAGAGTATATTCCACAAATGTAATCCGGGTTGCGTCGTGGGGAAAGTTAATTCGCTATTAACTAGGCAACTGAAAGATATGGGACCAATAATGTTTGCAGATCATTTGTCATTGTAAATGGTCAAACATCCACATTATTCATTCTCATTCAAAAGGTCAAATGGAAGCTAAAATGGTGAGAGAAAAAAGAAGACAAACAACAGCAACGCAAAAGAAAGCAACGGGAGTCCTTAAGGAGTGATTAATAAATATATACATATATATTCTGTCTAGTAACTATGGTTATTTTTGTTCACTAACTAACTAGTCCCGTTATGCTAACTTTTATATTATGTGTGAACTAATATTACTGTCCTGTGTAGAAATGTTTATCATCTAGTTCCAATAATATTAAAATTGATAATTACAGTTTGTTGTAACTACACGTTTAAAGAACTTAAAATATCTATGTAGGGTGAAAAAGGTGTGAGAGTCAGACGTATAAGTGCATTGTCATCTTTGAGCAGTCTGGTGACTGAGGAGATGAACACTGGAAGTGTGTTTGCTGCGCGCACATTAACTGGTAGTCTATTCCAAATGACTGAAAACTTATTTAAGAAGAAGTTGTACCACACGTAAGTCTGACAGTGCTCAATAGCAGCTAGGTTGTGATGATTTCTAAGATTGTAACTGATGACAGTGGTAGGTTTAGTTATTGGCTCGGAGGAATGCAAGGGAAGATTAGTTAGCTTATAGTAAAAGATGAGGTTTAGCTTAAGGCGTCTTTTCCAGAGGGGTTCTAATCTTAGTCTGTCGCATCGCTCATAGTATTCCAGACCACTTTCTGAACCAAGAGTTCTTGAGGTAAACTGCCGTTGCACTCCCTCTAATTTAAGCTTGTCATTTTGTCTGAGTCCGCTAAGAATAAACGGGCAGTATTCTAAGATAGGTCGGACACATACTCTGTATAATAAAACCCTAGTTTCACAACAAAAGAAATTGCGTGTTATGCATCCTATCAGCCTTCGTGTTTTACGTCTGACACCATCAGCCTGTTCAGAGAACGTTAAGTTACTAGAGTATCTAATACCGAGATCTACGACTGAGTTGAGCTCAGCTAGTTTCCGCCCATTTATTTCAAGAGTTAGATCAAGGTTACTGTTGCCGATACAAATCCAGCCGCATTTGTCAATGTTAAAGTTTAGACAGGATTCAGCACACCATGTTGCGAGACTACTTAGTTCAAGATGTATTTTAGTAACCATATCGCTTAATTCATGAGTGTAGCAGGAGTAAACGACTTTGAGGTCGTCAGCATATAGGAATGATTTACCTGAGGTGAAGCACTTGCAAATGCTGTTAATGTAGACTGTGAATAAAAGTGGACCTAGGACACTACCTTACACAACCCCACTTGAGATCTGCCTAGGATGAGACAATACAGATCCAACTTTGGTTATTTGTACCCTGTTGCTAAGAAATGATTTTAACCAGTTCAGTAATGGGTTGCGAATTCCACAAGAGTACAGCTTCTCAAAGAGAACGACCTTGACCTTGGCGGCCTGTTCGAATTTTTGGGCCTGCTACCAAAATATCTACATTTTGCATCCAGTTTACTGTTTACCAGCATACATTTATCACTTAAATATGAATTCTAACAGAATCATTTACTCTCGTAACTTTATTAATGATTTACGACCAAATGACTTTCATATTCCTAAGAAACCAAGAAGGAAACATCGTAGTGGTTGGCAGAGAGCTCTCAAACGTACACCAATACACTTAACTACGGTCCCCGTCATAATGAACTCAAACTGTCGCTCTCTGCCAAATAAGATAATGTACCTACAATCCCTGATGTCAACTGATACGTATCATAACACCGCCATAATCACACTACAAGAAACGTGGTTGCATGAACTGTATGATGACAACCTTATCTCACTAAAGGACTTTATTTTATTTCGTCAAGACCGTCAATGTTGTAATAAGAAAAATGGTGGTGGCGTTGCAACTTTTATTCACTCCAAATGGTCTGTCTCAAATAACGTCTGTTTCACCTTCTCAAATGACTTCATTGACTGTATTACTGTCAAATGTCGCCCCAAACATATCCCCAAATATAAGCAATTCTATATTACAAACATGTACATTTCTCCTAGTTGCTCTCCATCTGATCTATCTAATTTTGCTGATGAATTCACCATGTTTGCTGCTGCCAACTTCGACAACTCTCTATCCGTTATTACTGGAGACTTCAACACATCAGATTGCTCCTTTCTTGAAGCTCTTGGTCACACAAACATAGTCAAATTTCCCACTCGACTTGACAAAACTCTCGACTCGTTTTTACTAATGACGAAGGAGTATATGAAACACGTAGACGTTCACCGATACATAACTCCGATCACTGCATTGTCCGCGTTTTGCCAAAAATATACAGCAAAACACATATTAAAATCTTCTCACACCTGTCTACGAAGCACAAGAAAGATGCTACACATCTGACAACTTACTCAATCTAAGATGCATGTTAAAAGATACCAACTGGGATCTATTCTATGAAAGTACATTAGATGACTCAATCACCAATATAATGGATTATCTTAAGTTCTGCCTCGACATATGCTGTCCCAAACAAACACTGTTCAAACGCCTCGACCGTTTCTCGTCTCCCCGTCTCAAACAACTTCGCAGGCAAAAAGAAATGTTATATAAATGCAAAGACAAGTTAGGACTTAAAAAGATTAATGCTCAAATCAAATCTGAAATCAAAAATCTTAATGCTATCTATAACCAAACACTTTTATCATGCAAATCTCCTAACAGCATGTGGAAACTTTTCAATGAAATTACTGGCAAAAGTAAGCGATGTAATGTCTTTCCCTCTTGTGATGTTAATGCTCTTAATCTGTCTTTTTTACGCTCTCCTTCTACTATAACCACTTCTAACGTTACTAATCTTGTAGCTGATAACTTCCAGGACTTCAATACTCTCGATGTTTTGAAATGTCTTAAAACTCTTAAGCCCTCACATAGTCTTGGCCCTGATAGCATACCTGCATATGTTCTAAAACAATGTGCAGATGCTTTATGTTTTCCTCTAACTAATATCCTAAATGCTTCTTTCTCCGAAAACGTTGTACCTGTTCCATGGAAAGACATTAAAATAGTCCCTGTCCCTAAACCTGGAAATAGCAAGAACGTAAAGTTCAGACCCATCGCCATCACTTCCCCGTTTCTAAAGCTCATGGAAAAACTAGTACTTCTTAAACTCGAACCCTCCCTTAAAAGCTTCGAAGACCCCAAACAATTTGCCTACAGACAGGGTAGGAGCACTTTAGACGCTGCAGCCGTCTTACACAACAGTATTATCTCATCATTAGACAAAGGTGCCAAATATGTCCGCTGCACGTTTCTTGACTTTACTTCTGCTTTCGACTCTGTACCTAGAAGTCTCTTGCTAAATAAGCTCTCCATGACACAAACCGAGTCCTGGGTCACTAACTGGTTGCATTCCTACTTTTCAAACAGAATGCAGTACACCGTATACAAAGGCCAATCCTCCTCTGCTGTGCTCACAGAAGCTGGTGTCCCCCAAGGTGCTGTACTCTCCCCACTTCTCTTTTCTTTCTTCCTACATGACCTACCGTCTTCAAATGACATTAACTTTGTCAAATATGCTGATGACCTAACTGTATCTTTACCTGTCAAATGTCAAAGTGACTGCACTAAACTAAATGGCTTCTTATCGGAAATTAGCCAATGGTCCAAGGAAAACGGTCTCACCTTAAATCCCTCCAAATGCCAAACAGTTAATTTCACCCTTAGGCATAAATCTGACCTAAACAAACTGGTTAGCACTCACGAGATGTGCAACATAGATGGCAGTGAAATAGAAACCAAGTCGGAAATTAAATACCTAGGCGTCACTTTATCCTCTGATCTTTCCTGGTCGTCTCATATCTTGACGATTTCCAAGAAAATATACCGTCTTACCTTCTACATCAAGAAGTTAAGACATTCTGGTGTAACCCAACCCTTACTCCTACAATTTGTTAACTCCCGTATTCTGCCTATTATTCTCTATTGCTCCCCCTTAGTCTTTCCTGGGCTATTGAAGAAAGACTATACCTTATTACGTAGGATGTTAAAGGTTGTCAGCAGGGTAAGCAGCTTGCCACTTAGCCAGCTAGTTAATATTCTGGTGGACAGGCATATGGACTCATGTGAAAAATGGGCGAAATCCATTTTATCTGACTCACAACACCCTCTACATTCACAACTCTCCCCATGTATCTCTTCAGGGAAAACAAGAAGCCTATATAGGAAACTATATGCCCGCACTAGTAAGTACAAAAACTCATCCATACCCTACCTAGCCCGTGTTCTGTGCGATAAAGAATGCATCAGGCATGAAACCTTTAACTTATTAAATAGTCAGTAGAACCAATGGATCTCGTCTTTCCAACTCACATCATTTATAGGTACAACGTTTTCTCGCTCTTCATTCTGTATTTATTTTTGTTATGTGCTGTTTTGTTTCTCTCTTCCTTGCAAACTCTACTTAAAACTTTCTTGTTCGTTCTTTCACACTCTGTATATCTCGACCATTTTGCTATCGCTTACGCCAGTAAATATGCTAGTAGTTTCTACTTCTCTAACACCTTCAAACACTGTAATTTTGGCTTTGCTACCCACATACTAATATGTTGTTGAGATAACTTTAATCTATGTAGAACTTTATTTATTGTTAATGTAAAAAACTGGATGCAATATTGTAGTAAAATGCTGAGAATTCCATTCTGTATCACAAGTACTGATTTGGAATAAAGCTTATGTTATGTTATGTTATGTTATGTGAGATACCATGTCAAATGCCCTATATATATCGAAGTAGAGAGCAACGACTAGCTTACGTGCTTCGCGACTACTAGTGATGCAGTTGAAAAAGTCGAAGTGGCAAGTAACGCAGGATCTATTTTTGAGAAATCCGTGTTGAGACCTTGTAACAAGATCTTCCCTAATTAGGTAGTCTGACAATTGATCTTTTACAACTTTCTCCATGATTCGTGAGATAACTGGGGTTATATTTATGGGTCTGTAATTGCGGACGTTTGCCTTATCACCAGATTTGTAATGTGGAATTATGAAGCTAGTTTTCCACTCACTAGGGTAAGTGCCAGTGTCCATAGATATTGAGAAGAATTTAAGAAGTAACAGGGGTATATCACACCCACTGTTTTTGAAAATTATCGAAGCGAGGCCATCCGGTCCCGTACTAGTGGAAGGTTTAAGGCTTTTAATTGCTTGTACTATTAACTGATTAGTGAACACAATGCTTTCAAGGGAAGAGCTAGTAAGGGGAGCGGTTTCACCAGGCATATGTGTTTCTAAACTAAAGTTTGCAAACCAATCACTGAAGAGTTCACAGATAGTGGCAGGTTCATTGTAGATTACTTTGTCGTGAAGTAAGTATGGGATTTCCCTCGCCGACTGCATTCGTTTTTTAAGAAGTGCCGTTAAGTTATAAACTTTGGAGGTACTTTCAAGTGCCGTTAACTCTTCGTCGAGGTCCTTTTGAGAGCGTAGGCGCTTGATAGATTCAAGAGACTCGTGGATTGAGAGCAATAGTGATATGTCCTTAGTGGAATAGTACTGTTTCTTCAGCTTCCTTAACTTATTACGGTGTGCCCTTGGAATATATTCAGTTCGGTGTCTACTTAATTTCACTATTTTCTTTGGAGCAACTGTATCTAGACAAAGGGTAACATTCCTGTAAAACAGGGTTACTAAGGCCTCCAGGGAGTCAGTGGTAAAATAGTCATCCCATTGACAGAGTCGAATAAGTTCTTGGACTAATCCCCAGTCTGTATATTTGTAACTACGACATATTGTGCTTCCTGAGTCTTGTTTGTTTCCTGTATTTAGTGGTGAGAAAGGCAGAGAGCAGAGTACCATTCTATGGTCACTACTGGAAAATCTATTACCAACATAGGTGGATACTGGGATTGTGTCATGACAAAAAACAAGGTCCAACATGTTGTCACCACGAGTAGGTGTCTGGACGTGTTGTTGCCATCCATAACAGTCGATAGTGGCAAGTAATTCGTCGAAGCGTTGGGGGCCGGAACTAGTTAGCCAATTGACTTCTGGAAGATTGAAGTCCCCTGCAATTATTTTGTAATTAGCACTAAACAAGGATGCGTGTGCAAACGATTTAGCTAATAACGCATCAGTTTCTTTTGTTGCGCTTGGTGCTCGATAAACACAGCCTATGAGAAGTTTGTACTTATCTCCATGTAAGACAACCCAGAGTGAGTCAGGTACATTATTCATTGTTTCATCTTCCACCTTACTGACTACAAATGAGCTATGTATATATATGAGACATCCTCCACCACGCTTGCAATCTCTGTTTGCACGGTGTACAGTGTAATCATCGATACCTATATGCACATCAAGTACAGAGGATGAGCACCATGACTCAGTAATCAGAGCTACAGTAGGCTTGGCGACTAATAATAATGTCCTTAGTTCAGATATCTTATTGATTAAGGAACGTGCATTAATTAGCAATATCGTGAATAAGTCACGGGATACTACAAACTGGCTTAAAATGTCACCATAACCTAAATCTATTTGTGCGTCAGCACCGCAAGAATTTATGAATGAAAAGGAGGTCGGACTGGGTGTCTGTACATCGGGTTGGTGTGCAATGAGGTGGTCCTAGGTGCCATGGGTCGTACCAGTGATTCGGGACACCTGGAAAATTTACCATGTGTTCCTGGATATAAGGGTAGTACAGGTTGGGCCTAGGTTGACGGTTAAAAGGCATAGCATCAAAGGTCTACCCATCCAACTGCTATTCGTCATACCGGTACACACCTTCGGGTTGTTTTTATAACTTAAAGGGAATTGTGAAGGAAGGTGCTTTGGCTGCAAGACTTTAGGAGTCTTGGAGCCTGACTTTCTATAAGGTGGAGCATGCGGAACACCTCCAGAATACTTATGTTTCGAGAGGAGTTTTTCGTAACAAGTGATGGTTTGTTGGCATTCTTACTCTCAGCAGGCTTATTGAATACAAAGTATTCTTCCCCATCATTAGTCTCAACCCTGCGAAATTTGTTCATCGTGGTGAGGTTACTACGTTTGGGGGGAAATTTCTTAGAACAACTTGCAGAAGTTCTAGTCATTTTAACATCTTTCGATGAGGCTTTATTTACAGGGGTACTGGTATCTAAATCAGTTCCTAGTTCCATTGGCAGGTGTGGTTGTTGTGTAGTTTGCTGAATGCTAGTTTCAGCACTAGGTGTCTGTTGCTGTGCACGATCCTTATTTGGTAAATCAAAGCTAGAGGAGGTGACCAGGTTATTACTACGCATTATTCTGCGCTGACACGGTGTTTTATCCTGAGCTACGGTTATAGACTTATAACTGCTATTCAGTCTTAAGTGATCCTGACATTTAGTAAACTTACTAGCATCAAGGGAATTACTGAATTTAAAAATGATGGGGCAATTAGCCTGGTTAGACTTTTTACGAAGTCGTTTGCATTCACATGGAACACTAGCCATGCCGCAACAAATCAGGATTTTGTGTCTTACAGTTTTCAGGGGCAGAGAATCTGGGACGTTGTAAACTATAGCTTGGTGAGAAGAGGTTATACGCTTCATCACCTCCGTAGCCAAGCAGTCAATCAGATTTTCAGCTTTATTTAGGTTGTCTGGAGATATTTTAGGATGTTGTTTTAAAAGACAGGCTATTGGGTCTAAATTCGAAAGCTTGTTTTGAGTTACATCCAGTAAAGACTTAACCTGGCCAATATCAGAACGGCTCTCCGTGGTATTTGAGATTGGCAGTGACATACTATCAAACTGATCTAATTTTTTCTGAATTTCACTTACTTGCCTCTGCATATCTTTCAAAAGGAGGTTTAGTTTACAGAACTCAGAGTTCTCTAACAGAACATCTTTCACCTGTATCACAGGAGTGAGATCTGCACTCAAACCATTTTGAGAGCTAGTAGTTGATACTGTATTACCGGGCGGTAATGCAGTTATAACCGAATTTGAGCCACTATCTAAAACAATTGTTTCTACGAACACGTTTTTTAGAGATTTGGACCATAATTTCAAGAATTACATGACAATAAGCAGTAAATAAATGTCAGAGCGAACACGTGCAAAAATATCACCAATTTCGAACGTACTTCAAATGAAGAATTGTTCATCGTTGCATTTTATACCAGTCGGCAGCTGCCTATAATTTTCTTTTACTCCTGATATAGCGTTCAATCACATAAGAGCAAAGCGTTCACCCGAATAAATGTTGTTTACCGATTGACCAGGCGAAGTTAAACTTTCGACACCACTAACTACCAATCAGCGAATTATCCAATGAGATTCACGAACGATGTGGAATTATCCAATGAGGTTCACGAATGTAGTTCAATGTTGCATAGCGCTTGATTCATTTCTATTTTTTTTTTTTATTTTTGATTTACAGCTTGATTCCACACTGTATTTTCGGTACAAGTATGGAATTTTCAGCATGGATATCGGTAGCCCAAATTTTGCAGGCCGACCATAGATATCAGGTGTGCGTCGGTGCGGGCTCGAACCCCGGACCATGTGCATGGTCGGCGAGAGTCCTAACCACTGTGCCACCGATGCGTGCCCTTACAAGGTTACGGTTGCAATTCGACGAGGATACTGCATTGCAGTACTGCCTGGATTTAGGGTTTCTCCGGAAGGAGCGAACTTGTTCATGTGGTGGTATCATGACTTTAGAAAGCTATAGCAGATCAATTGATGGATTTGTTCATCGTTGTGGTATATGTTTGAAGCGTTCTAGTATTAGAGAGGGTAAGCTGATTATTTTAATATTTCGTAGCAACTTTTTTCGCCAGGTTGCATCTGTCCCTAACGCAGATTTTATATATCTGCAACTACTGGGTGCTAAAACAGCCAGTGAGAGCAGCATCTGCTGAGACGAAGAACAGCCTGGTGTCAACAGTCCAGTGGTACCAGCATTGTAGAGATATCGCATCATGGAAAATGGATAAAATCACTTGTTTGTTGGGTGGAGAAGATGTTATCGTGCATATCGATGAGACAGTGCTGGTAAAGAAGAAATACAATCGCGGTCGCTAGCGAGCGAACAATATATGGGTATTAGGTTTGTACGAAACCTCGCTTCTAAAGGGATTCGTGGAAAGGATTGCGGATAGAAAAGCAACCACCCTTATACCCATTATCACCAGACTTGTCAAAAGAGGGTCTATGATACATACGGACGAATGGAAGGGTTACAATTCCCTGTCATCTTTGGGATATATCTGTGGAGTCCTCAAAAATCAACTTATCCAAATTTTACTACTATGTAAATAATGAACATATTGTACACCACTTTGTTTTAACCAGAAACTCTGTACTTTGACTTTACCTCGGGTTTTGAAAAAATATATAGTTGTGCCTTCGACTCTCCGTCTTCTCCACCATCTCAACTGCCGTCGATCAATCCTAATCACCTGCTTTCTATCTCTGATTTTTGCAGGAGCACCGTAGTTTCTTCCTACGTACTTTGGTCGACCTCCGGTAACGCTAACATTGGAGAATTACTACTGGAGCAGTCTTTCCGCAGCACCTGGAGTCTATAACGTTTATTGTGGACTGTGGACCTTTGTAAACCCAAGTAATCAAACTTTAATACATTCTTCCCGTAACTAAACTCATTTGGTATTTTATTTTCTACTTGAATTTGGGTAACTAAGCTAATAGAGTGAAAAGGTCCACCACAATAATTGGTGAGCCCGTTTCGAACCCTTCTTTTATGGTTAACCCGTTTTCGAACCTTTTTGTTTCGATAGTTACCTCGTTTTGAACATTTTTGTTGCTATTTTGTCCTTATAAACTCGCACTGCTTTAATTTTTGTTACCACAAGTTTTTCTATTTTGTATATCTATATACTTACATATTATATGACAATGGCTCCACCTAAACGTACCACTGTTGCTGAAGAAGGTAATAAAGGCGAAGAGACACAGAACTCTGCTGTTAACGCCTTGCCGGATTTAAGACTTCCTCAATTTGATCTGGCTGAACCACGTGTCTGGTTCACAATTATTGAACAGTTGTTTGCAGCTCGAGGTATTATGTCGCAGATCGCCATGTATGGTTGCGTATTAGCAGCAATTCCCACGGAAGTACTACGAGAGGTTATCGATGTCATAGACAGCAAACCTACAGACTCTCAATATGACAAACTAAAAGCTGCACTCATCCAGCGGACCACTCTCTCCGATGAGAAACGCATACAACAACTACTTACTTCGTGTGATCTAGGTACAAAAATGCCATCTCAACTACTTAGACATATGCGCCAGTTGATTGGGTCACACAAAGTAGATGAGTTAATTCTACGTCAGATGTTCTTACAACGTTTACCACAAAATGTTCAACAAATCCTAACAATATCTTCTAGGACGACAGACCTTGAAGAATTAGCTAAAATGGCCTCGGGTTTTGAAAAAATATATAGTTGTGCCTTCGACTCTCCGTCTTCTCCACCATCTCAACTGCCGTCGATCAATCCTAATCACCTGCTTTCTATCTCTGATTTTTGCAGGAGCACCGTAGTTTCTTCCTACGTACTTTGGTCGACCTCCGGTAACGCTAACATTGGAGAATTACTACTGGAGCAGTCTTTCCGCAGCACCTGGAGTCTATAACGTTTATTGTGGACTGTGGACCTTTGTAAACCCAAGTAATCAAACTTTAATACATTCTTCCCGTAACTAAACTCATTTGGTATTTTATTTTCTACTTGAATTTGGGTAACTAAGCTAATAGAGTGAAAAGGTCCACCACATATCCATCATAGAGTCAATCATTCAAGTGATTTTGTGGATGCCGATACGAGAACACAAACAAATTCTATTGAAGGATTTTGGGGCGGGTTGAAAAATAGGATAAGAGCTATTAACGGATCTCAAAAGGAGCTTGTATGGGACTAATATTAGAGTTCACTAACATACCAAATATAAAAGTAATAATCCAAGTCAGTGGAGTGTTAAATCACAATATATTACCAAAAATACAGTGACGAGTTATAGCAACAAAAAGGATTACTTGGATATAAAGTCTAAGTCCTCGGCTACAAATTAATTATATTGTAATGCAATGGAAACCGATACAATGCTACTAAACAAGTTTCTTTTTCAGAAAGAAACGTTGATGTGGCATCACTGGAGCAAGAGGAAGACCGGTTATCCGAACTTGTTATAAATGATGATAACTAACTTGTACCCGGGTAATTCGAGTCTGGCTTGCTTAAAATAAACGCTTCCTCCTCGCCGTCTTTGCCTTCTTCTTCACCCGTCGTGCTTGTGGTCTGTGTGCTTTATAACTGGTGTCGGAGGTGTTTTATCTACGCCGAGATATGGCAGATTACCCTCAAGATGCTCTTCCCAAGCTCTTTCCGGAGGAATGTGCCCCCACATTGCCAAGCATTCCGCCACTTCCTCGCCCACCCATGTTCCAGCCTTCCTCAGACTATCCATGCTGGAAGAAACGCATGCTGGCGTACCTCGACATCGCCCCCGCAAGCCATCATTTCATCCACGTCCTCAACAGCCTGTCCGACGACGCCTACGCTCTAGCTGACGCGGCTGGGTTCAGCAACACCAACCCCATGCGCACCAACTGGGAGATACTAGACCAATGCTTTGACTTGAGACAGAACTCGCAGCACACCATGCTCAGATTCTACTCCCGTCGACAATTACCAGGGGAGAGTTTCCTGGACTACCTCCATGCCCTCCAGCTCCTGGCAGCTGGCCTTGACTGCCACAAGGACCTCCCCAGCCGAGACCAGGCAGTATGCACACGCTTCGTCGAGGGAATGACGCCAGGAGAACTGCGCACACACCTACGACGTCAGCTCCCAACCAGCACAGTCGAACTACAGCGAATTATCCTCCATTTCATGGACGCGGAGAACGATTACACGCCTACACCCAGCAGCTCTCGATATCCACTGCCAACAGTACCCACAGCAGCCACCATGACTCCCGTCCGCAGTGACCGTTCCAGAAGCCAACGGCGTTCAAATGAGGATGCTACGCGTGGATGTTACTACTGCCAACGTTACGGGAAGAAGGCCCGCAAGTGCGGGCACAACCGTCAGCCCGACCGCAGTAAGTCCCCTATTTTTAACCTGTCTACATACTCTCGGTCACAGCAACCTTTGATGTTATGGGGATATATTAATGGCGTACCCTCTAAAGTTCTCTTAGATACTGGTGCGTCGGTTTCGCTCGTAAAGGCGGCCTTCCTTCGACGCGTGCCCCAGCACTCACCCCCAGTAACCGCACATAATATCTTGACGACGGCTAACGGCGCTAAATTGGAAGCTCGATCTGCTACAGATCTACAGCTGCGCCTGGGAGACTTAAATGTGCATCATCGGTTCCTTATCTGTACGCAAATAACATGGGACCTCATCCTCGGAGTAGACTTCATGACGTCCCACCAAACCCTGATAGATATTCCCAATTCTCGCGTCACAATCGACTCCGTTCCTGTAGCATTGTATAGACCCCAACAACAGACCTCTTCGGAGTTAAGGGTACCAATATCTACCACCTTAAATCAAATTTCGGTTGACCCATCCGCCCCTGCGCCTCTCCGAGAGCGAATGCTAGAATTAATTGGTGTATACGCGGATGTGTTTGATGATGGGGCTAATCCAGGACGAACTGGAGTGGTCAAGCACCGTATCGATACCGGCAGCCATCCGCCGGTGCGCCAGCCATCCAGACGCATCCCGGTGCATTATCAGCCCCAACTAGAACGTTTGCTACAGGACATGTTGGACAAAAATATCATCGTACCTTCCTCGTCCCCATGGGCGTCACCTATTGTGTTAGTTAAGAAGAAAGATGGATCCCTCCGTATGTGTATCGACTACCGCAGGTTGAACGCCGTGACGAGACGTGATTCCTTCCCGATCCCTCGCATTGACTCTACTCTCGACGCACTGAGTGGCTCGAAATGGTTCTCCACGTTAGATTTAGCATCTGGGTACTGTTTTTTTTTGGTACACCCTGACGACTGCCCAAAGACTGCCTTCATCCTTCCGACTGGGTTATATGAATTTCGCACCATGCCCTTTGGTTTGTGTAATGCCCCCGCCACTTTTCAACGGCTGATGCAAGTTGTCCTAGATAAGTTAGTTCCACAACAATGTTTAATATATCTTGATGACATCGTTGTCCACGGAAAATCCCCAGAAGAACACATAGATAACCTACGTACGGTCTTTAAACGCTTACGCACGGCGGGCTTAAAGTTGAAACCGTCTAAGTGTACCTTTCTTCAGCGAGAAGTTATTTTCTTGGGTCACCGCATTTCCCCAGATGGCATCCAGACAGATCCAGCGAAAACTCGCCTCATCTCCGACTGGGCTGTACCTAAGTGTAGTAAAGACGTTCGCAGCTTCTTGGGTTTCGCGTCGTACTATCGTCGCTTCGTCCCCGCGTTTGCCACCCTAGCATCACCCCTACATCGCTTAACGGAACAGGGTCGGAAATTTTTATGGACTAGTGAGTGTCAAGATGCCTTCAACGAGTTGAAGCGACGCCTCACGTCATCACCCATCCTCGCATTTCCTGACACGTCTCCATCGGCTGGCTCCTTCATTTTAGATACTGATGCAAGTGCCACTGCCATTGGTGCCGTTCTCTCCCAAGTGGCACCCGATGGTCGCGAACGGGTTATCGCATATGCCAGCCGTAAGCTCGACAAACGTGAAACCCGGTACTCCACGACACGCCGAGAGATGCTGGCTCTTGTTCACTTTCTCAAATACTTTCGTCATTATCTGCTTGGGCGCCCATTTCGAGCACGCACTGACCATCGTGCTCTGCAGTGGCTGCAAACCTTTCGCGAACCTGAAGGCCAGGTTGCTCGCTGGCAGGAACGGTTGCAAGAGTTTGATTTTACCTGTGAGTACCGCCCTGGACCCCGCCACGCTAACGCTGACGCCCTTTCCCGTCTGCCGCCTGATGTTTCCCCGGTGAATGCTATATTAAATACAGGTCTAGATGTTGATTGGGCAGCACTGCAGGCGTCTGACGCCGATATTCAACCTGTCTACTCCCGACAGCTTCACGGGAACGATAAACCGTCGAATAAAGAACTACAGAGTCTGTCTGATGCAACCAAATGCATCTGCGGTAAGTGGGGGATACTACGCCTGATTGATAACGTTTTGTACATAGTCGAACCGCCATCATCGCCTCGCCTTCTCGTGCCACGTTTGAAAGTCCCGGAGGTAATACGTCTTGTACACCAGCAGCTGGGTCACGCTGGCCAACGAAAAACCGAGCACGCCGTCCGTCAACGCTTTTGGTGGCCACTTCTTCACCACGACGTCACTGAGTTTTGCCGCAACTGTGCTACGTGTGCGCAGATTAAACAGCCCAAAGCATCCCCCCGAGCACCGTTAGTACCGATGCTTACCGAGGCGCCTAATCATCGCGTTGGGGTAGACGTAATGGGGCCAATAACAACGTCGAGACGCGGCAATCGATACATACTTGTCATGGTTGATTACTTCACAAAGTGGTGCGAAGCCGTCCCCTTGCGACAACAAGATGCCTTGACGATTGGCCGCGCGTTCATAGACAATTGGGTGTCCCGTTTTGGTGCCCCTCTTTATCTACACTCTGACCAGGGCGCTGCATTCGAGAGTTATCTTCTTGCTCACATCTGCAATACCTTTGGCATCCGGAAGACCCATACTACGCCATACCACCCACAGGGTAATGGACTCGTCGAACGTACCAACAGAACTATTAAGAACCTCATCAGTGCCTTCTTATGCAACGCACCGGAGAATACCTGGGATGAGGTCCTACCCCAGTGTTTGCTGGCATACCGCTCTTCCATGCATTCATCGACGGGTTTTTCCCCAGCCCTGCTATTGTTCGGACAGGAACTCCGTCTTCCAGTCGAGATTCAAACTCCGCTGTTACCATACGAGAAAATCGACTGCATTCCCTATGTCCGACATCTTCGCCACCACCTAGAGGTCGCCTACAACCTGGCGCGTCGTCATCTACAGTCCTCGTCCGACCAACAGAAGACTAATTACGACCGATTTGCCCGTGGCCCCACTTACTCGCTTGGCGATTACGTCTGGCTTCATCGACCATCCGTTCCGGCCGGTTCCTGCCCCAAATTCTACGCTCCCTGGCAAGGACCCTATGAGATCGTCCGGCATCGATCCCCGACTACGTATGTCCTGCGGCATCTGCAACGGCCTCAAGCGAAGCTAGTCACAGCACATTATAATCAACTGAAACCACATCATCCAGCAGCCGTCACGGAACCGTCTCCACCCGCGCAACCGCCGCCCGCAACCAGCTACGTCGAGGTGCCGCCCGATGGAGGTGTTGCATACCCTACACCACCACCGGGCACTGAGGACAGTGCCTCCAGAGGGGAGGAGGCGATGTAATGCAATGGAAACCGATACAATGCCACTAAACAAGTTTCTTTTTCAGAAAGAAACGTTGATGTGGCATCACTGGAGCAAGAGGAAGACCGGTTATCCAAACTTGTTATAAATGATGATAACTAACTTGTACCCGGGTAATTCGAGTCTGGCTTGCTTAAAATAAACGCTTCCTCCTCGCCGTCTTTGCCTTCTTCTTCACCCGTCGTGCTTGTGGTCTGTGTGCGTTATAATATAATCCACGGGCACGTTAATTGTTTGGACTGCGTCTGTTGTAGCTGCAGTGTTCCGGTTGTAGAAATGTCTTCGGTTGAGAGTAGTAGGCTCCTACAATAAATCCGAAGTATACAACACGGTGTGAGTGGAGCAAGTAAGCAGAAGTGATCAGGGAGAAGACGAAGTCTCCAACAGCAGAGTGTATTTTTCAATTGTACACGGAAGTTATGTATATTTCAACAAGAAGCGTTTTAAACAAAAATTATGTACAGTATCTCGAATTTATACAAATAACCAAAAAGTGTACAATCACATTGTTACGTACTCCACAAGCTCATTTAAAGTCATTTAGATGAATATATGTACAGAATATGCTGTAAATTCTCCATTGACAGTCCCATGCTAAACTGGGAGATGTTTCTGTCTCATGTTCAAGAAAGATATCCCATGTAAATTTTTTGTTATCTATTTTCTGCTTTTTTCTAAAAATATACATTTCCGTTCATCATATATGCCTCGTTATTGTGATTCGTCCGCTCAAGGTCGCTTGCTGATTGGTAGTTAGTCGTGTCTAAAGTTTAACTTTGCCATTGACCATAGCTATCACCAGGATATGAGATGAAGTTTCGGTTGTCACTCAACTTCGATTGTGACATTAGAGAAGGCTTTACAATTTAGGGTTGACAAGAATCTGGGGTGGAATTATGGAAATGAATAAAGACACACACGCCCTTGTGGAGAGGTTGACACTTCAAGGTCACGTATGCATATTTTGATTGGTAGATTTTACTTTGCGTAAACGCTGCGCCTAATACGAAGTACAAGTTACTGAGGCGGGCTTTGAAATGAAAGTAATAAAAGTCGCATAAACATTACATTTTTCAGCTTAAGGAGACAAGTTAACGCATGTATAAATTTTACAGATGTGATATGCATGTGGACCCACTAGAAAAGTGAATATTATTGGGCAACTCAATCAAAGTAGTATAAAGTTTTAATATTTAGTCTTTTTCAGTTTTTTGTAACGGACAGAGAGGAGAGGCATATGTGTAATATTTGCATTTTGCAGAAGACAAACTGTGAAAGATAAATCGGAAGTTCTAGGATTCTTCAAGTTTATTATGCGATATATGCACTATTCTTACCGATTCTACTATTGTTCCCTCCCTTGTTCACATATTCATTGTTGCTAAGATTAGGAATCGTTCACTTGAGGTAAGATTAATTCACCTGATATGTATACATCCTTAGGTATTTTTCAGCGCGGCTGGAGGTGGTCGAAGTAACACAATCTCGATCTTTGAATGGAAAGATGATAACTATAGTTTCTTCTGAATAATCGGGTGGTGCTGAAAGCTGCGTCACAGCCATCTGAGGGAAACTGACCCACCTATTGTGGATAAAACGATTAGTGGACTTTAATTTGACCATGATGTAGCCATAGAGAACTGCAACTGCGACTTTTTCCACTGAATTGTTATAAACCCTTCTTAATGTGAATATGTACTGTTTAACTGTTGTTATTTTGTAAATGTATGCATTTATGTCAACTACCTGTATCTCTCTTAATTATCATTTCGAGGACATTGCATAGTTAACGAAGTTTATAGGCAAGTAATACTGATGTGAAATGCGTGATAATTGCAAACCGTTATTATTTCCTCACTGCATCATCAATCCTCCCATGAAATGTTTCAGTTCCATTCAATCCGGCTGCGTAAAAGATTATCTTTCATCAGGGCTTGTGAAAAATATACGTTGAGCTTAGGTTTGTTTCGCGATTACTACGTATACGTAATAACAAATGTAGGACGGCTACGTACATCGAAAATAACGTGTTATAGGTATATCCTATTGAAGGAAATTTTCCTAGTATTCTTATGTTGCGCAAATTATCATTCTTTCAAATTAAATCATTACGCATTCCGAAACCGGCTACATCACTATTCCTTCAACAAGCAAAGGGAAGTAGTAGTGAACTCTTTAAAGAACACCGTTAAAACACTGAAGGGATATTCATTTCGATAAATAATTTTATATTATCACAAAGATTCCAACGATAACGCGCAAATTCTTCACTTGCACTTCATTAAAGCCTCCAAAAAAGTGAACCACTCCGTAAATTACAACTGAAACCTGCAAATCAACAATAGTAAGACATCCGTTAACAAATAATTAGGAATACGAAAATACTCCAAACCAAGGTAACTTTTAAGAGAAATTTGTTCATTAACTGTTATCTTGCGAATAAATCGACCAACACTCCTTTATAGCTTAAAACTGTTCTGACTGTTACAGAGTTTTCATACCTCAGAGACTCAAAACACACCTTCAGAATTTCCCGAAATATACGTCAATTACCTAATTTATTTCGTTTTTCTTAACGTGATCAACAGTTTACACAGAGTTTTAACATTCCGCATACAAAGAAATAACGAAATTCGATGACAGATGCATGTTCACTCAAACTGCTGAAAGCGTCTACTTTCCACCATTTTTCTAATTTTTTCGTTAAAATATAGTATTTATAATGTATTTCAGTTAAAAAAAACACCTGAAAACAACGTAGAACAACCCAAACACAACATCGCGATAACACATAACGACAGCCTGTGTGTGCCTTTATCCACTGCCCTGGACTTATCCGGCATGTTGGTTAAATTTCGCTCGATAAATTTTTTTGTCAATAATTTTCAATAAGATTTTGGTATAAGTTTTCTGAATCGATAGGAATTCTCATTTCCTTGATAGTTACGTTGGTGTCCGCGTCATGTAATCTTACTGCGATACACTCTAAGCGTATGGGTTGTAAAGATTAGTTTTTCAAGCTGAATGAGTCAAAACATCGGTATAATGAAAAAGATGGGTTAGTTCGAGTGTAGTGTCGTCTACACAAATAGTTTACTTCTTGTAAAAGCTGCAGCTTCTGAAATAATATCACCATCTTATCTAACTGCAACACACCTTTAGCATATTGGTTGCAATGATTAGTGTTTCAGGCGGACTGTATCAAAATGTCGGTGTAATGAGGAAGATAGGATAGTTAGAGGGTAATACCATTTACACAAATCGTTTACTCCATGTAGAAGCTGAACCTTTCGGCATAGTGTCATTCAATGAAGACTTCATGTCAAAGGATATCAATACAGCCTGTTTTCGTCTGAAGAACAGACTTTTTTGACAAAATATTTCTCTCAGTACTTGGAAATCACCTGCAAATGCTATCAGAATCGTTTGTGGGAACCTGAGTTATCATTTAGATGTGCTTTTCACTCTATCTGTGGTTGGACAGGAATTATGGTAAGTTGAAGGTAATCTCTAAGTAGATCTCATATATATTGGCACTGATTGGTGCAGTGTGCTATGGGTTACGTGAATTAAATGTACAAAAATACCTCAACTTTAATAATATTGTGCCACTGTCTACTTAGCTGACTGATAGGATAACAAACGAAGGTGGTTGTCACGATTTTTGCAAGTACAGTGCAGTGGAGAAGGCAATTACTCGTTAAAATTTCTTTGCTGTCCCAATTAATGCACTAAATCATTACACGGTATGATTATACGCATGAGTCGTGGTGATTATGAGAACTGAATCTATTCAGCTTTATTATCATTAATATGAATTTATTCTCTTTTACAATTTCCACTGACTGTATACTTAATGCTGCAATATTTTTGATCACCAATAGTGGAGATGAATTTCTCCTGAGATTTTCATTTAGACAAAACAGTACAGATGCGCTATGACGATCGAATTTTCTAGTTTGCATTATATGACATTATTATCCTCATCAACACAACAGGTCTGTGTATTTTACAATAGTTTAAGTGTTTCTCTATGTTGTTAACACTGTGCATAGCTGTTTAGAGTTGAGGCATGTTCAGCTTATATTTGATGCCTATAGTCTCCTAAATGTGAAAATGTGATTTCTGTAGGATTCACAAAACCCTGTGGACTAGACATTGCTGAGATTGTGGATTAATTTTTAAGTTATACATGTCCAATACTTCATTTCATGTAAAAGCATTTAGTGTGAAGTTGATCTGCAAGTAAGCTTGATGAGAGAATGACGCCTCAATAGTATGGATGTTTAGGAGATTGTCTTGCAATTTGCGTATAATCCTCAAAAACTAGAAAACATACGATGTCTATTTATGTATACGGCGTCAACATAAAAATCAGCTGTAGACTACAAACACATTTATCTGCATCAAGTATTACTTAGTATTGGCAGAATCATTGTATTTATAGTGTATGCTTATATGCAGAATTATCTCTCGTAACTTCATGTTGTGCTAGTTCTTACATATACTTTATTTTTTCAGATATACGGAGGTTGTCGAACATGAAATCAGCGGAAACATCATTCGCTCAAACTTACGTTAATACCCTTCATCAGAATTTTCTTTAGTAAATTCATCAAATGTTTAATATACTCTTGATTTGTAATTCCTCTGGACTCTTTCAATTGGTTGCTATACCATGTGCTTTTGTAATAAGTGAATTAGGAATTATAAACGCTAAGCGTAGTTAGTGGGATGGAGATTTACTGTAGTATTATGATACTGTTACTTTAGTTATTAATAGGATTTCGTGTCTGATTCTTCACAATAGCACATTGTAAAAGCTAAGTGGGATTTAGCAAGTTGAATAATAATTCTGTACTGTTCGATACTCTAAAGTCGCCTTATCTAGCCAGTTGCAAGTCCGTATACTGTTAAACAGCAAGTATGTAGTACAATTAAATGTAGTAACTTAGGCTTGATAGCTGATTCACTAATCTGTTAATATGCTGTGACATAGTCAAATAGACTGTTCGCTTGACAATGAGCTAAGAAAGAATTTTTATTTATTTCCAATATTCCGTTGAATCACAAAATGTTATAATAATGTCAACGCAGTTGAAGATTGGACGATCAATTCATGTTTGTTTGCTCAAAACCAACTTCCCCGATTTTCGCGGAGGCATCAATACGACAGTCATCGTCTCATCGGTCGCTGTTCAGAAAGAAGTCAGCAGTAAACCGTCAGAAGTAATATTGTGATTTATTTTTGTAATATTCGTTCATAGACCTTAGTCATACGTGATTTATATGTTGGTGTAACAATAAAGAATCCTCGAGTCAACAATTGGTGCTTCGGTTTTTTCGTCCGTTATTACTAAGCGTTTCTGAGAAACTTCAAGCGACAGCGTGAGCCCGAGCGTAGCAAGAGCTGGGCATTAACTGTTTACGAGACGTGGCTGACAGTTTCTGACGGTAGAAACAGATTCTGGCGGATCCAGACAGTTGGTGAAAGTTTGGATAGTCACCGTTCATCTTTCCTGGTGCCGGTCAAGTCCTCTTTGAACAAGCAATATCTGGAACGCTTTTGGAATTGGGTCAAGTTCAACAATGCCTGGGTCAAAGAAGGGATAGAGCGTCTTGGATGCAAACAGGAAAGTAAGTCATGGTGACATGTCTGTTAATTGTAACGATGTGTTTGATGTTAAGCATGACATGGTTGATGTTACTGTTTCGCCGTTCAGGGATAATAGGAACATCAAACTCCCTAAATTAGAACCACGGTGTTTCGATGGAAACCCGGCTGATTATTTACAATTTGTAAAGGAGTTTGAGATCATGCTGAGTAGTTTTCTATTAGAGTGATGAATTGAAATCGATGTATTTGACGAGGTATTGCACTGGAGATGCTTCAAGAGCTATACAGTGCTGTAAGTTTATGAAGCCAAAAGAGGGCTACTACGAGGCCATGAGCATACTACGTCAAAGTTTTGGAAGACCTTCGATGATTGCTAGGAAATTATTCGAGGCTGTTAAGGGTAATGGTGGTCAATTACAGGATGATTCCCAGGTACTTACTGAGTTTTTGCATAATTTGCTGATTTACAAGAATGGAATGATTTCGATGAATTGCATGAGTGACCTCAACTCGAGTTCTATACTAGAAGTAATGGCAAGACGCCTACCTACTCGACTGCAAAGGAAGTGGGTGAAGATAAGCTCCCGTATGGAGGATGAGGGTATCGAGCCAAAATTTGATGATATCCTGAAACTAATAAAGGATAGTGTCAATCAATCTATGATCAAGTTTGCCAGTATATTGAATCTCAACCCTAGAATAGAGCAGTCTGAGGGTAAAATGCAATAATTGATGACGAATAGGCCTCAGAGAGGTGGATATCGAGAAGGCTCCATGATGTCTAGTAATGCATATAGATCCAGTGAGTGTAACAGGTTTCGTAGTACATCCTCAACAGATAAGTTACAAGATGCAAGACAAACACGGTTGTGTTTTACACGTTTGCAAGAGGTGCATACAAAGGTGAACTGTGAATCAGTGAGCAAGTTCAGTGATAAGCTAAATGTAAACTCCAGGCCTAACTCCGAATTGTGTGACGATAACGGTGTTGTCAAGAAGTCTGTAGTTGCAACTGGTAAGCCATTGTTGAATAGAGTGTCACAGAATAGAGTTGCTGCTTCAGAGTGCAGTTCTGACCCTACAAGTTTACAAGGTATTACTAGTCAGAGTAAAGGTATAAAACATTTTAGCATTTCCGAGGAGGAATCAAAACTGTCTACTTGTGTTATAAAAGAGTTTGAAAATGATGAAGTTGACGGTAAAATGAATATTCGTGATAATGATCATGATACTTCACAGTTGTCTTTGGTTGATTATGATGAGATGATAGATATGCCTACTACTGCTGAGTTGAACAAAAGTTCTGTACAACTTGAACGTGAAAAGGAAATAAATGCAGATGCAGTTGCAGAAGGCATGCATACTTGTCAGATCGTCAGTGTGAGTGATCAGCATGTAGCCCACCTATCATCAGATGCTAATGTTAAACCTGAGCCGATAGTAAAAGACAGCAGTGGTGGTGGACATGCAGGTAGACAACTTTCTGAAAGTCGAGCAACAACAGCTTCTGATCCACCGCTAACTTCATCAACTGGTATCAATCGGTCATCGTTGGTGTTGTCATCCACAATGAAACAGTGGCCCATCAACTCAAGTATCTTCTGCAATGACTATGATAGTGTTGGTGCACTTGAAAAGACGGAAGATATTGCATAGTTTAGTGAGGATAAGCCAAGTGTAAACGAGAGAGTAATTGGTAAATTGACTTGCATGAATCAAGGCATTTCTAGTTTCAAGTTACTATTTGAATGTTATTATCTTTGGTGTAAATTACTCTGTGGCTACGCTTGGTTGACCAGATACGTCGTGTGTTTGTTCGTCATCTATATTCTACGATACAATGACATGAGCGTGTTACCGTTCAGATTTGAGGACATAGCTCATAGAAGGAAGTCAGCAAATGAACTCTGCGACGATTTTCCAACCTAGAACGTCAACCTGAGAAGGGTTGTAGGCGTACTGGTGTAAGTCCTACAGTTCTTCAAAGGGTAGAGCATCAATGAGCAGTCCAATGTGCTTGATGTATGATCTTGTACATATGTTCGTATTGTATATACTGAATTGATATCATTTGTCATCTAGCTGTTGGTAATTCTTTTTGTGTCCGGACGACTTCCACTTGGATCATCAACCTGAGAAGGGATGTAGGCGTACTGCTGTAAGTCCTTCTGTTCTTCAAGGGTAGTTTGCCGTGCCAGAATCCACAACATTTGATGTGTTGATTGTACATATGTTTGTGTTAAATAATTGTATGAGTTCCAGTTGATGTAATTGTTGGTTAATCTTGTTTGTATCCGTACATTCCATAAATTACAATCGTCAACCTGAGAAGGGTTGTAGGCGTACTGGTGTAAGTCCTGCAATTCTTCAAAGGAATTCCATCAAGACATGAACTGCGAGTTTGTGTGTACTGTTTGTATATACGTGTGGTGTGTCATATCAATTGGTGGTGTTTTGGATTCATTGTGTTTACTCGTTGTTTTCGTACCTTGTTTTTGTTGCATAATTTTATTAAAATTTTCGTCGTGAATACTTCTGAAGTTGTGTCCACTCTTCTACATCCGTGAATGAATTGATTGATGTTAGAGACAGCAGATGGGTCGTATACGCCGGGGAGGCTATTGCTGAGAATGAAATGCACACACGCCGGGGAGAAAGAGTGTAAACGACTGAGGCTCGCATACGTCATCGTTACTAGAATTGAGACAGAATGAGTGACAAGCGATTTCAGTGGTAATTGGTAGTGAGTAGATAAGAGGATGTGCGTAGAGTATCGTGAGGTACTACCATAGTCACGTTGCATTCTGCAAGAGTCATTCTAGCAAGTGGCGATTGCGTTGCAAGAGGATGCCTTTAACTGAAGGGCGCAGGTCGTCATTGATGTGTGAGATTGTGCTGTGAGTATGCTTGTGGTGTGTTGGCTTTTCTGTTTGTTTTCCATTTCAGCTCTGTCCGTGTGACCCAGGTTCTCGCAATGGCATCCAAGTCAACGTGTATTGGTCGTGAAGGAAAAAAGGGTTGGATCCCATTTTTGCCGGGGAGTGTCAATGGAGTTGAAGATTGAACGATCAATTCATGGTTGTTTGCTCAAAACCAACTTCCCCAATTTTCGCGGAGGCATCAATACGACAGTCATCGTCTCATCGGTCGCTGTTCAGAAAGAAGTCAGCAGTAAACCGTCAGAAGTAATATTGTGATTTATTTTTGTAATATTCGTTCATAGACCTTAGTCATACGTGATTTATATGTTGGTGTAACAATAAAGAATCCTCGAGTCAACAATTGGTGCTTCGGTTTTTTCGTCCGTTATTACTAAGCGTTTCTGAGAAACTTCAAGCGACAGCGTGAGCCCGAGCGTAGCAAGAGCTGGGCATTAACTGTTTACGAGACGTGGCTGACAAATAATAATATATCCATCAGATCTATGATCAACAACTGCGGTATTTGCATATCTTCTTTGTGGATATTTTTATGGAATAAAGTCGTTATTATTATTATATATTATATTATTATAACTTACGCCTTTATGCATCTAATTACCTCCAGTATTCCCTATTCATTTGATGTTTGCACACTAAACAGGTCTTTCATAAATTCTCCCACAAATGCCAAAGTTTCTGGTGTCACTAGTGTTAATAATAGTTGCTTCCTTGGTTTCAATGCAAATGACGTATATACGAACTGAAAAAAAGTTACTCTTACTTAATCTTCAACCTCCACTTAAAGCCTTTAACGATCCGAAACAATTCTCCTATAAACACAGTAGAAGAACTTTAGATGCAGCTGCAGTCTTGCATCACGACATTTTCTCCAGTATAGACAATGGGGCTATATTCACTGCAATTTCCTAGATTACACATCTGCTTTCGACTCAGTACCTAGAGATATTTTGTTAGATAAGCTTGCTAAAACTCACACTGAGTGTTATATGGCTTCATTCTTATTTATCAGGGAGAAAGCAGTACAATTTGGTCAGGGGTAAGTCGTCCATTACCAATTGTATTTTTGTTTGATGAACTTAATGTACGGAAGGAACTTTTTCAAGTACGCGGACGATCTAACTATTTCAATGTCTGTTATCTCCCAACTACACTGTACTAAGATGAACAGCTCTCTGTCAGGAGTCAGAAAACACTCTTAAACTAAATCCTTCGAAATGTTAGACTGTTATTTCCAGTTTCCGATGTAAAAGAAAGTTAGGCGAAGGTGTTGATTCCTATGACCGTTGCAAAACTGATAATTGTGATATAGAAATCAAGTGTGACTTTAAGTATCCCGGACTACTTCATCACAGCGTATTGGCCTTAAATGCATGCTACATGCAGCCATAACGTTTATGAGCTAGGGATGCAAATCAAGGTAAACGCTTGAACGGTACATTCATTATTTATAAAACTAACTCGTATGTAAGAACTACGCTTTGATCAGTTATACAACGTTTAATACATTTAGATACAATTAACCTACGCTGCTTACTTCCATGACGCATTACATAAAGCTACCTTAATATAATTCCCGCTGAAGGTAATCTCCTACAGCTACTACCTTAGTGGGTAACTTAACGTTATCTCTGAATAACGAAGTAAAAGCAGAAATTCTGAGAACTTTCGTGGTGAAAAGATCGTCTCCTACTCCAACAAATTAAACATACCCTAGTCTCCACAAAAACGTCCAGAAGTATTCCTCCTATCACCTTAAACGACTCACTGTTTGCAGTCATTTAAAAAGTAAAAATAAATTTACCGACGGCAGCTTGCTTATGATTTCTAGATATCATAATGTACCATGAGGAAAACGTTATATCCGCGCGGTTACAACAGTCAGATGCGCAAAATTAGTCCGAAACACAACAACCACGATTCTCGGTCACAGAACATCCCACTTCGCTACCTAGTCGTATAATCGTATCAACGGATGTTTCGCCAGAGGAAAGAAGACTACTGGTTCAAGGAAAATTTATTTGGAGTTTTTTTAAAGATCATGGACATCCATCTTTATAGTCACGGAAAAATCACAACTACGAGGAAACCACCGATCATAGATTACAACCCGAAACGTTATTCTTCCTAATTAATGTCTTACCTTTAACTGACATAGTTCGTACACTCACCAGATCATCGTATTTTATCCGCTTTGCAACACATCGAATGGATGTTAACACTGGCTCTACTACGGGCAGTCCTAGTTGGTGTATTTGGATCTAGTATATTAAGCAATAATAAGCATACGTAACACTTACCCTTAAGGATTCCAGTTACTTTTAGTTCCCAAAAATACACGCAAGCACATCAGATTCATACTTTCCATGCGGCTCAACCTTGTTTGACTTAGATTCCCTCACAATATATGTTTTTTTTAAATGATAGCAGACACACTGATGGTATATTCACATCCTCAAAAAGCTTCAAAGATTTTTCATTTCCAACCTAGGTTCTAAATTCTCCAGGATTATGTTCTTTGAAAAACTTGCTAATATCAATTTTGATCGTGCTTTCTCTCCTCTCTAGATTTACTGGTAGATTGTTGCACGCTGTAGACATGAACGTGGAAGACATTAGTTTTTCAGATTTCTATATGTTAAATACCCAAATGAGCCAGCAACAAAGCCTGCAACCAACAAATGGACTGGTAACAACTGCCTCGGTCAGCCAAACATCATGTGCATAATTTCCAAAACTTCTACACAGTACCAATTCATTAACAGCTGAAAAACAACTAAAACACTGAAAGCCGCACGAATGCAAGGTATGAAAAAATTACAACGAAATGAATGCACTGACCTGGTAGTGAAAACTTTCGAAACCAAAGAAATAATTCATTTTAACATCAACAGAAACAAAAAATGAGGTGAAACGCAACATTTGTGAATAATACGCAACAAGATGAGTCGTGAATCACTGCAGCATAAACTGAACAACAAACGCGTGGACGAACAGCTACGGAAGTTCAAACCAACATGGCCGACTAACATGGACGAAAATGACCTTTCAGCGTCTCACTCTACCAATGACCTTCTTAAGTTACGGATAATTTCAGTCGAAATCAACGTAGAACTGCCAAACACAATATCGTATTAACACACAACGACAGCCCGTGTGTGCCTTTATCCATTGCCTAGCGGCACACACGACTTTATGGAGAGGTTGACACTTCAAGGTCACGTATGCATATTTTGATTGGTAGATTTTACTTTGCGTAAACGCTGCGCCTAATACGAAGTACAAGTTACTGAGGCGGGCTTTGAAATGAAAGTAATAAAAGTCACATAAACATTACATTTTTCAGCTTAAGGAGACAAGTTAACGCATGTATAAATTTTACAGATGTGATATGCATGTGGACCCACTAGAAAAGTGAATATTATTGGGCAACTCAATCAAAGTAGTATAAAGTTTTAATATTTAGTCTTTTTCAGTTTTTTGTAACGGACAGAGAGGAGAGGCATATGTGTAATATTTGCATTTTGCAGAAGACAAACTGTGAAAGATAAATCGGAAGTTCTAGGATTCTTCAAGTTTATTATGCGATATATGCACTATTCTTACCGATTCTACTATTGTTCCCTCCCTTGTTCACATATTCATTGTTGCTAAGATTAGGAATCGTTCACTTGAGGTAAGATTAATTCACCTGATATGTATACATCCTTAGGTATTTTTCAGCGCGGCTGGAGGTGGTCGAAGTAACACAATCTCGATCTTTGAATGGAAAGATGATAACTATAGTTTCTTCTGAATAATCGGGTGGTGCTGAAAGCTGCGTCACAGCCATCTGAGGGAAACTGACCCACCTATTGTGGATAAAACGATTAGTGGACTTTAATTTGACCATGATGTAGCCATAGAGAACTGCAACTGCGACTTTTTCCACTGAATTGTTATAAACCCTTCTTAATGTGAATATGTACTGTTTAACTGTTGTTATTTTGTAAATGTATGCATTTATGTCAACTACCTGTATCTCTCTTAATTATCATTTCGAGGACATTGCATAGTTAACGAAGTTTATAGGCAAGTAATACTGATGTGAAATGCGTGATAATTGCAAACCGTTATTATTTCCTCACTGCATCATCAATCCTCCCATGAAATGTTTCAGTTCCATTCAATCCGGCTGCGTAAAAGATTATCTTTCATCAGGGCTTGTGAAAAATATACGTTGAGCTTAGGTTTGTTTCGCGATTACTACGTATACGTAATAACAAATGTAGGACGGCTACGTACATCGAAAATAACGTGTTATAGGTATATCCTATTGAAGGAAATTTTCCTAGTATTCTTATGTTGCGCAAATTATCATTCTTTCAAATTAAATCATTACGCATTCCGAAACCGGCTACATCACTATTCCTTCAACAAGCAAAGGGAAGTAGTAGTGAACTCTTTAAAGAACACCGTTAAAACACTGAAGGGATATTCATTTCGATAAATAATTTTATATTATCACAAAGATTCCAACGATAACGCGCAAATTCTTCACTTGCACTTCATTAAAGCCTCCAAAAAAAGTGAACCACTCCGTAAATTACAACTGAAACCTGCAAATCAACAATAGTAAGACATCCGTTAACAAATAATTAGGAATACGAAAATACTCCAAACCAAGGTAACTTTTAAGAGAAATTTGTTCATTAACTGTTATCTTGCGAATAAATCGACCAACACTCCTTTATAGCTTAAAACTGTTCTGACTGTTACAGAGTTTTCATACCTCAGAGACTCAAAACACACCTTCAGAATTTCCCGAAATATACGTCAATTACCTAATTTATTTCGTTTTTCTTAACGTGATCAACAGTTTACACAGAGTTTTAACATTCCGCATACAAAGAAATAACGAAATTCGATGACAGATGCATGTTCACTCAAACTGCTGAAAGCGTCTACTTTCCACCATTTTTCTAATTTTTTCGTTAAAATATAGTATTTATAATGTATTTCAGTTAAAAAAGCACCTGAAAACAACGTAGAACAACCCAAACACAACATCGCGATAACACATAACGACAGCCTGTGTGTGCCTTTTTAACGGAAACAGAACTAATACTGTAACACAAGTCAATGTTTTATTTACTCTACTTGCAGGAAGTTACCAGGGAGTCAGCTGCTTGGACGAGGAATTGCAGAACGTGAACATTAATGAAGCTCAGTAAAACTGTAATCCTCATAAACAGTATCCCGCACTTTTAAAAAAGTCAATTCTCGCTGGATAAACTCTTTCCTATGCAGTTGGTGTTTTGCTTTCATTACGGTGTGCCAGCTTATTGCCTGCTACATCTTCATCCACTGCGCTGGACTTATCCGGCATGTTGGTTAAATTTCGCTCGCTAAATATTTTTGTCAACAATTTTCAATATGAGTTTGGTATAAGTTATCTGAATCGATAGGAAGTCTCATTTCCTTGCTAGTTACGTTGTTGTCCGCGTCATGTAATCTTACTGCGATAAACTATAAGGGTGTGGGTGGTGTCAATGTAGTCGAAGATTGAACGATCAATTCATGGTTGTTTGCTCAAAACCAACTTCCCCAATTTTCGCGGAGGCATCAATACGACAGTCATCGTCTCATCGGTCGCTGTTCAGAAAGAAGTCAGCAGTAAACCGTCAGAAGTAATATTGTGATTTAACAGAATTACCAACAGCTAGATGACAGATGATATCAATTCAGTATATACAATATAAACTTATGTACAAAATCACACACCAAGCACATTGGACTGCTCACTGATGCGCTACCCTTTGAAGAACTGTAGGACTTACACCAGTACGCCTACAACCCTTCTCAGGTTGACACTAGGTTGAAAAATCGTCGCAGAGTTCGTTTGCTGACTTCGCTCTATGAGCTATGTCCTCAAATCTGAACGGTAACACGCTCATGTCATTGTATCGTAGAATATAGATGACGAACAAACACACGACGTATCTGGTCAACCAAGCGTAGCCACAGAGTAATTTACACCAAAGATAATAACATTCAAATAGTAACTTGAAACTAGAAATGCCTTGATTCATGCAAGTCAATTTACCAATTACTCTCTCGTTTACACTTGGCTTATCCTCACTAAACTATGCAATATCTTCCGTCTTTTCAAGTGCACCAACACTATCATAGTCATTGCAGAAGATACTTGAGTTGATGGGCCACTGTTTCATTGTGGATGACAACACCAACGATGACCGATTGATACCAGTTGATGAAGTTAGCGGTGGATCAGAAGCTGTTGTTGCTCGACTTTCAGAAAGTTGTCTACCTGCATGTCCACCACCACTGCTGTCTTTTACTATCGGCTCAGGTTTAACATTAGCATCTGATGATAGGTGGGCTACACACTGACCAATTACGCTGACAGTCTCACAAGCATCCATAACTTCTGCAGCTGCATCTGCATTCAATTCTACTTCACGTTGTAGCTGAACAGAACGTTTATTTAACTAAGCAGTGGTAGGCCTTCCTCTCATTTAATCATGATCAACCAAAGACAAATCTGCACTATCATGATCATTATCACAAATATTCAATTTACCATCATCTATCTGGTCGACTTCATCAATTTCCAACTCTTTAATAACAGAAGTGGATGATTTGAGTTTTCCCTCACAATTCCCTAAAGATTTTATACCTTCACTCTGACTAGTAATACCTTGTAAACTTGTGGAGTCAGAACTGCACTCTGAAGTAATAACTCTAACCTGTGACAATCTATTCAACAATGGCTTACCAGTTGCAACTACAGACTTCTTGACAACACCGTTATCGTCACACAAATCGGAGTAAGATTTTGATTTCACATTTCTCTTGTCATCGAACTGGCTCACTGGTTCACAGTTTACCTCTGTATACACCTCTTGAAAACGTGTAAAACACAACCGTGTTTGTCTTGCATCTTGTAACTTATCTAATGAGGATGTACTACGAAACCTGTTACACTCACTGGATCTATATGCATTACTAGACATCATGGAGCCTTCGCGATATCCACCTCTCTGAGGCCTACTCGTCATCAATGATTGCATTTCGTTCTCAGACTGCTCTATTCTAGGGGTGAGATGTAATAAACTGGCGAACTTGCTCATAGATTGATTGACACTAGTATTTACCAGTTTCAGGATATCATCAAACTTTGGCTCGATACCCTCATCCTCCATACGGGAGCTTATCTTCACCCACTTCCTTTGCAGTCGAGTAGGTAGACGTCTTGCTATTACTTCTAGTATAGAACTCGAGTTGAGGTCACTCATGCAATTCATCGAAATCATTCCATTCTTGTAAATTAGCAAATTATCTAAAAACTCAGTGAGTGCCTGGGAGTCATCCTGTAATTGACCACCATTACCCTTAACAGCCTCGAATAATTTCCTAGCAATCATCGAAGGTCTTCCAAAACTTTGACGTAGTATGCTCATGGCCTCGTAGTAGCCCTCTTTTGGCTTCATAAACTTACAGCACTGTATAGCTCTTGAAGCATCTCCAGTGCAATACCTCGTCAAATACATCGATTTCAATTCATCACTCTAATAGAAAACTACTCAGCATGATCTCAAACTCCTTTACAATTGTAAATAGTCAGCCGGGTTTCCATCGAAACACCGTGGTTCTAATTTAGGGAGTTTGATGTTCCTATTATCCCTGAACGGCGAAACAGTAACATCAACCATGTCATGCTTAACATCAAACACATCGTTACAATTAACAGACATGTCACCATGACTTACTTTCCTGTTTGCATCCAAGACGCTCTATCCCTTCTTTGACCCAGGCATTGTTGAACTTGACCCAATTCCAAAAGCGTTCCAGATATTGCTTGTTCAAAGAGGACTTGACCGGCACCAGGAAAGATGAACGGTGACTATCCAAACTTTCACCAACTGTCTGGATCCGCCAGAATCTGTTTCTACCGTCAGAAACTGTCAGCCACGTCTCGTAAACAGTTAATGCCCAGCTCTTGCTACGCTCGGGCTCACGCTGTCGCTTGAAGTTTCTCAGAAACGCTTAGTAATAACGGACGAAAAAACCGAAGCACCAATTGTTGACTCGAGGATTCTTTATTGTTACACCAACATATAAATCACGTATGACTAAGGTCTATGAACGAATATTACAAAAATAAATCACAATATTACTTCTGACGGTTTACTGCTGACTTCTTTCTGAACAGCGACCGATGAGACGATGACTGTCGTATTGATGCCTCCGCGAAAATCGGGGAAGTTGGTTTTGAGCAAACAACCATGAATTGATCGTTCAATCTTTAACCACATTGGCAACATCGGTATTCTGAAAAATATGGGGTTGTTGGAGTGTATTGTCGTCTATACATATAGTATACTTCTTGTAAAATCTTCAGCTTCTGAAATAATATCATTCAATGAAGACCACGTCTTAGTGTGGCTATTTTCGTGTGAAGAACAGTACTGTTTGTCAAGAGAATGCTATTAATACATGGGAAACACCTACGAATACCAACAGAACCCACTGTGGAAACAGAAGTTATGATGTAGATGTGCCTTTCACCGTATGTGCATTTGGACAGGAATAATGGTAAGTTGAAAGGCTATCTCTAAGTGGATTTAATATGTATTTACACTGGTCGGCGCAGTATAATATGAGCCATGTGATTTCAATGTATAAAAGATACCTCTATTAATATTTTGCCATTGTGTGCTTAGCTGCTGCTAGGCTAACAAACGTAGGGGGTTCTCGTGATTGTTGCAAGTGCAGTGCATTTGAGAAGGCAGTAACTCGTTTAATTCTCCTCACTGATTCACTTAGTGCAATTATTCAGTGTAAAGTAATAATATACACATACTTTGTCTTGATTACGAGAATTAAATCTAGTTAGCTCTATTATTATTAATCTATAGACGGTATACCGTCTGACACTGTAAACTTAATACTGCAATGTTTTTGATCACCAATAGTGGAGATGGATTTCTTCTGAAATTTCCATTTACTTGAAACAGTACAGATGCAGTATCACGATTGAATGTCTAGGTTGCATTATATTCCGTTGTTATCCTCATCAACACAACAGGTCTGCGTATCTTACAATGTTTTAAGTGTTTCTCTATGTTGTTAACACTGTGCATAGTTGCTTAGAGTTGAGGCTTGTTCAGCTTATATTTGATGACTACAGATTCCTAAATATGAGAATGTAATCTCTGTAGGACTCAGAAAACTATGCTGACTAGACATTACTGAGATTGTGGATCAATTTCAAAGCTACACATTTGCAACATCTCATTTAACGTAGACGTATTGAGTATGAAATTGATGAGAGAATGACGTCTCAACAGTATGGGTGTTTCAGAACCTATCTTAAGATTTGCGTGTAATCCTTTAATCCCGCAAAACTTACGAGGTCTAATTATGCATACGACGTCAATCTAAAGACCAGCTGTGTACTCCAAATACTTTTATTTGTATGAGAATTTTACTTAGTATTGATAGAATCAATTGATTCTATGCATTAATGTATACCAATATATAAAATTATCTTTCGTCACTTCATGTTGTGTTTCATATTTTAGGTATTCGGAGGTTGTGGAATGTGAAATCAGTGGAAATGTCAATCTGTCGAACTAACACTAATAACCTTCATCAAAATTTTCTTTTGTAAACTAAGCAAATGTTTAATACACTCATCGTTTCTACCTCTTTTGAACTTCTTCAGCGCGTCGCTATACTATGAGCTTTTGTAATACGTGAATTCCGTTTAATGAATGCTAAGCCTAGTTAGTCAAATGGAGATTCACTATAGTATGAGACTTACTTTAATCATTCATAGGATTTCGCGTCTGTTTCTATACAATAGCACATTGTAAAAACTAAGTAGGATTTAGCAAGTTGAATAATAATTCCGTAATGTTCGTTACGCTAAAGTCGCCTTATTTAGCCAATTGCAAGTCTGTATACTGCTAAACGCCAAGTATGTAGCACAAGTAAATGTAGGAAATTAGGGTTGATATCTACTTCATTAATCAGTTAATATGCAGTGGCATCCTCAAATAGACTGTCTACTTGGCGACGAGCTAAGAAACAATTTTTATTTATTCCTGATATGCTGTTAAATCATGTGATGTTATCTAATATCCATCATTTCTATGATCAACAACTGCAGTGTTTGAATATCTACTTTGTTAAGTATGCCGATGATCTAACTATTTCAGTGTCTGTCAACTCCCAGCTAAACAGTACTAAAATGAACAGCTTTCTGTCAAGAATTAGCAAATGGTCCTCGTCTAACGGCCTTAAACTAAATCCTTCCAAATGTCAGGCAGTTAATTTCAGTTTTAGATGTAAAAGAAACCTAAATGGAGCTGTTAATTCACATTACCGTTGTATAATTGATGAGTAATATAGAAATCAAGTCCGACGTTAAGTATCTTGGATTAATTCTTTCTTCTGGCCAATCCTGGTCTGCCCATGTCTAAGCGATTTCTAAAGTAATATTTCGTCCGACTGTTCACATTAAGAAGTTAAGACACTCAAGCATAACTCATCCCCTCCTCTTACAGTTTGTCCGTCCGTGCATCTTACCTATACTTGACCTGTTTTTCTTGCTTTAATCATGATACAACCGTGTTTCGCAGAACTCATCGTACAGCGTATCAGCCTTAAATGTATACCACATGCAGGTATAATGCTTATGAGCTAGCTGTCCAAATCAAAGTAAACGTTTGTAAGGTGCATTCATCATTTATAAGACTAACTAGTATGTGAGAGCTACTGTTTGACCACTTATACAACGTTTAATATATTTGGACAAGATCAACCTACGCTGCTTATTTCTATGACGCATTACCTAAAGCTGCGTAGTTGCCTTAAAGTGGTTTCCGCTGAAGGTAATCACCCTTAGCAACTACCTTGCAGAGCAACTTAACGTTATTTTTGAACTTCAAAGTAAAAGCGGACATCCTGGGAACCTTCTTGGTAAAAGAATCGTCTCCTAGTCGAAAAAAATCAATATATCCTAATCTTCACGAAAGCATTTAGAGGTATCCATCCTATCACCTCAAATGACTCACTATTTGCAGTCACTTAAAAAGTAAGAATAAATTTACCGAAGACGGTATGCTTATGACTTCTAGATATCATGAGGGAAAACCTATATCCGCAGGGTTATAACAATTACAAGCGTGATATTAATCCGAAACACGACGACTACGATGCTTAATCACAGAAAATCCTACTTTGCTACCCAATCTCCTAACAGTATTAACAGATGTTTCACCAAGAAAAAGAAAACCAATGGTTTCAGGAAAATTTATTTAGTTTTCTTAAAGACCATGGCCATCCGTATTTATAGCCACGGAGAATTCACAAACATCCACAAAATAGGAATTTCATTATTTGAAATGAAACAAACAATCTGTATTCAGTCAATATTTTCACCCTGAATAATAATCAGCTTCTCAGCTTGTTGTAGATCACAACCCAAATATTATTCTCGCTAATTATATATATATATTTCTTCCTGTTTACGCAGGAACATACCAGTTGTACAGGCATGGATAAGTTATTATATAAATTGCACATAATTTGATGTATGATGAATTTACAGTTCGGTTGTTCCCTCTGACATGAGAGTCAGTCGGAACAGTCTGCTACAAAATCTGTTTGTGTAGCACATAAAGAGATATAGAAAAATTGTCTTCGAATTAACAAAAATCCCAGACATCAGATGAATGTAATACAGATAACTGGGAAAAATAAAGCTTGAAGTCAATTCTCCTATATAACCTTGTTGTGAACACCACCCTTGGCTCAAAGATTATTCCCAATGGATTTGAAGATTGAACGATCAATTCTTGGTTGTTTGCTTTAAATCAACTTCCCCAATTTTCGCGGAGGCATCAATACGACAGTCATCGTCTCATCGGTCGCTGTTCAGAAAGAAGAGTGAAACATCGTCAGAAGTAATACAGAGATTTATTATTGTAATATTTGTTTTCAGACCTTAGTTTGCTTAGTTCGCTTATTCCTTTTATATGTTGATGTAACAATAAACAAATCTCAAGCGGCAGATCAGTGTTTTGGTTTTTGCGTCCGTTATAACTAAGCGTTTCTGAGAAATCTTCGAAGAACAGCGTGTGCCCGAGCGTAGTGAGAGCTGGGCAATAAGGGTTTATGAGACGTGATTGACAGTTTCTGACGGTAGAAACAGATTCTGGCGGATCCAGACAGTTGGTGAAAGTTTGGATAGTCACCGTTCATCTTTCCTGGTGCCGGTCAAGTCCTCTTTGAACAAGCAATATCTGGAACGCTTTTGGAATTGGGTCAAGTTCAACAATGCCTGGGTCAAAGAAGGGATAGAGTGTCTTGGATGCAAACAGGAAAGTAAGTCATGGTGACATGTCTGTTAATTGTAACGATGTGTTTGATGTTAAGCATGACATGGTTGATGTTACTGTTTCGCCGTTCAGGGATAATAGGAACATCAAACTCCCTAAATTAGAACCACGGTGTTTCGATGGAAACCCGGTTGATTATTTACAATTGTAAAGGAGTTTGAGATCATGCTGAGTAGTTTTCTATTAGAGTGATGAATTGAAATCGATGTATTTGACGAGGTATTGCACTGGAGATGCTTCAAGAGCTATACAGTGCTGTAAGTTTATGAAGCCAAAAGAGGGCTACTACGAGGCCATGAGCATACTACGTCAAAGTTTTGGAAGACCTTCGATGATTGCTAGGAAATTATTCGAGGCTGTTAAGGGTAATGGTGGTCAATTACAGGATGACTCCCAGGCACTCACTGAGTTTTTAGATAATTTGCTAATTTACAAGAATGGAATGATTTCGATGAATTGCATGAGTGACCTCAACTCGAGTTTTATACTAGAAGTAATAGCAAGACGTCTACCTACTCGACTGCAAAGGAAGTGGGTGAAGATAAGCTCCCGTATGGAGGATGAGGGTATCGAGCCAAAGTTTGATGATATCCTGAAACTGGTAAATACTAGTGTCAATCAATCTATGAGCAAGTTCGCCAGTTTATTACATCTCACCCCTAGAATAGAGCAGTCTGAGAACGAAATGCAATCATTGATGACGAGTAGGCCTCAGAGAGGTGGATATCGAGAAGGCTCCATGATGTCTAGTAATGCATATAGACCTAGTGAGTGTAACAGGTTTCGTAGTACATCCTCATTAGATAAGTTACAAGATGCAAGACAAACACGGTTGTGTTTCACACTTTTGCAAGGAGTGCATACAAAGGCGAACTTTGAACCAGTGAGCAAGTTCAGTGATAAGCTAAATGTAAACCCCAGGCCTAACTCCGAATTGTGTGACGATAACGGTTTGGTCAGGAAGTCTGTAGTTGCAACTGGTAAGCCATTGTTAAATAGAGTGTCACAGAATAGAGTTGCTGCTTCAGAGTACAGTTCTGACCCTACAAGTTTACAAGGTATTACTAGTCAGAGTGAAGTTAAAAAACCTTTTATGATTTTCGAGGAGGAACCAAAATTGTCTACTTCTGTTATTAAAGAGTTTGAAAATGACGAACTTGACGGTAAATTGAATATTTGTGGTAATGATCATGATAGTGCAGATTTGTCTTTGGTTGATCATGTTGAAATGAGAGGGAATGCCTACTACCGCTAAGTTAAATAAAGGTTCTGTACAACTACAACGTGAAGTAGAATTGAACGCAGATGCAGTTCCAGAAGGTGTGCATACTTGTGAGACAGTCAGTGTAATTGATCAGCGTGTAGCCCACCTATCATCAGATGATAGTGCTAAACCCGAACTAGTAGTGAAAGACAGCAGTGGTGGTAATCTTGCAGTTGGACAACTATCTGAGAGCCGAACAAGAACAGCTTCTGATCCACCACTAAGTTCATCACCTTGTGTCACTCAGTCATCGTTGGTGCTGTCATCCACAATGAAACAGATGCCCATCAACTCAAGTATCTTGTGCAATGACTATGGTAGTATCAGTGCGTTTGAAACGACGAATATCAATGGTCAGTTTAGTGTGGATAAGCCAAGTGTAAAGGAGAGAGTTATTGTTAAATTGACTTGCATGAATAAAGGCATTTCTAGTTTCAAGTTACTAATTGAATGCTATTATCTTTGGTGTAAATTACTCTGTTTCTATACTTGGTTGATGAGATATGTCGTGTGTTTGTTGGTCATCTATATTCTACGATACAATGACATGGGCGTGTTGCCGTTCAGATTTGAGGATATAGCTGATAGAAGGAAGTTAGCAAATGAACTCTGCAACGATTTTCCAACCTAGAACGTCAACCTGAAAAGGGTTGTAGGCGTACTGCTGTAAGACCTTCAGTTCTTCAAGGGTAGTTTGCCGTGCCAGAATACACAACATTTGATGTGTTGATTGTACATATGTTTGTGTTAAATAATTGTGTGAGTTCCAGTTGATGTAATTGTTGGTTAATCTTGTTTGTGTCCGGACATTCCACAAATTACAATCGTCAACCTGAGAAGGGTTGTAGGCGTACTGGTGTAAGTCCTGCAATTCTTCAAAGGAATTCCACCAAGTGATGATCGGCGAGGTTGTTTGTACTATTTGTATATACGTGTGGTGTGTCATATCAATTGGTGTATTTTGGATTCATTGTGTTTACTTGTTGTTTTCGTGTCTTGTTGTTATTGCGTAATTTTGTTAAAATTTTCGTCGTGATTATTTCTGAAGTTGTTTCGAGTCTTCTACATCCGTGAATGAATTGATTGATGTTAGAGACAGCAGATGGGTCGTATACGCCGGGGAGGCTAGGCTATTGCTGAGAATGAAATGCACACGGAGATAATTGTTAGCTGCGGTCCGACACGCCGGGGAGAAAGAGTGTACACGACTGAGGCTCGCATACGTCATCGTTACTAGAATTGAGGCAGAATGAGTGGCCAGCGATTGCAGTGGTAATTGGTAGTGAGTAGATAAGAGGATGTGCGTAGAGTATCATGAGTTGGTGCTATGGTCACGTTGCATTCTGCAAGAGTCATTCTAGTAAGTGGCGATTGTGTTGCAATAGGTCAAGAGGAGGTCTCTGTCGGGAGGCGCAGGTCGTCATTGATGTGTGAGATTGTGCTGTGGGTATGCTTGTGGTGTGTTGGCTTTTCTGTTTGTTTTCCATTTCAGCTCTGTCCGTGTGACCCAAGTTCTCGCAATGGCATCCAAGTCAACGTGCATTGGTCGTGAAGGAAAAAAGGGTTGGATCCCTTTTTTGCCGGGGAGTGTCAATGGAGTTGAAGATTGAACGATCAATTCATGGTTGTTTGCTCAAAACCAACTTTTCCAATTTTCGTGGAGGCATCAATACGACAGTCATCGTCTCATCGGTCGCTGTTCAGAAAGAAGAGTGAAACGTCGTCAGAAGTAATACAGAGATTTATTATTGTAATATTTGTTTTCAGACCTTAGTTTGCTTAGTTCGCTTATTCCTTTTATATGTTGGTGTAACAATAAAGAAATATCAAGCGGCAGATCGGTGTTTTGGTTTTTGCGTCCGTTATAACTAAGCGTTTCTGAGAAATCTTCGAAGAACAGCGTGGGCCCGAGCGTAGCGAGAGCTGGGCATTAACGGTTTATGAGACGTGATTGACAACGACTACGATGCCTAATCACAGAAAATCCTACTTTGCTACCCAATCTCCTAACAGTATTAACAGATGTTTCACCAAGAAAAAGAAAACCAATGGTTTCAGGAAAATTTATTTAGTTTTCTTAAAGACCATGGCCATCCGTATTTATAGCCACGGAGAATTCACAAACATCCACAAAATAGGAATTTCATTATTTGAAATGAAACAAACAATCTGTATTCAGTCAATATTTTCACCCTGAATAATAATCAGCTTCTCAGCTTGTTGTAGATCACAACCCAAATATTATTCTCGCTAATTATATATATATTTTCTTCCTGTTTACGCAGGAACATACCAGTTGTACAGGCATGGATAAGTTATTATATAAATTGCACATAATTTGATGTATGATGAATTTACAGTTCGGTTGTTCCCTCTGACATGAGAGTCAGTCGGAACAGTCTGCTACAAAATCTGTTTGTGTAGCACATAAAGAGATATAGAAAAATTGTCTTCGAATTAACAAAAATCCCAGACATCAGATGAATGTAATACAGATAACTGGGAAAAATAAAGCTTGAAGTCAATTCTCCTATATAACCTTGTTGTGAACACCACCCTTGGCTTAAAGATTATTGATGTATTATGTTGAGATCAGTGATATATTTATTCCATTTTTCAGCAGTTTTATCGTAGTTTTATAACAGGAAAGAAATTTGATCGTGGATACGAAAACTAGATGAGGTCATGTGGAGTTGTTTAACTGCATCAAATGGTGCCGATGTCCTTTCCAGAATTCTCTATGTGCTACATTTGTGTCTGCATGGCGGAGTAAAACTGTTGAAAACAATTTGAAGACCAGTTGCGTCTTCATTTCAGATCATGAATTCGCATTTACAGCATGTTCGCCAGCGTCTTTAAATGGTAGAGTTGGATCGTTCATGGAATTTGAGTGGTTATGAGGTAGATGGTTTGGAATTAATCCTCATTTCAGTTTAGATGCAGGGTTGTTCGACCTCGACCAGAAGATGAATAGGAGCAGCAAAATACCACAAAGAGAAAGTATGTGAACATGAAAAGAACATTTAATATTTCATGCATATATAAATGTTTATGTCAATTGTATGTTATACTTTAGTAAATAGTTTTCTATATTGCAGTTGTGTTTTCACGTATTTATGCGAAGTCTTAGAGTTTATTTAGTGTCATAATATATATTAATGAGTCTGAGCGTTTTAGTATTCTAATAACTGATGCGTCTTAGAAATAAGTGGTTCGGTCTGGTTGGGATGGACATTGGGCCGAAACAGTTTATATAAAAGCGTTTGAAGGTTACGGTAGAGTGACACGTCCTACTTCTAAGGGTAAACTAATCCTGTATGTTCCGTACTCAGTCTTTATGCATCCATGCTGCTAGTTTATTTATAGTTTTCAGATTGCTAAGGGTGTTGAAGTGCGTCTTTTAGGTGCTGTAGTAGATTAGTAGTTGATTCGTTCTAGGAGTAAATAGTTTATTAATATAATCAGTAGAGTGAAACAGTCTGTATAGAGAGCGTTTGAAGCTTGTAATCGAAGAGCAAGTTCTGATACATATAGGCAGGCTATTCCATATTTTAGAATACATGACTGTGAAGAAGGCTTCACGGAGTGTTGACTTAAAAGAATGAGTTTTCACTGTGGAAGTTTGGTTACGCAGATCGTAAGAGCCTTCCTGTGCGAATTGTATGTCCCTGTTACCTGAGAATGATATTTTGTGAAGGACCTTAAAGAAGAATATTAGGTTTATAATAAGTCGCCTTGTCCAAAGTGGGTCAAGTTTTAGGATCATGCACCGTGAGATGTAGTCTTTCTTACAATCATAGCCAAGTAGTTTTGAGGTAAAATATCATTGGATACTTTCCATCCTTAGCTTGTCACGTGTGCGAGTGCTGCTTATAATAAATGGGCAGTATTCTAGTAGTGATCTGACACATGTTTTGTACAGAATTAGCTTGGCTTCATTGTCGTGAAAGTTCCTGAGTATGTATCCTAAGAGCATCCTCGATTTTCTAGTCTGTGATGCTACTTGCTCAGAGAATGTCAAGTCACTAGAGTACCTCAGGCCTAGGTCAACGACACTTCGGAGTCTGGTTAGGTTAGCGGATGGAAGCGTTAATTTCAGGTCAATTGAGTGTGCGCCAAGCCAGATCCAGCCACATTTGTTCAGATTGAATTGGAGATTCCATCAGGACGACCAAGCAGTCATTTTATCTAATTCCTTCTGCACTACATTCTCGAAGTACCCTGAGTCATCACTTTGGAATGTATAAGCTACTTTTAGGTCATCTGCAAAGATGAATGGTTTCCCGTGCGTGAAGCAAGTGCATATGTCATTGATGTATAGCGTAAATAGGAAGGGTCCAATGACACTACCTTGTACTACACCAGAAGTGATAGGGCTAGGTTTGGAGGTTGCAGACCCGAGTTTAGCTATTTGGGACCTATTGTTAAGGAATGATTTGAGCCATCCTAATAATGGGCCACGTATTCCTAAGGAGTTCAGCTTATGTATTAGCAGTAAATGGTCAACACGGTCAAATGCCTTAGAGATGTCAAAGTAGATGACAAGTACTACTTGCCGTCTGTCACGACTGCTGGTTACGAAATTGAAGAAGTCCAGGTGACACGTTAAACATGATCTGGATTACAGGAATCCGTGTTGGTTCTGACGTAGTGGCATTTTGGATTCTGCGGTGATAGGTGGTATGGTTTTGTTATTTATTTGGTTACAGTCTAGTGCCCTTTCGGCTGGTGTTGCACTCTGATGGGATATTACTGTGTGTTTTGAGAAGGGTGATGCGGTGGGGTCTACTGTATCTTTCACAGGGTTGGGAATAATGGCTGCTTGCAATGTCCTATTACCTATTTCACAATTAGTCTTAGCGAGATAATTGTATGCACGCCTTTCTATGACTGTTTTGTCCACCCCGACCTTTATATGTTTGCAGTTTCTGGCTTGCGATAGGGTGTGTTGGGAGTGGATGAATTTTCCGGTCTCTGCCGGTGTTTCGAACTGAAAACGAATAGGACAACACTTTTCATGTTGACTCTTCTTCAGCCTATAGCACTTAGTCTTGGAGTTAGGTATTTTCGCTTCACTAAGTAAGATGCGCTGTACCTTTTTAGTGCCTCATTGTCCGGAACGTTGTAGACAATAGCACTCACTTTTGCGTCGAGTCGTTTTGTTACTTCTGTGGTAACAAAATTAATGAGGTTATCTACCTTAGTTACCGATTCTGTGTCAAGCTTGTTTAGGTTTACAGTTTTCATGAGGATAGTTAGAGGTGTCAATTCACAGACCTGCGATCTGATATCGCTGATCTGATCTGATAATTTGGATATCTCGGTATCGGTTTCGATGTTTCCAGCATTTACTGACTTACCGTTTTTCATTTCCCTTAACTCAGCCTTGAGTTCTCCTATAGACAACTTTAGAAGTTCTATTTCTGAAGGTAGTACTGAAAAGGGCTTGATGGCTGGAGTTTCTCCATAAGCACATAAGGTGAAGGGAGGGGTTCTGTATGAGCAGAGGGTACTGAATTTTTAGGAGTAGTGCTAATACTAGCTGTCAGTACAATTTTATCCTCAGTTTCTTCTTGGCGCTTACGGCGTATAATTTAGTTATGTGACTCATTACAGCCGTTTGTAGGGTGTGTGTTTGTTTATGTATCAATCGATGACGTTAAATTAGATACCAGTTTTACAGGGGATTGGGTTCGTTGCTTTTTACTTTGATTAACGATAACTATTAGAAATGGGAGTTAGTGGTTATAAGTATGGAAGTAGTATAGTACTTCTGCAAGTACTACAACAAGATAAATTTTATGTAACGAATCACGTAAAAATGTAACGCAAACGTTGAACGTACCGCGATACAGATCGTATTCTCCTAACCAGATTGACTCGCAGATTTCTGCAAGCTGTAAACATGCATTTGAAAGACATTGTTTTTTCCAGATTTCTACATAGGAATTAATCAGTTCATCAAGAAATAATAATTGAAACCAGCAAATGGACTAAAAACAACGGCTTTTGTCAGCTTAACACGTTCACGTTCATATTTTCTTATACTTCTACGCAGAACTACTTCATTAGTAGCTGAAAAACAACTGAAACATTGCAACCAGGCATGAAAACAACGTGTGAAACAATTGTAATGGAATGAATGCACTGCCCTGGTGGTAAAAACTTCCGAAACATACGAAATTAGTAATTTTAACAGCAACGGAAAAAAATGTGGTGAAACACGTTATTTGTGAACAATGCGCATCAAGATAAGTTGTGAATAGAGGCAGAATAAACGGGAAAACCGATGTGTTAACAAACGGCTACGGAAATGCAATCCAACATGGCCAACTAATATGGACGAAAATGACCTTAGAGCGTCTCACTCATAATAATGTAATGTATTTCATACAAATTTAAAATTTACATGAAAATGCATGCCTTTTTTTACAGGCACGATCAAGTAAGCTATATTCTCAGATTGTCTACAAGTTAATCATATTTCAACTGTTAAATATTTGATACATATAATACACTCATTGTCTGAACTAGGCTGTATAGTTATTGAATTGTACAATTGTCCTCCAGGTTAAGCGGGAAAATCGACTTCGTTTCGTTTTCATCCCGTGGTTGTCGGCATACGATAACCAACCAAAATTGAGGTAAGTACAACTTCTACAAGGGATTGAAAGCTGTTTTAGAAAAGTAAAAGTGCTGAGGTGAATCATTAAATTGTAATGAAATAGGTAAGTGCAAGTATCATTAATAAATGCAATAAAAAAAGAAAACTCCCTAGGCTGACAACGTTCATTTGCAATGTATAATGCTACACGTATATCTCGTACTATCATGATGTCCACTTTTGGTTTTAATACATTTATCCTCAGCTGTGCCAGTTGTTTTTGTTTCATACCTTTTTCTGCATTTAGTGCACAACCGTACCCTTCAGAGAGTAGGAATATAATAAGTCATAAAGAGCTGTACAATGTTAGTTTTAATGGAGTAAAATGAGGATCGAGTAAAGACGTTATTGGAAAATGAATCCGATAAGACATTGTGAAGTGGTATTTAAAGATCCGACAATGGACAGCATGTTAGTTTATAAGATGCCCCATAAATCTGTGCAGATCCCACATGGTCGCATCTCAACAATAGGCTGAGTGGATGGTATATATTTAAAGGTAGAAGCATGATCTGTCAAGGCGTTCATTATTATCTTTTTCAAGATAAAGATCTAAGCCCTCATAAAAATCAGAAATATCTCGAGCTTTCAAATTGCGTATTGCTGTTCCTGCAGAAGGGGGCGATTCACCGTAGTGACCGCCACCATATCTACTGATCAGCTAGCACCACCCTCCGTCAATGACTTTGAGCATGCTGGGTAATTTTAGTCAGAATCTCTTATGATTGATGTCACGTGGTAAGTTCAACAGTTGCGTTACATTTTTACGTGATTCGTTACATAAAATTTATCTTGTTGTAGTACTTGCACAAGTACTATACTACTTCCATACTTATAACCACTAACTCCCATTTCTAATAGTTATCGTTAATCAAAGTAAAAAGCAACGAACCCAATCCCCTGTAAAACTGGTATCTAATTTAACGTCATTGATCGCTACATCAAGAAACACACCCCCTACAAACGGCTGTAATGAGCCACATAACTAACTTATACGCCGTAAGCGTCAAGTCGTAATTGGATATAAATCTGTAGTGACACCTAGTATTAGCACTACTCCTAAAAATTCAGTACCCTCTGCTCATACAGAACCCCTCCCTTCACCTTATGTGCTTATGGAGAAACTCCAGCCATCAAGCCCTTTTCAGTACTACCTTCAGAAATAGAACTTCTAAAGTTGTCTATAGGAGAACTCAAGGCTGAGTTAAGGGAAATGAAAAACGGTAAGTCAGTAAATGCTGGAAACATCGAAACCGATACCGAGATATCCAAATTATCAGATCAGATCAGCGATATCAGATCGCAGGTCTGTGAATTGACACCTCTAACTATCCTCATGAAAACTGTAAACCTTAACAAGCTTGACACAGAATCGGTAACTAAGGTAGATAACCTCATTAATTTTGTTACCACAGAAGTAACAAAACGACTCGACGCAAAAGTGAGTGCTATTGTCTACAACGTTCCGGACAATGAGGCACTAAAAAAGGTACAGCGCATCTTACTTAGTGAAGCGAAAATGCCTAACTCCAAGACTAAGTGCTATAGGCTGAAGAAGAGTCAACATGAAAAGTGTTGTCCTATTCGTTTTCAGTTCGAAACACCGGCAGAGACCAGAAAATTCATCCACTCCCAACACACCCTATCGCAAGCCAGAAACTACAAACATATAAAGGTCGGGGTGGACAAAACAGTCATAGAAAGGCGTGCATACAATTATCTCGCTAAGACTAATTGTGAAATAGGTAATAGGACATTGCAAGCAGCCATTATTCCCAACCCTGTGAAAGATACAGTAGACCCCACCGCATCACCCTTCTCAAAACACACAGTAATATCCCATCAGAGTGCAACACCAGCCGAAAGGCCACTAGACTGTAACCAAATAAATAACAAAACCATACCACCTATCACCGCAGAATCTAAAATGCCACTAAATAACCCCAGAAAAAAAGTCAAAACCCCCCGAAATTCGTTTTTGTCCTCTCCTAGCCATAACTTCATTGCTAAAGATAAGGAATATATGCCCCTAAATCATACCAGCAAAAACAATGGCAGTATATATGAGCCCACACTTCACACGGCCAACAGTATTAACACCCACAACGTGCTTAATCGCACCATGGCACACACTGATATCCAATGTCACAACAATGTCACCCTCAATAGTACAGGTGGTAATAGTCAGAACTCGGCTGCCAACAACTCAGGGTCTTCAGAGTATGGCACACAAACAAATTTTGGTCGGATACGTGGTACAAGTCTGCTGGGAACTAACCCACAATGCAGTACACACGAAACCCACACAAGGACACAACTAGCATCAAACAATAGGTGGAATAATAAGCCATGGTCATCACAAGGATCCAATCATTTTTTATCCCCCGCGTCCCTGTCAGCGTTGAAAAAACAGCTGGTAGGGATGTTCACACTCCTAAACCACCAGTGCTGGCTCCCTCCTTACATGAAAACAGGAACGGTCTAGTGCACCCGTATCCATTAGGCACACTTGACGCTTGCACAAGTGTAGGCCAAGTAAAGAACCCTACCCACTTCTGTAACCTAACTAAAAATAAAAATTCCTTAGTCCATAGCAAATCCAGCACTCCAACTCCTAATTCTTCACCGAAAACAGCACACATCAACTCCATAGACATACGTGAGCACGATGTTACAACTCCTCCTAATATAGGGTCGTCATGCAAAGCAGAACTACTGTGTGCTGAACCATATTCGGGGCTGACTAACGAACTTAAATACTTCAAATGCTACTTCAACTCTCATCTTTACCTAATCCTCATAAATGCTAGATCTGTTCTAAATAAATTGCCGACGCTCAGAGCACTCACAGTAATATACAAACCCCCTGTAATTGTCATCACTGAATCTTGGTGTCATTCGAACATCTTGGATGAAGAAATAAGCTTAGATAACTACACACACTTTCGGTGTGACAGGGAAGGTGGTAAGGGAGGGGGTTGTCTCGTGTACTTTCTGAATGCACTTACTGTATCACAGCTAGAAAGTAGTACACTTAACATGCCTGAGACTCTATGGGTTAATGTACACTTAAATAACGTAACAGCATTAATTGGATGTACCTACAGAGCACCTGGCACCTTCAGTAATTACGAGACCCAACTCAATAATACTCTGGAGCAATTATCCGACTTACAATACGACCATAAGATTCTATGTTGGGACTTCAACTTACCTGAAATCAATTGGGATATACCCACAGGCCCAACTAAATTTGATAAGTTCTTAGACACACTGGATATACTTGGCTGGAAACAAACTGTCACTACTCCCACAAGAGGTAATAACGTACTAGACTTAATCTTCTGCCACAATATAAGCCCTCTTTCAATGCTAGTAGGTTCTGAGTTTCCAGAGAGCGACCGCAAAACAGTGATATGTGCACTGCCACTTCCGCTGAGTATCAACGCAGCCCGTACCCCTACTTTACAACATATAACGCACAAGTTACTCGGACTGGACTTCAATGAAATCAATGTTAATTTCCTCAGAATGGAAAGAGTACTTCTATACTGATATCCTCTCGATAGCCTTAGATATCTTTTAATATAACTCATACACATGCTTCGACGCTGTAATATCATTAGAAACATTAAAAGTCTCAAAATTTAAGAAGCAATTTATTCAGCCAAAAGATCGCTCAAAACTGAAGAGACTGTCAACAAGTTACTTCAGACGACATGACTTTAGTACACTTGGGTCAATAATTAGTACTCTTAGCTTCACCTCACAAGCTCCCAACTCGCGTATAAGAAATGAAGAATGCACTGCACCTGCTAGCACCACTAGAGTAGGTGCTCACACAGAAATCCTAAAGAAAAGAATGAATCGCTAAAGCCATAAAATTTCTCTCCTTATAAACAAGGATAAAATATAAAGTAACCATGCAGACATGTGTGAACCGTTCAACGGGAAGTCTGCAGCTAACTAACTCAAGCCCATAAGCCCACTTCTCGGTTCACAATCTACAATCTACGTAACAATATGTTTTCACACTTTTTGTTAGTTGTTGAAATTAAAGACATTTTACATGATTTTTGTTTAAAACGATTCATGTTTAAATATATACAACCTCCGTGTACAATTCGAAATACACTATACTGCTGGGAGCCTCGCCTTCTCTCTGGTCATTCCTGCGTACTAGTTTCGCTCACACCGTGTTGTATACTTTGGATTTATTGAAGGAGTCTATTATCCTTATCCAAAGACAACTCTACAACCGGTCCACAGCATCTACCAGTAGACAAAATTCCAACAGTGAACGCTCCATGGATTATATCAATAATTTGTTGCAGCGGACTTCAACATTATATCCAAGTAACCTTTTTATTATTATAATTCATTAATACACTTTTGATAATATATTGTTACTCTATCATCTCACTGATTTGGATTTTTATTCCCATATTTGTAATGTTAATGAGCTCTCCTGACAGTCCCCTGCAGAACTCTCTTCTTCAGCGCTGAATCAAATCAGTACGGTTCGTTTCGCTTATTCTAATGTTAACCAAGCCGTTAAAACTCTTATTAGCTCTAGTAGTGCTAGTATTGACGGCGTACCATCATACTTTTATAAACATGGTGATTCTGACATTTCCTTCTTATTACTTAAGATCTTTACAATGTTCCTAGGAAGCCAAACTTATCTAGACAAATGGAAAACCACATTTATAATGCCCAAACACAAATGCGGATCGAGAACTGAAGTCGACAACCAAAGGCTAATCAATATTCCATCCATAGCATCTAGAATTATAGAAAGAATGGTTAAAGGTGATATTTTCAAACATATGCTCAGCTTCAATATTGTAAGTCCCAACCAACATAGATTCCTAAAATCCAGATCATGCATGACCTGCGTCCTTAACAGACAACAACTAGTGCTAGTCATCTACTTCAACCTCTACAAAGCCTTCGACTGCGTTGACCATTTGTTTCTAATAAATAAGCTGAACTCCCCAGGAATATGTAACGTATTATTAGGATAGTTCGAATCATTCCTTAACATTAGGTCTCAAGTAGTTAGACTGGGGCCTGTAAACTCTTAACCTAGTCCAGTTACTTCTGGTGTAGTTCAAGGTAGCGCGTTAGGCCCCGTCCTATTCACTCTATATGTCAACGACATATGCAGTTGTTTCTCGCTTGACAAACCGTTCATCTTTGCAGGTGATCTTAAAGTAGCTTACACGTTCCACTGTGATGGCTTGAGATACTTTTAGAATGCTGTTCAGAAAGAACTAGATAGAGTAACTGCATGGTTCTCCACATGAAATCTAAAACCCGACCTTTAAAAACGTAGTTGGATCTGTTTCGATGCACCCTTAATAAATATCAAACTGGTACTTGAATCCATTGACTTGCCCAAACTCCAAAGTGTTGTTGACCTACGACTCACGTACTCTAGTAACCTGACATTTTCTGAGTAAGCGGCAACGCAGACGCGTAATTCAAGGATGCTATTGGGATGCATATTCAGGAAGTTCCACAACTACGAAGCAAAACTTATACAAAATACGTGTAAGACCACTACTACTGTTGCTATTCCTGTTATATTTCAATAATAATAATGTATATTCTCATATAAACATATAAATTTACATGAAATGGCATGCATTTTCATGTAAATTTATATGTTTATATGAAAATAAATTATTATTATTATTATTATTATTATTAAAATGCATGCCATTTTTTACAGGCACGATCAAGTATGATATAATATCAGATCGTAGATTGTCTACAAGTTAATAATGTTTCAACAGTTAAATATTTGATATATATAAATACACATTGTCTGAACTAGGCTGTATAGTTATTGAATTGTACAATTGTCCTCCAGGTTGAGCGGGAAAATCGACTTCGTTTCGTTTTCATCCCGTGGTTGTCGGCATACGATAACCAACCAAAATTGAGGTAAGTACAACTTCTACAAGGGATTGAAAGCTGTTTTAGAAAAGTAAAAGTGCTGAGGTGAATCATTAAATTGTAATGAAATAGGTAAGTGCAAGTATCATTAATAAATGCAATAAAAAAAGAAAACTCCCTAGGCTGACAACGTTCATTTGCAATGTATAATGCTACACGTATATCTCGTACTATCATGATGTCCACTTTTGGTTTTAATACATTTATCCTCAGCTGTGCCAGTTGTTTTTGTTTCATACCTTTTTCTGCATTTAGTGCACAACCGTACCCTTCAGAGAGTAGGAATATAATAAGTCATAAAGAGCTGTACAATGTTAGTTTTAATGGAGTAAAATGAGGATCGAGTAAAGACGTTATTGGAAAATGAATCCGATAAGACATTGTGAAGTGGTATTTAAAGATCCGACAATGGACAGCATGTTAGTTTATAAGATGCCCCATAAATCTGTGCAGATCCCACATGGTCGCATCTCAACAATAGGCTGAGTGGATGGTATATATTTAAAGGTAGAAGCATGATCTGTCAAGGCGTTCATTATTATCTTTTTCAAGATAAAGATCTAAGCCCTCGTAAAAATCAGAAATATCTCGAGCTTTCAAATTGCGTATTGCTGTTCCTGCAGAAGGGGGCGATTCACCGTAGTGACCGCCACCATATCTACTGATCAGCTAACGCCACCCTCCCTCCTTTTTTGATGTTAAGCTCTGAGACTATGATTATTATGGCTACCGCAAATATATTGCTTGGTACCAGACATGTTCGTACCTCATATTCCATCTCCCTAGCTTTCTAAATGAGTGCTTCCAGTAGGTCTCCGCGTACATCTTTATGAATGACATTTGCGACGTTATTAAACACGGCAGACCTTTCCTATCTGCCGATGACATCAAAATAGTATATCACTCACTCAGAAATGAAGTTCATGTGCATTTAGTAAGATTCAAGATGATATTGATAGCGTCCAATTATGGTGTAGCACATGGAAAATGAAGTTTAACGTTGAAAAATGTGGTGTGCTATGCTCCAAAAGTATTTCATCTGAACTTTTCATCTCCCTACACAACATACATATTCCTTGTCTGCCGCTTACAACAGACTTGGGTCTGAAATACACTCCAGAATTTAGCCTGACGGAATATGTTAAATTACAAGCATCAAAGGTCCAAAGGCTCTTTGGATTTTTACTCCGAAACTTTAAGACCAGTGAATCCAAAATTATGCTGTACAAGTTGTGCGTAAGGCCCTTACTTGAATTTCGCCCCCCTATCATGGACAGTGTCTCCGTAAAAGACAGATGCAAATTAGAAAGTCTACAAAGGGCGTTTACTAAACGTCTAGTAGGTGAAAATCTTTGCATTTCTTACTACGACAGATGTAATCTATTCGACTTGGAACCCTTATGCGTTAGACGACTGAAGTTCAACCTAAAAATTACATTTAGGATTGCTAAAGGGCTTATATATTTCCCCCACAATGACTTTACTTTCAGTTCACCCAAGAAATATAACCTGAGAAATAAATCTTCTTCTTTTAAAGTTCCCCGTTGTCATACAAAATACAGATCAAACTCTTTCACTGTGAGATACCGTTGCATTTGGAACCGTCTTTCAACCGAAATTAGAAACAGTCCTACCCCAAAAACTTTCTCATTTCTGTCGAACAAATATTTTATGAACAGTGAGTTAGAAGGGGTATGTGACAAACCAAATATTAGAGATATAATACGGCACTCATCTGACCCCCATTGTAAGCTCCCGAAATCTGCGAACACTATGTTTGACACTACTTTCACTATGATTGTTTTCACAACCGTAGCCACCTATTTTTAATCAGCCTTAAATTTGAAAAATGTTTTTCAAATATTTTTGCATATATCCCTGCCCTCTGTATCGCGGTACGTTCAACGTTTGCGTTACATTTTTACGTGATTCGTTACATAAAATTTATCTTGTTGTAGTACTTGCACAAGTACTATACTACTTCCATACTTATAACCACTAACTCCCATTTCTAATAGTTATCGTTAATCAAAGTAAAAAGCAACGAACCCAATCCCCTGTAAAACTGGTATCTAATTTAACGTCATTGATCGCTACATCAAGAAACACACCCCCTACAAACGGCTGTAATGAGCCACATAACTAACTTATACGCCGTAAGCGTCAAGTCGTAATTGGATATAAATCTGTAGTGACACCTAGTATTAGCACTACTCCTAAAAATTCAGTACCCTCTGCTCATACAGAACCCCTCCCTTCACCTTATGTGCTTATGGAGAAACTCCAGCCATCAAGCCCTTTTCAGTACTACCTTCAGAAATAGAACTTCTAAAGTTGTCTATAGGAGAACTCAAGGCTGAGTTAAGGGAAATGAAAAACGGTAAGTCAGTAAATGCTGGAAACATCGAAACCGATACCGAGATATCCAAATTATCAGATCAGATCAGCGATATCAGATCGCAGGTCTGTGAATTGACACCTCTAACTATCCTCATGAAAACTGTAAACCTAAACAAGCTTGACACAGAATCGGTAACTAAGGTAGATAACCTCATTAATTTTGTTACCACAGAAGTAACAAAACGACTCGACGCAAAACTGAGTGCTATTGTCTACAACGTTCCGGACAATGAGGCACTAAAAAAGGTACAGCGCATCTTACTTAGTGAAGCGAAAATACCTAACTCCAAGACTAAGTGCTATAGGCTGAAGAAGAGTCAACATGAAAAGTGTTGTCCTATTCGTTTTCAGTTCGAAACACCGGCAGAGACCAGAAAATTCATCCACTCCCAACACACCCTATCGCAAGCCAGAAACTGCAAACATATAAAGGTCGGGGTGGACAAAACAGTCATAGAAAGGCGCGCATACAATTATCTCGCTAAGACTAATTGTGAAATAGGTAATAGGACATTGCAAGCAGCCATTATTCCCAACCCTGTGAAAGATACAGTAGACCCCACCGCATCACCCTTCTCAAAACACACAGTAATATCCCATCAGAGTGCAACACCAGCCGAAAGGCCACTAGACTGTAACCAAATAAATAACAAAACCATACCACCTATCACCGCAGAATCTAAAATGCCACTAAATAACCCCAGAAAAAAAGTCAAAACCCCCCGAAATTCGTTTTTGTCCTCTCCTAGCCATAACTTCATTGCTAAAGATAAGGAATATATGCCCCTAAATCATACCAACAATAACAATGGCAGTATATATAAGCCCACACTTCACACGGCCAACAGTATTAACACCCACAACGTGCTTAATCGCACCATGGCACACACTGATATCCAATGTCACAACAATGTCACCCTCAATAGTACAAGTGGTAATAGTCAGAACTCGGCTGCCAACAACTCAGGGTCTTCAGAGTATGGCACACAAACAAATTTTGATCGGATATATGGTACAAGTCTGCTGGGAACTAACCCACAATGCAGTACACACGAAACCCACACAAGGACACAACTAGCATCAAACAATAGGTGGAATAATAAGCCATGGTCATCACAAGGATCCAATCATTTTTTATCCCCCGCGTCCCTGTCAGCGTTGAAAAAACAGCTGGTAGGGATGTTCACACTCCTAAACCACTAGTGCTGGCTCCCTCCTTGCATGAAAACAGGAACGGTCTAGTGCACCCGTATCCATTAGGCACACTTGACGCTTGCACAAGTGTAGGCCAAATAAAGAACCCTACCCACTTCTGTAACCTAACTAAAAATAAAAATTCCTTAGTCCATAGCAAATCCAGTACTCCAACTCCTAATTCTTCACCGAAAACAGCACACATCAACTCCATAGACATAGGTGAGCATGATGTTACAACTCCTCTTAATATAGGATCGTCATGCAAAGCAGAACTACTGTGTGCTGAACCATATTCGGGGCTGACTAACGAACTTAAATACTTCAAATGCTACTTCAACTCTCATCTTTACCTAATCCTCATAAATGCTAGATCTGTTCTAAATAAATTGCCGATGCTCAGAGCACTCACAGTAATATACAAACCCCCTGTAATTGTCATCACTGAATCTTGGTGTCATTCGAACATCTTGGATGAAGAAATAAGCTTAGATAACTACACACACTTTCGGTGTGACAGGGAAGGTGGTAAGGGAGGGGGTTGTCTCATGTACTTTCTGAATGCACTTACTGTATCACAGCTAGAAAGTAGTACACTTAACATGCCTGAGACTCTATGGGTTAATGTACACTTAAATAACGTAACAGCATTAATTGGATGTACCTACAGAGCACCTGGCACCTTTAGTAATTACGAGACCCAACTCATTAATACTCTGGAGCAATTATCCGACTTACAATACGACCATAAGATCCTATGTGGGGACTTTAACTTACCTGAAATCAATTGGGATATACCCACAGGCCCAACTAAATTTGATAAGTTCTTAGACACACTGGATATACTTGGCTGGAAACAAACTGTCACTACTCCCACAAGAGGTAATAACGTACTAGACTTAATCTTCTGCCACAATATAAGCCCTCTTTCAACGCTAGTAGGTTCTGAGTTTCCAGGGAGCGACCACAAAACAGTGATATGTGCACTGCCACTTCCGCTGAGTAGCAATGCATCTCATACCTCCACTTCACAACAAGTAATATATAGGAACTACAGTAAGGCAAACTGGGCCTTGGTAGAATCAATGCTAAGATCCTCCGAATAGGATGAATACTTCACTACTGATGACCTATCGAGAGCCCTAACCATCTTCTACCATAACACTAACACATGCTTAGATGCTGTCATTCCACTCCAAACACTAAAGGTTTCCCCACACAGAAAGTCATTCATAAAACCAAAGGATCGTACGAAACTGAAGAGACTGTCAACAAGTTACTTCAAACACCATGACTTTGGCACTCTAGGTCTAATAATTAACACCCTTAGCTCCATCTCACTAGCTCGAGATTTCCGTATGAGAAACGAAGAACACATCGCAGTAGCCAGTCCTGCTAGAGTGTATGCACTCACAGAAATCTTAAGGAAGCGAATGAATCGCAAAACCACAGCATTTCTCTCCTCATAGACAAAGGTAGGCTATGCACTAACTCTGCAGACATATGTGAACTATTCAACAAAAAGTTTGCAGGTAACTACATTAAGCCCTCAGTCCATCTACTCGATATACACCCTATTACTAATATGCCACAAACTCCATCTCCACTCAAACCAAACCAAATCAGCACTGTTGAATTCAATTACACTAATATTAACCAAACTATAAGAACCCTCAAAAGTTCAAAAGGTTTCGGTACCGACGGTATATCATCCTACTTCTATAAATATGGTGGCCCTGACATTCCTCTACTGCTGCTTAAAATATTCACAATGTCGTGTGAAACCCAAACTTACCCTGACATATGGAAGACAACATTCATTATGCCTAAGCACAAATCTGGCTCGAAAACTGAAGTCAGTAACTACCGGCCGATCAATATCACACCTAAAGCATCTAGAATCATGGAGAGACTAGTCAAAGATAACTTAATCAAACATATGCTTAGCCTCAATATTATAAGTCCGAACCAACACGGATTCCTGAAATCCAGATCATGTTTAACGTGTCACCTAGACTTCTTCAATTTCGTAACCAGCAGTCGTGACAGACGGCAACTAGTACTTGTCATCTACTTTGACATCTCTAAGGCATTTGACCGTGTTGACCATTTACTGCTAATACATAAGCTGAACTCCTTAGGAATACGTGGCCCATTATTAGGATGGCTCAAATCATTCCTTAACAATAGGTCCCAAATAGTTAAACTCGGGTGTCATCAAAGTCTCATAAACCGTTAATGCCCAGCTCTCGCTACGCTCGGGCCCACGCTGTTCTTAGAAGATTTCTGAGAAACGCTTAGTAACAACGGACGCAAAAACCAAAACACCAATTGTTGACTTGAGTATTATGTATTGTTACACCAGCATATAAATCAAGTATCACTAAGCAAACTAAGAAAACTAAGGTTTCTAACGATGTTTAACTCTTCTTTCTGAACAGCGACCGATGAGACGATGACTGTCGTATTGATGCCTCCGCGAAAATCGAGGAAGTTGATTTTGAGCAAACAACCAAGAATTGATCGTTCAATCTTCAACTCCATTGACACTCCCCGGCAAAAAAGGGATCCATCCCTTTTTTCCTTCACGACTAATGCACGTTGACTTGGATGCCATTGCGAGAACCTGGGTCACACGGACAGAGCTGAAATGGAAAACAAACAGAAAAGCCAACACATCACAAGCATACCTACAGCACAATCTCACACATCGCTGACGACCTGCGCCTCCAGACAGAGACCTCCTCTTGACATCTTGCAACACAGTCTCCACTTGCTAGAATGACTCTTGCAGAATGCAAAGTGACCATGGCAGCACCTCATGATACTCTACGCACATCCTCTTATCTACTCATTACCAATTACCACTGCAATCGCTGGCCACTCATTCTGCCTCAGTTCTAATAGCGGTGACGCATGCGAGCCTCAGTCGTTTACACTCTTTCTCCCCGGCGTGTCGGACCGCAGCTAACAATTATCTCCGTGTGCATTTCATTCTCAGCAATAGCCTAGCCTCCCCGGCGTATACGACCCATCTGCTGTCTCTAACATCAATCAATTCATTCACGGATGTAGAAGACTCGAAACAACTTCAGAAATAATCACGACGAAAATTTTAACAAAATTACGCAATAACAACAAGACACGAAAACAACAAGTAAACACAATGAATCCAAAATACACCAATTGATATGACACACCACACGTATATACAAATAGTACAAACAACCTCGCCGATCATGTCTTGGTGGAATTCCTTTGAAGAATTGCAGGACTTACACCAGTACGCCTACAACCCTTCACAGGTTGACGATTGTAAGTTGTGGAATGTCCAGACACAAACAAGATTAACCAACAATTACATCAATTGGAACTCACACAACTATTTAACACAAACATATGTACAATCAACACATCAAATGTTGTGGATTCTGACACGACAAACTACCCTTGAAGAACAGTAGGACTTACAGCAGTACGCCTACATTCCTTCTCAGGTTGATGATCCAAGTGGAAGTCGTCCGGACACAAACAGAATTACCAACAGCTAGATGAGAGATGATATCAATTCAGTATATACAATATGAACATATGTACAAAATCACACACCAAGCACATTGGACTGCTCATTGATGCGCTACACTTTGAAGAATTGTAGGACTTACAGCAGTACGCCTACAACCCTTCTCAGGTTGACGCCCTAGGTTGGAAAATCGTCGCAGAGTTCATTTGCTAACTTCCTTCTATCAGCTATATCCTCAAATCTGAACGGCAACACGCCCATGTCATTGTATCGTAGAATATATATGACCAACAAACACACGACATATCTCATCAACCAAGCGTAGAAACAGAGTAATTTACACCAAAGATAATAACATTCAAATAATAACTTGAAACTAGAAATGCCTTTATTCATGCAAGTCAATTTAACAACAACTCTCTCCTTTACACTTGGCTTATCCACACTAAACTGACCATTGATATTCGTCCTTTCAAACGAACTGATACTAGCATAGTCATTGGACAAGATACTAGAGTTGATGGGCATCTGTTTCATTGTGGATGAAAACACCAACGATGACTGAGTGACACAAGGTGATGAACTTAGCGGTGGATCAGAAGCTGTTCTTGTTCGGCTCTCAGATAGTTGTCCAACTGCAAGATTACCACCACTGCTGTCTTTCACTACTAGTTCAGGTTTAGCACTATCATCTGATGATAGGTGGGCTACATGCTGATCAATTACACTGACTGTCTCACAAGTATGCACACCTTCTGGAACTGCATCTGCGTTCAATTCTACTTCACGTTGTAGTTGTACAGAACCTTTATTTAACTTAGCAGTAGTAGGCATATCCCGCATCTCATAATGATCAACCAAAGACAAATCTGCACTATCATGATCATCACCACAAATATTCAATTTACCGTCAAGTTCATCATTTTCAAGCTCCTTAATAACAGAAGTAGACGATTTTGGTTCCTCCTCGAAATTCATTAAAGGTTTTATATCTTCACTCTGACTAGATATACTTTGTAAACTTGTGGAGTCAGAACTCCACTCTGAAGCAGTAACTCTATTCTGTGACACTATATTCAACAACGGCTTACCAATTGCAACTACAGACTTCTTCACAACAACGTTATCGTCACACAATTTGGAGTCAGACCTGGAGTTTACATTTAGCTTATCACTGAACTTGCTCACTGGTTCACAGTTCACTTCTGTATGCACCTCTTGCAAACGAGTACAACACAACCGTGTTTGTCTTGCATCTTGCAACTTATCTGTTGAGGATGTACTACGAAACCTGTTACACTCACTAGGTCTATATGCATTACTAGACATCATCGAGCCTTCTCGATATCCACCTCTCTGAGGCTTATTCGTCATCAATGAGTACGTTTTCCCCTCAGACTGCTCTATTCTATGGGTGAGATCTAACAGACTGGCGAACTTGCTCATAGATTGATTGACACTAGTATTTACCAGTTTCAGGATATCATCAAACTTTGGCTCGATACCCTCATCCTCCATACGGGAGCTTATCTTCACCCACTTCCTTTGCAGTCGAGTAGGTAGACGTCTTGCTATTACTTCTAGGATAAAACTCGAGTTGAGGTCACTCATTCGATTCATCGAAATCATTGCATTCTTGTAAATTAGCAAATTATCTAAAAACTCAGTGAGTGCCTGGGAGTCATCCTGTAATTGACCACCATTACCCTCAACAGCCTCGAATAATTTCCCTGCAATCATCGAGGGTCTTCCAAACCTTTGACGTAATATGCTCATAGCCTCAGAGTATCCCTCCTTTGGCTTCATAAACTTACAGCACTGTATAGCTCTTGCAGCATCTCCAGTGCAATATCTCATCAAATACATCAATTTCAATTCATCATTTAATAGAAAACTATTCAGCATGATCTCAAACTCCTTTACAAATTGTAAATAATCAGCCGGGTTTCCATCAAAACACTGTGGTTCTAATTTAGGGAGTTTGATGTTCCTATTATCCCTGAACGGCGAAACAGTAACATCAGCCATATCATGTTTAACATCAGACACATCGTTACAATTAACAGACAAGTCACCATGACTTACTTTCCTGTTTGCATCCAAGACACTCTGTCCCTTCTTTCACCCAGGCATTGTTGAACTTGACCAAATTCCAAAAAAGTTCCAGATATTGCTTGTTCAAAGAGGACTTGAACGGCACCAGGAAAAATGAACGGCGACTATCCAAACTTTCACCAACTGTTTCAATCCGCCAGAAATGTCTCCATCGTCAGAAACTGTCAGTCACGTCTCATAAACCGTTAATGCCCAGCTCTCGCTACGCTCGGGCCCACGCCGTTCTTAGAAGATTTCTGAGAAACGCTTAGTAACAACGGACGCAAAAACCAAAACACCAATTGTTGACTTGAGTATTATATATTGTTACACCAGCATATAAATCAAGTATCACTAAGCAAACTAAGAAAACTAAGGTTTCTAACGATGTTTAACTCTTCTTTCTGAACAGCGACCGATGAGACGATGACTGTCGTATTGATGCCTCCGCGAAAATCGAGGAAGTTGATTTTGAGCAAACAACCAAGAATTGATCGTTCAATCTTCAACTCCATTGACATCGGGTTTGCAACCTCCAAACCTAGCCCTATCACTTCTGGTGTAGTACAAGGTAGTGTCATTGGACCCCTCCTATTTACGCTATACATCAATGACATATGCACTTGCTTCACGCACGGGAAACCATTCATCTTTGCAGATGACCTAAAAGTAGCTTATACATTCCAAAGTGATGACTCAGGGTACTTCGAGAATGTAGTGGAGAAGGAATTAGATAAAATGACTGCTTGGTCGTCCTGATGGAATCTTCAATTCAATCTGAACAAATGTGGCTGGATCTGGCTTGGCGCACACTCAATTGACCTGAAATTAACGCTTCCATCCGCTAACCTAACCAGACTCCGAAGTGTCGTTGACCTAGGCCTGAGGTACTCTAGTGACTTGACATTCTCTGAGCAAGTAGCATCACAGACTAGAAAATCGAGGATGCTCTTAGGATACATACTCAGGAACTTTCACGACAATGAAGCCAAGCTAATTCTGTACAAAACATGTGTCAGACCACTACTAGAATACTGCCCATTTATTATAAGCAGCACTCGCACACGTGACAAGCTAAGGATGGAAAGTATCCAATGATATTTTACCTCAAAACTACTTGGCTATGATTGTAAGAAAGACTACATCTCACGGTGCATGATCCTAAAACTTGACCCACTTTGGACAAGGCGACTTATTATAAACCTAATATTCTTCTTTAAGGTCCTTCACAAAATATCATTCTCAGGTAACAGGGACATACAATTCGCACAGGAAGGCTCTTACGATCTGCGTAACCAAACTTCCACAGTTGTACAGGCATGGATAAGTTATTATATGAATTACACATAATTTGATGTATGATGAATTTACAGTTCGGTTGTTCCCTCTGACATGAGAGTCAGTCGAAACAGTCTGCTACAAAGTCTGTTTGTGTAGCACATAAAGAGATATAGAAAAATTGTCTTCGAATTAACAAAAAACCCAGACATCAGATGAATGTAATACAGATAACTGGGAAAAATAAAGCTTGAAGTCAATTCTCCTATATAACTTTGTTGTGAACACCACCCTTGGCTTAAAGATTATTGATGTATTATGTTGAGATCAGTGATATATTTATTCCATTTTTCAGCAGTTTTATCGTAGTTTTATAACAGGAAAGAAATTTGATCGTGGATACGAAAACTAGATGAGGTCATGTGGAGTTGTTTAACTGCATCAAATGGTGCCGATGTCCTTTCCAGAATTCTCTATGTGCTACATTTGTGTCTGCATGGCGGAGTAAAACTGTTGAAAACAATTTGAAGACCAGTTGCGTCTTCATTTCAGATCATGAATACGCATTTACAGCATGTTCGCCAGCGTCTTTAAATGGTAGAGTTGGATCGTTCATGGAATTTGAGTGGTTATGAGGTAGATGGTTTGGAATTAATCCTCATTTCAGTTTAGATGCAGGGTTGTTCGACCTCGACCAGAAGATGAATAGGAGCAGCAAAATACCACAAAGAGAAAGTATGTGAACATGAAAAGAACATTTAATATTTCATGCATATATAAATGTTTATGTCAATTGTATGTTATACTTTAGTAAATAGTTTTCTATATTGCAGTTGTGTTTTCACGTATTTATGCGAAGTCTTAGAGTTTATTTAGTGTCATAATATATATTAATGAGTCTGAGCGTTTTAGTATTCTAATAACTGATGCGTCTTAGAAATAAGTGGTTCGGTCTGGTTGGGATGGACATTGGGCCGAAACAGTTTATATAAAAGCGTTTGAAGGTTACGGTAGAGTGACACGTCCTACTTCTAAGGGTAAACTAATCCTGTATGTTCCGTACTCAGTCTTTATGCATCCATGCTGCTAGTTTATTTATAGTTTTCAGATTGCTAAGGGTGTTGAAGTGCGTCTTTTAGGTGCTGTAGTAGATTAGTAGTTGATTCGTTCTAGGAGTAAATAGTTTATTAATATAATCAGTAGAGTGAAACAGTCTGTATAGAGAGCGTTTGAAGCTTGTAATCGAAGAGCAAGTTCTGATACATATAGGCAGGCTATTCCATATTTTAGAATACATGACTGTGAAGAAGTTTTCACGGAGTGTTGACTTAAAAGAATGAGTTTTCACTGTGGAAGTTTGGTTACGCAGATCGTAAGAGCCTTCCTGTGCGAATTGTATGTCCCTGTTACCTGAGAATGATATTTTGTGAAGGACCTTAAAGAAGAATATTAGGTTTATAATAAGTCGCCTTGTCCAAAGTGGGTCAAGTTTTAGGATCATGCACCGTGAGATGTAGTCTTTCTTACAATCATAGCCAAGTAGTTTTGAGGTAAAATATCGTTGGATACTTTCCATCCTTAGCTTGTCACGTGTGCGAGTGCTGCTTATAATAAATGGACAGTATTCTAGTAGTGGTCTGACACATGTTTTGTACAGAATTAGCTTGGCTTCATTGTCGTGAAAGTTCCTGAGTATGCATCCTAAGAGCATCCTCGATTTTCTAGTCTGTGATGCTACTTGCTCAGAGAATGTCAAGTCACTAGAGTACCTCAGGCCTAGGTCAACGACACTTCGGAGTCTGGTTAGGTTAGCGGATGGAAGCGTTAATTTCAGGTCAATTGAGGGTGCGCCAAGCCAGATCCAGCCACATTTGTTCAGATTGAATTGGAGATTCCATAAGGACGACCAAGCAGTCATTTTATCTAATTCCTTCTGCACTACATTCTCGAAGTACCCTAAGTCATCACTTTGGAATGTATAAGCTACTTTTAGGTCATCTGCAAAGATGAATGGTTTCCCGTGCGTGAAGCAAGCGCATATGTCATTGATGTATAGCGTAAATAGGAGGGGTCCAATGACACTACCTTGTACTACACCAGAAGTGATAGGGCTAGGTTTGGAGGTTGCAGACCCGAGTTTAACTATTTGGGACCTATTGTTAAGGAATGATTTAAGCCATCCTAATAATGGGTCACGTATTCCTAAGGAGTTCAGCTTATGTGTTAGCAGTAAATGGTCAACACGGTCAAATGCCTTAGAAATGTCAAAGTAGATGACAAGTACTAGTTGCCGTCTGTCACGACTGCTGGTTACAAAATTGAAGAAGTCTAGGTGACATGTTAAACATGATCTGGATTTCAGGAATCCATGTTGGTTCGGACTTATAATATTGAGGCTAAGCATATGTTTGATTAAGTTATCTTTGACTAGTCTCTCCATGATTCTAGATGCTATAGGTGTGATATTGATCGGCCGGTAGTTACTGACTTCAGTTTTCGAGCCAGATTTGTGTTTAGGCATAATGAATGTTGTCTTCCATATGTCAGGGTAAGTTTGGGTTTCTAGGGACATTGTGAATATTTTAAGCAGCAGTAGAGGAATGTCAGGGCCACCATATTTATAGAAGTAAGATGATATACCGTCGGTACCGAAACCTTTTGAACTTTTGAGGGTTCTTATAGTTTGGTTAATATTAGTGTAAGTGAATTCAACAGTGCTAATTTGGTTTGGTTTGAGTGGAGATGGAGTTTGTGCCATATTAGTAATAGGGTGTATATCGAGTAGCTGGACTGAGGGCTTAATGTAGTTACCTGCAAACGTTTTGTTGAATAGTTCACATATGTCTGCAGAGTTAGTGCATAGCCTACCTTTGTCTATGAGGAGAGAAATGCTGTGATTTTTGCGATTCATTCGCTTCCTTAAGATTTCTGTGAGTGCATACACTCTAGCAGGACTGGCTACTGCGATGCGTTCTTCCTTTCTCATACGGAAATCTCGAGCTTGTGAGATGGAGCTAAGGGTGTTAAGTATTAGACCTAGAGTGCCAAAGTCGTGGTGTTTGAAGTAACTTGTTGAGAGTCTCTTCAGTTTCGTACGATCCTTTGGTTTTATGAATGACTTTCTGTGTGGGGAAACCTTTAGTGTTTGGAGTGGAATGACAGCATCTAAGCATGTGTTAGTGTTATGGTAGAAGATGGTTAGGGCTCTCGATAGGTCATCAGTAGTGAAGTATTCATCCCATTCGGAGGATCTTAGCATTGATTCTACCAAGGCCCAGTTTGCCTTACTATAGTTCCTATATATTACTTGTTGTGAAGTGGAGGTATGAGATGCATTGCTACTCAGCGGAATTGGCAGTGCACATATCACTGTTTTGTGGTCGCTCCCTGGAAACTCAGAACCTACTAGCGTTGAAAGGGGGCTTATATTGTGGCAGAAGATTAAGTCTAGTACGTTATTACCTCTTGTGGGAGTAGTGACAGTTTGTTTCCAGCCAAGTATATCCAGTGTGTCTAAGAACTTATCAAATTTAGTTGGGCCTGTGGGTATATCCCAGTTGATTTCAGGTAAGTTAAAGTCCCCACATAGGATCTTATGGTCGTATTGTAAGTCGGATAATTGCTCCAGAGTATTAATAAGTTGGGTCTCGTAATTACTAAAGGTGCCAGGTGCTCTGTAGGTGCATCCAATTAATGCTGTTACGTTATTTAAGTGTACATTAACCCATAGAGTCTCAGGCATGTTAAGTGTACTACTTTCTAGCTGTGATACAGTAAGTGCATTCAGAAAGTACATGAGACAACCCCCTCCCTTACCACCTTCCCTGTCACACCGAAAGTGTGTGTAGTTATCTAAGCTTATTTCTTCATCCAAGATGTTCGAATGACACCAAGATTCAGTGATGACAATTACAGGGGGTTTGTATATTACTGTGAGTGCTCTGAGCATCGGCAATTTATTTAGAACAGATCTAGCATTTATGAGGATTAGGTAAAGATGAGAGTTGAAGTAGCATTTGAAGTATTTAAGTTCGTTAGTCAGCCCCGAATATGGTTCAGCACACAGTAGTTCTGCTTGGCATGACGATCCTATGTTAAGAGGAGTTGTAGCATCATGCTCACCTATGTCTATCGAGTTGATGTGTGCTGTTTTCGGTGAAGAATTAGGAGTTGGAGTACTGGATTTGCTATGGACTAAGGAATTTTTATTTTTAGTTAGGTTACAGAAGTGGGTAGGGTTCTTTATTTGGCCTATACTTGTGCAAGTGTCAAGTGTGCCTAATGGATACGGGTGCACTAGACCGTTCCTGTTTTCATGCAAGGAGGGAGCCAGCACTAGTGGTTTAGGAGTGTTAACATCCCTACCAGCTGTTTTTTCAACGCTGACAGGGACGCGGGGGATAAAAAATGATTGGATCCTTGTGATGACCATGGCTTATTATTCCACCTATTGTTTGATGCTAGTTGTGTCCTTGTGTGGGTTTCGTGTGTACTGCATTGTGGGTTAGTTCCCAGCAGACTTGTACCATATATCCGACCAAAATTTGTTTGTGTGCCATACTCTGAAGACCCTGAGTTGTTGGCAGCCGAGTTCTGACTATTACCACTTGTACTATTGAGGGTGACATTGTTGTGACATTGGATATCAGTGTGTGCCTTGGTGCGATTAAGCACGTTGTGGGTGTTAATACTATTGGCCGTGGGAAGTGTGGGCTTATTTAAGCTGCCATTGTTATTGTTGGTATGATTTAGGGGCATATTTTCCTTATCTTTAGCAATGAAGTTATGGCTAGGAGAGGACAAAAACGAATTTCGGGGGGTTTTGACTTTTTTTCTGGGGTTATTTAGTGGCATTTTGGATTCTGCGGTGATAGGTGGTATGGTTTTGTTATTTATTTGGTTACAGTCTAGTGGCCTTTCGGCTGGTGTTGCACTCTGATGGGATATTACTGTGTGTTTTGAGAAGGGTGATGCGGTGGGGTCTACTGTATCTTTCACAGGGTTGGGAATAATGGCTGCTTGCAATGTCCTATTACCTATTTCACAATTAGTCTTAGCGAGATAATTGTATGCGCGCCTTTCTATGACTGTTTTGTCCACCCCGACCTTTATATGTTTGTAGTTTCTGGCTTGCGATAGGGTGTGTTGGGAGTGGATGAATTTTCTGGTCTCTGCCGGTGTTTCGAACTGAAAACGAATAGGACAACACTTTTCATGTTGACTCTTCTTCAGCCTATAGCACTTAGTCTTGGAGTTAGGTATTTTCGCTTCACTAAGTAAGATGCGCTGTACCTTTTTAGTGCCTCATTGTCCGGAACGTTGTAGACAATAGCACTCAGTTTTGCGTCGAGTCGTTTTGTTACTTCTGTGGTAACAAAATTAATGAGGTTATCTACCTTAGTTACCGATTCTGTGTCAAGCTTGTTTAGGTTTACAGTTTTCATGAGGATAGTTAGAGGTGTCAATTCACAGACCTGCGATCTGATATCGCTGATCTGATCTGATAATTTGGATATCTCGGTATCGGTTTCGATGTTTCCAGCATTTACTGACTTACCGTTTTTCATTTCCCTTAACTCAGCCTTGAGTTCTCCTATAGACAACTTTAGAAGTTCTATTTCTGAAGGTAGTACTGAAAAGGAGCTTGATGGCTGGAGTTTCTCCATAAGCACATAAGGTGAAGGGAGGGGTTCTGTATGAGCAGAGGGTACTGAATTTTTAGGAGTAGTGCTAATACTAGGTGTCACTACAGATTTATATCCAATTACGACTTGGCGACTCTCTGGCGGTACGTTCGAAATTGGTGACATTTTTGCACGTGTTTGCTCTGAAATTTATTTACTGCTTATTGTCATATAATTCTTGAAATTATGGTCCAAATCTCTAAAAAACGTGTTCGTAGAAACACAATTGTTTTAGATAGTGGCTTAAATTCGGTTATAACTGCATTACCGCCTGGTAATACAGTATCAACTACTAGCTCTCAAAATGGTTTGAGTGCAGATCTCACTCCTGTGATACAGGTGAAAGATGTTCTGTTAGAGAACTCTGAGTTCTGTAAACTAAACCTCCTTTTGAAAGATATGCAGAGGCAAGTAAGTGAAATTCAGAAAAAATTAGATCAGTTTGATAGTATGTCACTGCCAATCTCAAATACCACGGAGAGCCGGTCTGATATTGGTCAGGTTAAGTGTTTACTGGATGTAACTCAAAATAAGCTTTTGAATTTAGACCCAATAGCCTGTCTTTTAGAAAGGCATCCTAAAATATCTCCAGACAACCTAAATAAAGCTGAAAATCTGATTGACTGCTTGGCTACGGAGGTGATGAAGCGTATAACCTCTTCTCACCAAGCTATAGTTTACAACGTCCCAGATTCTCTGCCCCTGAAAACTGTAAGACACAAAATCCTGATTTGTTGCGGCATGGCTAGTGTTCCATGTGAATGCAAACGACTTCGTAAAAAGTCTAACCAGGCTAATTGCCCAATCATTTTTAAATTCAGTAATTCCCTTGATGCTAGTAAGTTTACTAAATGTCAGGATCACTTAAGACTGAATAGCAGTTATAAGTCTATAACCGTAGCTCAGGATAAAACACCGTGTCAGCGCAGAATAATGCGTAGTAATAACCTGGTCACCTCCTCTAGCTTTGATTTACCAAATAAGGATCGTGCACAGCAACAGACACCTAGTGCTGAAACTAGCATTCAGCAAACTACACAACAACCACACCTGCCAATGGAACTAGGAACTGATTTAGATACCAGTACCCCTGTAAATAAAGCCTCATCGAAAGATGTTAAAATGACTAGAACTTCTGCAAGTTGTTCTAAGAAATTTCCCCCCAAACGTAGTAACCTCACCACGATGAACAAATTTCGCAGGGTTGAGACTAATGATGGGGAAGAATACTTTGTATTCAATAAGCCTGCTGAGAGTAAGAATGCCAACAAACCATCACTTGTTACGAAAAACTCCTCTCGAAACATAAGTATATCTGGAGGTGTTCCGCATGCTCCACCTTATAGAAAGTCAGGCTCCAAGACTCCTAAAGTCTTGCAGCCAAAGCACCTTCCTTCACAATTCCCTTTAAGTTATAAAAACAACCCGAAGGTGTATACCGGTATGACGAATAGCAGTTGGATGGGTAGACCTTCTGATGCTATGCCTTTTAACCGTCAACCTAGGCCCAACCTGTACTACCCTTATATCCAGGAACACATGGTAAATTTTCCAGGTGTCCCGAATCACTGGTACGACCCATGGCACCTAGGACCACCTCATTGCACTCCAACCCGATGTACAGACACCCAGTCCGACCTCCTTTTCATTCATAAATTCTTGCGGTGCTGACGCACAAATAGATTTAGGTTATGGTGACATTTTAAGCCAGTTTGTAGTATCCCGTGACTTATTCACGATATTGCTAATTAATGCACGTTCCTTAATCAATAAGATATCTGAACTAAGGACATTATTATTAGTCGCCAAGCCTACTGTAGCTCTGATTACTGAGTCATGGTGCTCATCCTCTGTACTTGATGTGCATATAGGTATCGATGATTACACTGTACACCGTGCAAACAGAGATTGCAAGCGTGGTGGAGGATGTCTCATATATATACATAGCTCATTTGTAGTCAGTAAGGTGGAAGATGAAACAATGAATAATGTACCTGACTCACTCTGGGTTGTCTTACATGGAGATAAGTACAAACTTCTCATAGGCTGTGTTTATCGAGCACCAAGCTCAACAAAAGAAACTGATGCGTTATTAGCTAAATCGTTTGCACACGCATCCTCGTTTAGTGCTAATTACAAAATAATTGCAGGGGACTTCAATCTTCCAGAAGTCAATTGGCTAACTAGTTCCGGCCCCCAACGCTTCGACGAATTACTTGCCACTATAGACTGTTATGGATGGCAACAACACGTCCAGACACCTACTCGTGGTGACAACATGTTGGACCTTGTTTTTTGTCATGACACAATCCCAGTATCCACTATGTTGGTAATAGATTTTCCAGTAGTGACCATAGAATGGTACTCTGCTCTCTGCCTTTCTCACCACTAAATACAGGAAACAAACAAGACTCAGGAAGCACAATATGTCGTAGTTACAAATATACAGACTGGGGATTAGTCCAAGAACTTATTCGACTCTGTCAATGGGATGACTATTTTACCACTGACTCCCTGGAGGCCTTAGTAACCCTGTTTTACAGGAATGTTACCCTTTGTCTAGATACAGTTGCTCCAAAGAAAATAGTGAAATTAAGTAGACACCGAACTGAATATATTCCAAGGGCACACCGTAATAAGTTAAGGAAACTGAAGAAACAGTACTATTCCACTAAGGACATATCACTATTGCTCTCAATCCACGAGTCTCTTGAATCTATCAAGCGCCTACGCTCTCAAAAGGACCTCGACGAAGAGTTAACGGCACTTGAAAGTACCTCCAAAGTTTATAACTTAACGGCACTTCTTAAAAAACGAATGCAGTCGGCGAGGGAAATCCCATACTTACTTCACGACAAAGTAATCTACAATGAACCTGCCACTATCTGTGAACTTTCAGTGATTGGTTTGCAAACTTTAGTTTAGAAACACATATGCCTGGTGAAACCGCTCCCCTTACTATCTCTTCCCTTGAAAGCATTGTGTTCACTAATCAGTTAATAGTACAAGCAATTAAAAGCCTTAAACCTTCCACTAGTACGGGACCGGATGGCCTCGCTTCGATAATTTTCAAAAACAGTGGGTGTGATATACCCTTGTTACTTCTTAAATTCTTCTCAATATCTATGGACACTGGCACTTACCCTAGTGAGTGGAAAACTAGCTTCATAATTCCACATTACAAATCTGGTGATAGGGCAAACGTCCGCAATTACAGACCCATAAATATAACCCCAGTTATCTCACGAATCATGGAGAAAGTTGTAAAAGATCAATTGTCAGACTACCTAATTAGGGAAGATCTTGTTACAAGGTCTCAACACGGATTTCTCAAAAATAGATCCTGCGTTACTTGCCACTTCGACTTTTTCAACTGCATCACTAGTAGTCGCGAAGCACGTAAGCTAGTCGTTGTTCTCTACTTCGATATATCTAGGGCATTTGACATGGTATCTCACAGTATTCTCTTTGAGAAGCTGTACTCTTGTGGAATTCGCAACCCATTACTGAACTGGTTAAAATCATTTCTAAGCAACAGGGTACAAATAACCAAAGTTGGATCTGTATTGTCTCATCCTAGGCAGATCTCAAGTGGGGTCGTGCAAGGTAGTGTCCTAGGTCCACTTTTATTCACAGTCTACATTAACAGCATTTGCAAGTGCTTCACCTCAGGTAAACCATTCCTATATGCTGACGACCTCAAAGTCGTCTACTCCTGCTACACTCATGAATTAAGCGATATGGTTACTAAAATACATCTTGAACTAAGTAGCCTTGCAACGTGGTGTGCTGAATCCTGTCTAAATTTTAACATTGACAAATGCGGCTGGATTTGTATCGGCAACAGTAACCTTGATCTAACTCTTGAAATAAATGGGCGAAAACTAGCTAAGCTCAACTCAGTCGTAGATCTCGGTATTAGATACTCTAGTAACCTAACGTTCGCTGAACAGACTGATTATGCCAGACGTAAAACGCGAAGGCTGATAGGATGCATAACACGCAATTTCTTTTGTTGTGAAACTAGGGTTTTATTATACAAAGTATGTGTCCGACCTATCTTAGAATACTGCCCGTTTATTCTTAGCGGACTAAGACAAAATGACAAGCTTAAATTAGAGGGAGTGCAACGGCAGTTTACCTCAAGAACTCTTGGTTTAGAAAGTGGTCTGGAATACCATGAGCGATGCGAAGACTAAGATTAGAACCCCTCTGGAAAAGACGCCTTAAGCTAAACCTTATCTTTTACTATAAGCTAACTAATCTTCTCTTGCATTCCTCCGAGCCAATAACTAAACCTACCGCTGTCATCAGTTACAATCTTAGAAATCATCACAACCTAGCTGCTATGGAGCACTGTCAGACTTACGTGCGGTACAACTTCTTCTTAAATAAGTTTTCAGTCATTTGGAATAGACTACCAGCTAATGTGCGCGATGCAAACACACTTCCAGTGTTCATCTCCTCAGTCACCAGACTGCTCAAAGATGACAATGCACTTTTGCGCCTGACTCTTACACCTTCTTTTTCACCCTACATAGATATTTTAAGTTCTTTAAACGTGTAGTTACAACAAACTACAATTATAAATTTTAATATTATTGGAACTAGATGATTAACATTTCTACACAGGACAGTAATATATTAGTTTACACATAATATAAAAGTTAGCATAACGGGACTAGTTAGTTTGTGTACCAAAATAACCACAGTTACTAAACAGAATATATATGTATATATTTATTAATCACTCCTTAAGGACTCCCGTTGCTTTCTTTTGCGTTGCTGTTGTTTGTCTTCTTTTTTCTCTCACCATTTCAGCTTCCATTTGACTTTTTGAATGAGAATGAATAATGTGGATATTTGACCATTTACAATGACAAATGATCTGCAAACATTATTGGTCCCGTATCTTTCAGTTGCCTGGTTAATAACGAATTAACTTTCTCCACGACGCAACCTGGATTACATTTGTGGAATATACTCTTATACCAATGGAAAAGTATCAATTTGTAATACAACGTCACGATTGTAGCTTATAACATAACTGATCGTATCTGTAAAATAGCTTCCTTATTACCCAATTTGGATATAAATCAAATCAAAAATAAGATTCGGATTTGTACACACCCAAGTTATATTGAGGAATTACTTCAAGCTTTATTTTTTCCCAAGTATTTTTAATCCATCCAAAACTTACTTGGGTTTTTTTGTTAATGCGAAGACAATATTCCTATATTTCATGACGTGCTCCATTGAATGACTGGTTATCATATTGTTCCCACAGACCTAAGACAAAAACGCCAGCAACCATGTAACTTAACCATAAACCAAATTTATGAAATTTAAATAATGCTTACCCATGCCTGTATATTTGGTGTGTCCTACACAAGTAGGAAAAAATGTGTATTTTATTAAAACATTATTAATAATGATTGCTAATCGTATATGTAATTTATAATATTGATGATGCCTGTAAACTGGCGTCTCTCATGTACAAAATGAGAATATACTGTTATTATTATTTTTATACAACTTTAGAAGTTCTATTTCTGAAGATAGTACTGAAAAGGAGCTTGATGGCTGGAGTTTCTCCATAAGCACATAAGGTGAGGGGAGGAGTTCTGTATGAGCAGAGGGTACTGAATTTTTAGGAGTAGTGCTAATATTAGCTGTCAGTACAGGTTTATCCTCAGTTTCTTCTCGACGCTTACGGCAAACAAGTGAGTTATGTGACTCATTATAGCCGTTTGTAGGAGGGGTGTTGCTTGATGTAACAATCAAGGACGTTAAATTAGACATCAGTTGTCAGCAACGTCTCATGAATCGTCAATGCCCAGCCCTTGCTACGCTCGGGCTCACGCTGCTCCTTGAAGTTTCTCAGAAACGCTTAGTAATATCGGACGAAAAGACCGAAACACCGATTGGCCACTCGAGAATTCTCTATTGCAACACCAACATATAAAAATTGTTATCACTTAGGTCTGTGAACAAATATTACAAATATCGTTCAATCTTCAAATGCATTGACACTCCCCGGCAAAAATGGGATCCAACCCTTTTTTCCTTCACGACCAATACACGTTGACTTGGATGCCATTACGAGAACCTGGGTCACTCGGACTAAGCTGAAATGGGAAACAAACAGAAAAGTCAACACACCACAAGCATACTCACAGCACAATCTCACACACCAATGACGACCTGCGCCTTCCAATTAAAATCATCCTATTGCAACACAATCTCCACTTGCTAGAATGACTCTTGCAGAATGCAACGTGACCATTGCACTACCTCGTGATACTCCACGCACATCCACTTATCTACTCACTACCAATTATCACTGAAATCGCTTGTCACTCATTCTGCCTCAGTTCTAGTAACGGTAACGTATGCGAGCCACAGTCGTTTACACTCTTTCTCCCCGGCGTGTGGGACTGCGGCTAACAATTATCTCCGTATGCATTTCATTCTCAGGAATAGCCTCCTCGGCGTATACGACCCATCTGCTGTCTCTAACATCAATCAATTCATTCACGGATGTAGAAGACTCGGAACAACTTCAGGAGAAATCACGACGAAAATTTTAAGAAAACTACGCAATAACAACAAGGTACGAAAACAACAAGTAAACACAATGAATCCAAAATACACCAATTTATGTGACACACCACACGTATATACAAATAGTACACACAAACCCGCGGATCATGTCTTAGTGGAATTCCTTTGAAGAATTGCAGGACTTACACCAGTACGCCTACAACCCTTCTCAGGTTGACGATTGTAATTTGTGGAATGTCCGGACACAAACAAGATTAACCAACAATTACGATAATTGGAACTCACACAACTATTTAACACAAACATATGTACAATCAACACATCAAATGTTGTGGATTCTGACACGACAAACTACCCTTGAAGAACAGAAGGACTTACAGCAGTACGCCTACATCCCTTCTCAGGTTGATGATACAAGTGGAAGTCGTCCGGACACAAACAGAATTACCAACAGCTAGATGACAGATGATATCAATTCAGTATATACAATATGAACATATGTACAAAATCACACACCGAGCACATTGGACTGCTCACTGATGCGCTACCCTTTGAAGAACTGTAGGACTTACACCAGTACGCCTACAACCCTTCTCAGGTTGACGTTCTAGGTTGGAAAATCGTCGCAGAGTTCATTTGCTAACTTCCTTCTATCAGCTATATCCTCAAATCTGAACGGCAACACGCTCATGCCATTGTATCGTAGAATATAGATGACAAACAAACATACGACGTATCTGGTCAACCAAGCGTAGCCACAGAGTAATTTACACCAAAGATAATAACATTCAAATAGTAACTTGAAACTAGAAATGCCTTGATTCATGCAAGTCAATTTAACAATTACTCTCTCCTTTACCCTTGGCTTATCCTCTCTAAACTGAGCAATATCTTTCGTCCTTTCAAACGAACTGATACTACCATAGTCATTGCACAAGATATTTGAGTTGATGGGTGTCTGTTTCATTGTGGATGACAGCACCAACGATGACTGAGTGACACAAGGTGATGAACTTAGTGGTGGATCAGAAGCTGTTGTTGCTCGGCCTTCAGAAATTTGTCTAACTGCAAGACCACCACCACTGCCGTCATTTACTATCAGCTCCGGTTTAGCACTAGCATTTGATGATAGGTGGGTTACATGCTGATCAATTACACTGAGGGTCTGACAAGTATACATGCCTGCTGCAACTGCATTTATTTCTACTTCACCTTTGAGCTGTACAGAACCAATATTTATGCGGTAGTAGGCATATCCCTTATTTCATCATGATCAACCAAAGACAAATGTCAAGTATCATGATCATTATCACGAATAATAATAATAATAATAATAGTATATTCTCATTTTGTACATGAGAGACGCCAGTTTACAGGCATCATCAATATTATAAATTACATATACGATTAGCAATCATTATTAATAATGTTTTAATAAAATACACATTTTTTCCTACTTGTGTAGGACACACCAAATATACAGGCATGGGTAAGCATTATTTAAATTTCATAAATTTGGTTTATGGTTAAGTTACATGGTTGCTGGCGTTTTTGTCTTAGGTCTGTGGGAACAATATGATAACCAGTCATTCAATGGAGCACGTCATGAAATATAGGAATATTGTCTTCGCATTAACAAAAAAACCCAAGTAAGTTTTGGATGGATTAAAAATACTTGGGAAAAAATAAAGCTTGAAGTTATTCCACAATATAACAAGTCATTCAATGGAGCACATCATGAAATATAGGAATATTGTCTTCGCATTAACAAAAAAACCCAAGTAAGTTTTGGATGGATTAAAAATACTTGGGAAAAAATAAAGCTTGAAGTAATTCCTCAATATAACTTGGGTGTGTACAAATCCGAATCTTATTTTTGATTTGATTTATATCCAAATTGGGTAATAAGGAAGCTATTTTACAGATACGATCAGTTATGTTATAAGCTACAATCGTGACGTTGTATTACAAATTGATACTTTTCCATTGGTATAAGAGTATATTCCACAAATGTAATCCAGGTTGCGTCGTGGAGAAAGTTAATTCGTTATTAACCAGGCAACTGAAAGATACGGGACCAATAATGTTTGCAGATCATTTGTCATTGTAAATGGTCAAATATCCACATTATTCATTCTCATTCAAAAAGTCAAATGGAAGCTGAAATGGTGAGAGAAAAAAGAAGACAAACAACAGCAACGCAAAAGAAAGCAACGGGAGTCCTTAAGGAGTGATTAATAAATATATACATATATATTCTGTTTAGTAACTGTGGTTATTTTGGTACACAAACTAACTAGTCCCGTTATGCTAACTTTTATATTATGTGTAAACTAATATTATTACTGTCCTGTGTAGAAATGTTAATCATCTAGTTCCAATAATATTAAAATTTATAATTGTAGTTTGTTGTAACTACACGTTTAAAGAACTTAAAATATCTATGTAGGGTGAAAAAGAAGGTGTAAGAGTCAGGCGCAAAAGTGCATTGTCATCTTTGAGCAGTCTGGTGACTGAGGAGATGAACACTGGAAGTGTGTTTGCATCGCGCACATTAGCTGGTAGTCTATTCCAAATGACTGAAAACTTATTTAAGAAGAAGTTGTACCGCACGTAAGTCTGACAGTGCTCCATAGCAGCTAGGTTGTGATGATTTCTAAGATTGTAACTGATGACAGCGGTAGGTTTAGTTATTGGCTCGGAGGAATGCAAGAGAAGATTAGTTAGCTTATAGTAAAAGATAAGGTTTAGCTTAAGGCGTCTTTTCCAGAGGGGTTCTAATCTTAGTCTTTCGCATCGCTCATGGTATTCCAGACCACTTTCTAAACCAAGAGTTCTTGAGGTAAACTGCCGTTGCACTCCCTCTAATTTAAGCTTGTCATTTTGTCTTAGTCCGCTAAGAATAAACGGGCAGTATTCTAAGATAGGTCGGACACATACTTTGTATAATAAAACCCTAGTTTCACAACAAAAGAAATTGCGTGTTATGCATCCTATCAGCCTTCGCGTTTTACGTCTGGCATAATCAGTCTGTTCAGCGAACGTTAGGTTACTAGAGTATCTAATACCGAGATCTACGACTGAGTTGAGCTTAGCTAGTTTTCGCCCATTTATTTCAAGAGTTAGATCAAGGTTACTGTTGCCAATACAAATCCAGCCGCATTTGTCAATGTTAAAATTTAGACAGGATTCAGCACACCACGTTGCAAGGCTACTTAGTTCAAGATGTATTTTAGTAACCATATCGCTTAATTCATGAGTGTAGCAGGAGTAGACGACTTTGAGGTCGTCAGCATATAGGAATGGTTTACCTGAGGTGAAGCACTTGCAAATGCTGTTAATGTAGACTGTGAATAAAAGTGGACCTAGGACACTACCTTGCACGACCCCACTTGAGATCTGCCTAGGATGAGACAATACAGATCCAACTTTGGTTATTTGTACCCTGTTGCTTAGAAATGATTTTAACCAGTTCAGTAATGGGTTGCGAATTCCACAAGAGTACAGCTTCTCAAAGAGAATACTGTGAGATACCATGTCAAATGCCCTAGATATATCGAAGTAGAGAACAACGACTAGCTTACGTGCTTCGCGACTACTAGTGATGCAGTTGAAAAAGTCGAAGTGGCAAGTAACGCAGGATCTATTTTTGAGAAATCCGTGTTGAGACCTTGTAACAAGATCTTCCCTAATTAGGTAGTCTGACAATTGATCTTTTACAACTTTCTCCATGATTCGTGAGATAACTGGGGTTATATTTATGGGTCTGTAATTGCGGACGTTTGCCCTATCACCAGATTTGTAATGTGGAATTATGAAGCTAGTTTTCCACTCACTAGGGTAAGTGCCAGTGTCCATAGATATTGAGAAGAATTTAAGAAGTAACAAGGGTATATCACACCCACTGTTTTTGAAAATTATCGAAGCGAGGCCATCCGGTCCCGTACTAGTGGAAGGTTTAAGGCTTTTAATTGCTTGTACTATTAACTGATTAGTGAACACAATGCTTTCAAGGGAAGAGATAGTAAGGGGAGCGGTTTCACCAGGCATATGTGTTTCTAAACTAAAGTTTGCAAACCAATCACTGAAAGTTCACAGATAGTGGCAGGTTCATTGTAGATTACTTTGTCGTGAAGTAAGTATGGGATTTCCCTCGCCGACTGCATTCGTTTTTTAAGAAGTGCCGTTAAGTTATAAACTTTGGAGGTACTTTCAAGTGCCGTTAACTCTTCGTCGAGGTCCTTTTGAGAGCGTAGGCGCTTGATAGATTCAAGAGACTCGTGGATTGAGAGCAATAGTGATATGTCCTTAGTGGAATAGTACTGTTTCTTCAGCTTCCTTAACTTATTACGGTGTGCCCTTGGAATATATTCAGTTCGGTGTCTACTTAATTTCACTATTTTCTTTGGAGCAACTGTATCTAGACAAAGGGTAACATTCCTGTAAAACAGGGTTACTAAGGCCTCCAGGGAGTCAGTGGTAAAATAGTCATCCCATTGACAGAGTCGAATAAGTTCTTGGACTAATCCCCAGTCTGTATATTTGTAACTACGACATATTGTGCTTCCTGAGTCTTGTTTGTTTCCTGTATTTAGTGGTGAGAAAGGCAGAGAGCAGAGTACCATTCTATGGTCACTACTGGAAAATCTATTACCAACATAGTGGATACTGGGATTGTGTCATGACAAAAAACAAGGTCCAACATGTTGTCACCACGAGTAGGTGTCTGGACGTGTTGTTGCCATCCATAACAGTCTATAGTGGCAAGTAATTCGTCGAAGCGTTGGGGGCCGGAACTAGTTAGCCAATTGACTTCTGGAAGATTGAAGTCCCCTGCAATTATTTTGTAATTAGCACTAAACGAGGATGCGTGTGCAAACGATTTAGCTAATAACGCATCAGTTTCTTTTGTTGAGCTTGGTGCTCGATAAACACAGCCTATGAGAAGTTTGTACTTATCTCCATGTAAGACAACCCAGAGTGAGTCAGGTACATTATTCATTGTTTCATCTTCCACCTTACTGACTACAAATGAGCTATGTATATATATGAGACATCCTCCACCACGCTTGCAATCTCTGTTTGCACGGTGTACAGTGTAATCATCGATACCTATATGCACATCAAGTACAGAGGATGAGCACCATGATTCAGTAATCAGAGCTACAGTAGGCTTGGCGACTAATAATAATGTCCTTAGTTCAGATATCTTATTGATTAAGGAACGTGCATTAATTAGCAATATCGTGAATAAGTCACGGGATACTACAAACTGGCTTAAAATGTCACCATAACCTAAATCTATTTGTGCGTCAGCACCGCAAGAATTTATGAATGAAAAGGAGGTCGGACTGGGTGTCTGTACATCGGGTTGGAGTGCAATGAGGTGGTCCTAGGTGCCATGGGTCGTACCAGTGATTCGGGACACCTGGAAAATTTACCATGTGTTCCTGGATATAAGGGTAGTACAGGTTGGGCCTAGGTTGACGGTTAAAAGGCATAGCATCAGAAGGTCTACCCATCCAACTGCTATTCGTCATACCGGTATACACCTTCGGGTTGTTTTTATAACTTAAAGGGAATTGTGAAGGAAGGTGCTTTGGCTGCAAGACTTTAGGAGTCTTGGAGCCTGACTTTCTATAAGGTGGAGCATGCGGAACACCTCCAGATATACTTATGTTTCGAGAGGAGTTTTTCGTAACAAGTGATGGTTTGTTGGCATTCTTACTCTCAGCAGGCTTATTGAATACAAAGTATTCTTCCCCATCATTAGTCTCAACCCTGCGAAATTTGTTCATCGTGGTGAGGTTACTACGTTTGGGGGGAAATTTCTTAGAACAACTTGCAGAAGTTCTAGTCATTTTAACATCTTTCGATGAGGCTTTATTTACAGGGGTACTGGTATCTAAATCAGTTCCTAGTTCCATTGGCAGGTGTGGTTGTTGTGTAGTTTGCTGAATGCTAGTTTCAGCACTAGGTGTCTGTTGCTGTGCACGATCCTTATTTGGTAAATCAAAGCTAGAGGAGGTGACCAGGTTATTACTACGCATTATTCTGCGCTGACACGGTGTTTTATCCTGAGCTACGGTTATAGACTTATAACTGCTATTCAGTCTTAAGTGATCCTGACATTTAGTAAACTTACTAGCATCAAGGGAATTACTGAATTTAAAAATGATTGGGCAATTAGCCTGGTTAGACTTTTTACGAAGTCGTTTGCATTCACATGGAACACTAGCCATGCCGCAACAAATCAGGATTTTGTGTCTTACAGTTTTCAGGGGCAGAGAATCTGGGACGTTGTAAACTATAGCTTGGTGAGAAGAGGTTATACGCTTCATCACCTCCGTAGCCAAGCAGTCAATCAGATTTTCAGCTTTATTTAGGTTGTCTGGAGATATTTTAGGATGCCTTTCTAAAAGACAGGCTATTGGGTCTAAATTCAAAAGCTTATTTTGAGTTACATCCAGTAAACACTTAACCTGGCCAATATCAGACCGGCTCTCCGTGGTATTTGAGATTGGCAGTGACATACTATCAAACTGATCTAATTTTTTCTGAATTTCACTTACTTGCCTCTGCATATCTTTCAAAAGGAGGTTTAGTTTACAGAACTCAGAGTTCTCTAACAGAACATCTTTCACCTGTATCACAGGAGTGAGATCTGCACTCAAACCATTTTGAGAGCTAGTAGTTGATACTGTATTACCAGGCGGTAATGCAGTTATAACCGAATTTGAGCCACTATCTAAAACAATTGTGTTTCTACGAACACGTTTTTTAGAGATTTGGACCATAATTTCAAGAATTATATGACAATAAGCAGTAAATAAATTTCAGAGCAAACACGTGCAAAAATGTCACCAATTTCGAACGTACCGCCAAGAGTTCAATATGCCATCTTCTATCTGGTCGAATTGATTAATTTCAAACTATTTATTAACAGAAGTTGACAATTCTCGCTCCTCCTCACAAATCCTTAAATATTCTATATGTTCACTCTGACTAGTGATACCTTGAAAACTTGTGGAGTCAGAACTGTACTCTGAAGCAGTAACTCTATTCTGTGACACTCTATTCAGCAATGGCTTACCAGTTGCACATACAGACTTCTTGACAACACCGTTATCGTCACACAATTCGGAGTTAGGCCTGGAGTTTACATTTAGCTTATCACTGAACTTGCTCACTGATTCACAGTTCACCATTGTATGCACCACTTGCAAACGTGTGAAACACAACCGTGTTTGTCTTGCATCTTGCAACTTATCTGTTGAGGATGTACTACGAAACCTGTTACACTCACTAGGTCTATATGCATTACTAGACATCATGGAGCCTTCTCGATATCCACCTCTCTGAGGCCTATTCGTCATCAATTATTGCATTTTGATCTCAGACTGCTCTATTCTAGGGGTGAGATTCAATATACTGGCAAACTTGCTCATAGATTGATTGACACTATCCTTTATTAGTTTCAGGATAACATCAAATTTTGGCTCGATACCCTCATCCTCCATACGAGAGCTTATCTTCACCCACTTCCTTTGCAGTCGAGTAGGTAGGCGTCTTGCTATTAGTTCTAGTGTAAAACTGGAGTTGAGGTCACTCATGCAATTCATCGAAATCAAGCTATTCTTATAAGTCATAAGATTATCTAAAAACTCAGTAAGTGCATTGGAGTAATCTTGGAGTTGACTGCCGTTACCTTTGACAGCTTCGTATACGTTCCTTACAATCATTGAAGATCTTCCAAACCTTTGACGTATTATGCTCATAGCCTCATCGTAGCCCTCCTTTGGCTTCATAAACTTACAGCACTGTATAGCTCTTGAAGCATCTCCAGTGCAATACTTCATCAAATACATTAACTTCAATTCGTCACTTAATAGAAAACTACTCAACGTGATCTCAAACTCCTTTACAAATTGTAAATAATCAGCCGGGTTTCCATCAAAACACCGTGGTTCAAATTTAGGGAGTTTGATGTTCCTATTATCCCTGATCGGCGAAACAGTAACATCAACCATGTCATGCTTAAAATCAGACACATCGTTACAATTAACGGACATGTCACCATGACTTACTTTCCTGTTTGCATCCATAACACTCTATCCCTTCTTCGACCCAGGCATTGTTGAACTTGACCCAATTCCGAAAACGTTCCAGATATTGCTTGTTCAAAGAGGACTTGACCGGCACCAGGAAAGATGAACGCTGACTATCCAAACTTTCACCAACTGTCTGGATCCGCCGGAATCTGTTTCTACCGTCAGAAACTGACTTCACCGTCAGAAACTGTCAGCCACGTCTCGTAAACAGTTAATGCTCAGCTCTCGCTACGCTCGGGCTCACGCTGTCGCTTGAAGTTTCTCAGAAACGCTTAGTAATAACGGACGAAAAAACCAAAACTTCACTTCACTTTACTTCGGCTATCTCCTACGGGAGGATGAGCCGGCTTCATGAACCATGAAGTTTCATGGGAATTGGGTACGAGTGATGTCCCCAGCATCGCTCGGCCTTTTGTTTGAGAGTGCAGCTGTAGCCTTTACACAACCAAGTGTGACCTACAAGGCAGTAGGAGTGGAGTAGGGAGTCCACTATCCAATGGAAGCCAGTCGGTGACCGGAGTCCGGTTCCTTCGCCTTTTTGAATGGGGCCAGTCATCCAGGGCATCCAATAAGCCCTTTGTCCATACGTCTGACGGTGAGTTTCATACGCCAGTCGTTGGAGGTTTGGAATCAGGGTTTAGCCATCTCCCCTAGACTGTCATCCAATGGACAGTCAACCCGGTGAAGAGCGCCGGGCACCGATTGGCCACTCGAGAATTCTCTATTGTAACACCAACATATAAAAATTGTTATCACTTAGGCCTGTGAACAAATATTACAATAATAAATCACAATATTACTTCTGACGGTTTACTGCTGACTTCTTTTTGAACAGCGACCGATGAGACGATGACTGTCGTATTGATGCCTCCGCGAAAATTGGGAAAGTTGGTTTTGAGCAAATAACCGTGAATTGATCGTTTAATCTTCAACTGCATTGACACCAGTTTTACAGGGAAATGGTTTCGTTGCCTTTTACTTTGATTAACCATAACTATTAGAAATGGGATTTAGTGGTTACAAGTATGGAAGTAGTATAGTACTTTTGCAAGTACTACAACAAGATAAATTTTATGTAACAAATCACGTAAAAATGTAACGCAAACGTTGAACGTACCGCGATACAGTGGTATATATTTTGAATTGTTAACACCTTTTATATACTTCTGCACCTGTCTGCCGGTTTTCTTGTGTCTTCTTCTCTTTACAAACATACTGCTTTCAACGAAGCTACTGATACAGCGCCGCTATTCTCCACTTATTAGTGGTATTGCTGGTGAATAACGGGATCACCGATATTATAAAATCTGCTAACAAGTTCAAAGTCGGTCTCATAAACAACTGGAAATGTCACAAATATGGTGTACTTACAGATGAATTTAATGTTTAATAGACTTTGAAACACTTTATGAATCATTTACTGATAAGTATTGTTTATTCTGCATCTCCCATGTATCACGTCAGCACCTGTACAGAAATGCTACTTACCTTTCTCAACTAACGCAATCATTTATAATTCCCGCGTGAAATAGACACGTATTTTTTTTAATCATCGTTTAGATTTGACGCTAAATCTATTTCCTTATTTGTACACTTCATTTTAAATGTTTCTCTCACATTTACCAGTTTTCAACTTATTTATAGATTAACAAATCATATTATATATTCTATAAGTTTTGATAAGTGTACGTATGTTCATGCCTGTAAAAATGGCTGGTTTCTGTTCCAGAAAAATATTATTATTATTATTAGAATATTGTCCATTCATTCTCAGTAGCAGTCGCGTAAGTCGCAACGATATTTCACGTCTAAACTACTAGGATTTGACTGCGAAATTGACTACACATCAATGTGCATAACTCCAGGTATCGACCCACTCTGAATGAGGCGACTCAGCATTAATCTAACATTCTTCTTTACAGTCTTGCATAAAATATCATTCTCAGACAGTAAGGAGATACAGTTCTCACCGGAAGGCTCCTAAGACCTGCGTAAACAAACGTGCACAGTATCTAGGAAAAGCCGTAAAACAGCACTCCGTGCAAACTACTTCATGGTCATGTATTCTAAGATCTGGAACATTTTATTCCTAGAAATAAGGACCTGTCACTCTATTATAGCCTTCAAACGCTCGCTATATAAACTGTTTCATCCCAATGACTATGCCAGCCAGACCGCACCACTTTTTTCTAGAACGCATCAGTTATTAGAACACTGTAACGCTTAGACTCGTTAATATATATGAGACTAAATAAACTCTAAGAATTCGCATAAATACATGAAAACACAACTACAATATAGGTAAATGTTAACTATACTGTGATATATAATCGACATAAACATTTATATATGCACAAAACATTAAGGTTCTTTTCATGTTCACATACTTTCTCTTTCTGGTATTCTGCTGCTCCGCCTACTCTTCTAGTCAAGTTCGAACAACCTTCCATTTAAAATTAATTGAAGCTGGACTACAGAACATTTAAGTAAATTCACATTTCTCCACTCAAGCTACTAGCTCACAACCACTCAAATTCCGTGAACGATCCCATTCTACAATTTGAAGGCGCTGGCCAACATTCTGTATAAGGAGTATTCATGATCTGAAATAAAGAAGCAACTGGTTTTCAAACAGTTTTCGATGTCTTACTAAACTTACGTGTACGGTCTGTCATGCAGACGCAAACGGCTGCAAAAGAGAGATCTGGAATCGACCTCGGCCCCATTTGAAGCCGAAAAACAACCCAACATGACTATCAATGTAGTTGAAGACTGAACGATCAATTCGGGGTTGTTTGCTCAAACCCAACTTTCCTAACTTTTCGCGGAGGCATCAATGCACCAGTCATCGTCCCATAGATCGCCGTTCAAAAAGCACGCACAAAGACGTCAGAAGTAATATCGTGGTTTATTATTGTAATATTTGTTCATAGACCTTATTTATTTTGCTGTTTATATGTTGGTGTTAGAATAAACAATTCTCGAGTCGCCAAACTGGGTTCTGGTTTTTGCGTCCGTTCGTACTAAGCGTTTCTGAGAAGCTTCGAGGAACAGCGCGAGTCCAAGCGTAGCAAGAGCTGGACATTAACGGTTTACGAGACGAGGCTGACAGGTTCTGACAGCACGGTGTCGGTTTCTGACGGATTCGGACCGTTGGTGACAGTTTGGACAGTCACCGTTCATCTTTCCTGGTGCCGAACAAGTTTTCCTACAGAAGTAATATCTGGCACTTTTTTGGAATTTTTGGTCAAGTTCAACAATGCCTGGGTCAAAGGAGGGACAGAGCGTCTTGGATGCAAAAGGAAAGTAAGTAATGGTGACTTGTCTGTTACTTATAACCACCTGTCTCATGTTAAACATGAAATGGTGGATGTTACTGTTTCGCCGTGCAAGGCTAATAGGAACACCAAACTCCCCATATTTGAATCACGGTGTTTCAACGGGAACCCAGCTGATAATTTGCAGTTTGTAAAGGAGTTTGATATCATGTTGAGTAGTTTTCTATTAAGTGATGAATTGAAATTGATGTATTTGATGAAGTATTGCACTGGAGATGCTTCAAGAGCTATACAGTGCTGTAAGCTCATGCCTCCTACTAAGGGATACACTGAGGCAAGGAATATGCAACGTCGAAGATTCGGAAGTACTTCGATGATTGTAAGTAAAGTATTCGAGACACATAAAGGTTATGGTAGTTAAATACGAGATGATTCCAAGGCACTCTCTGAGTTTCTAAGTAATCAGATGACTCACAAGGATACAGAAAACCATTTTCAGGGAAGAGACTCTTTTCAACAAATTTATTATCAAGCTGTACAATCGTATATATATGGTTTTATAAAGAAATTATATCCGGTGAGGGAATTAGGTCAAAGGTGTAAATACATGAAATAATAATAGTATGAAATAAATTTAAAATATTTGTGATTAGGTTCATAGTTTAAGTCAAGTGGAACAATAATTAATGTCATATATAAGATAATACATCAGGTGTATAGATTTTGGGGAGAGGCATATAATTGTAAGATTAATAGACGAATGTAAAATGTTACGTAACATGGTGTGAAATTTGATAACATAGAATTTAATATTGTAAAAATAAAGATAAAAAGTATACACATGAATAATTTTTGGTTTAAAATGTCAAGTAGATCAAGTGGAAAAGATTCAGAATGAGAGTCGTAATAATAATAATAATAATGATAATAATAATAATAATAATCGAAGTAATAAGGGAAAAGTACATAGAATAATAAAATAAATAAATGTCTATCCCTCTACGGCCAAGGCAGCAGTAGGGATTGTACATACTTCTTTTGTACACAAAGATCTGGCTTAAAGTCATGAATTGCCAAGGCCTCAGCTGTCTTTAGAAGTCTGTAACGAAGAAAACGCGGGAAGTTGGCATGAATTCTGTATATGACCTTGAAATCATGGTCAGGGTTGACCGAGTGACAGGAGTCGATGAGGTGTTCTAAGATAGAGCTTCGCACACATTTCCTTTCTCCCTTGTAAAACCAAGCTGCAATATGTTCTCGTATCCGTGTGGAGAGCATTCTCTGACTACGGCCAATGTACCTTGCTCCACAAGAGCAGGTGAACTGGTAGATGCACATGGAGGCGGTCAGACGGGGGAGCTTATCTTTTACAGAGGTAGAGAACAGTTTGCGGCTCGTGAACGTCATATGTAATCTAGCTGCAGGGAACGTTTTACTAACTGATTTAGAAAGACGATTTTTGAGCATATCAGAAGCTTGATCTCCTTTGAATTCCAAGTTCACGAATAGGGTTTTCTTTGGAACTGAGTCAGTGACCAGTTTAGACTGCTTATCTTTCATGTTGCTGTCAATAAATCGGTTAGGGTAACCGTTTTCTGCGAGTGTGGCTTTCAGGAAGTCAAGTTCTGAGTCGACGCAATCAGAACTACAAATTTTCCTTATCCTAAAGCAGAGTGAATGGATTAAATTCCTTTTCCTGGAAATAGGCACCCAACTGTAAAAATTAGTTAGTTGTCCGTTCCATGTACGTTTCCGGTGGATCGATCTCTTGAGAGATCCGTCATTACGTCTGCTAAGGCACACATCAAGAAACGGAATACTTAGTTCCGATTCCTTTTCTATGGTGAATTGTAAAGAAGGATGGCAGTTGTTGAAGGCGAACAAGACATCATCAAGAACTACGTTCTTATCGCAGATGACGAAAGTGTCGTCTACGTATCTTTTATAAATGTCAAAATGCCCGATGGTTTGACTAAGTTGAGAATTTTCCAGCTTTGCCATAAAACAATCAGCTAACAAAGGACCCAGTGGTGATCCCATGGCAATGCCATCTCTCTGTCTATAGATCTCATTGTTGAAGGTGAACTGAACATTCAACGTGCATCTCAATAAAAGTTCTTTGAGGTGGATTGTCGGTAAACCTATTTCCAAACCATGTGTATCAATATACTCACATAAATAGCTAACAGTTTCCATGAGAGGAACATTGGTAAATAGCGACGTGACATCTAATGAGAACAGGACTTTTTCTGAGACATTAAAATCTTTAATACTATCAATAAATTTAAACGTATCATCAATGGAAAACTTAGATACTTGCCTTCTGACTGGTTCCAATATTTCGGCTAGCCATTGAGCGATTCCGTGATAAGGAGAGCCCACCATATCGAGGATTGGACGGAGGGGTAATCCTGTCTTATGTATTTTTGGTAGTCCATACAAACGTGGTATAATGGAGCCTACTGGTCTGATGCGTTCGTATATTTCTGACGATATTGCTGACTTATTCCTCATATTCTTTAAGACATCAGTCAGTTGATTTTCAATTAAATGTGTCTTGTTCTTTTCACCGTCGGGTTTGGCGAATTTCGTTTGGTCAGAAAGGATCGCTGAGATTTTATCATTATAATCTTGGCGATTCATAACTACGACACCCCCACCTTTGTCTGGACGGCATATGATAATATCATCATTCTTCTCTAGCTCTTTCAGTTGGTCTATATGCTCTTTAGTCAGAAGATTATTCGAGCTAGGTTTTGAACTAGTATACTGATGACAGCAATCAAGAACTGTGGATTTAAAGTATTGGAATTCCTCAGGTGATGTGGGTGTAAGATCGTTGGTCTGATTAATAAGATTTTCGAATTGCACTTGAGTATGCAGTCTGTTGACTTTGGATGAACTGTTGCAGAATTTGGGGCCCAGTGATAGGGCTTGTAGTTGAATTTCAGAAAGAGTGACGGAGGAATAATTAAATACATATTTATTGGGGTCAGTCGGGAATCGCTTTTCTGCTAATACCTGCTTGAGACTGTCAAGATCCTTGAGGTTAGCAGACTGGGACTGTTTTTCAATGACACAAGAAACGTATTCCTCGAATTGCCGGCGTTCATCAGTCGAAAGTTCAAACAGAACATGACTTCTCAGAGTTATGTTCCTGTTTAATTCTACCACACGAGAACTGATTGCATCAATATGATTAAGTGTGTGGCGCTTTAATGTTTTGGAATTAGGACATATACGGCTACGTCTAAGCGCTTTCCAAAATAAATTAGGATATTCATTTTTACTGATACAGCTTTCAAGAAAGTTAATCTCGGATTTCACTAACGCAAGTTTGACAGAATACCGTAGGAAACCATTAAGTTCCTTCATCGTCATTGGGTCTTTGCATTTTTTCAATAATTTAATAATTCCCATTGTAGCATTAAGAACACAATTTTCAGCGAAGAGACTCTTTTCAACAAATTTATTATCAAGCTGTACAATCGTATATATATGGTTTTATAAAGAAATTATATCCGGTGAGGGAATTAGGTCAAAGGTGTAAATACATGAAATAATAATAGTATGAAATAAATTTAAAATATTTGTGATTAGGTTCATAGTTTAAGTCAAGTGGAACAATAATTAATGTCATATATAAGATAATACATCAGGTGTATAGATTTTGGGGAGAGGCATATAATTGTAAGATTAATAGACGAATGTAAAATGTTACGTAACATGGTGTGAAATTTGATAACATAGAATTTAATATTGTAAAAATAAAGATAAAAAGTATACACATGAATAATTTTTGGTTTAAAATGTCAAGTAGATCAAGTGGAAAAGATTCAGAATGAGAGTCGTAAAAATAATAATAATAATGATAATAATAATAATCGAAGTAATAAGGGAAAAGTACATAGAATAATAAAATAAATAAATGTCTATCCCTCTACGGCCAAGGCAGCAGTAGGGATTGTACATACTTCTTTTGTACACAAAGGTCTGGCTTAAAGTCATGAATTGCCAAGGCCTCAGCTGTCTTTAGAAGTCTGTAACGAAGAAAACGCGGGAAGTTGGCATGAATTCTATATAAGACCTTGAAATCATGGTCAGGGTTGACCGAGTGACAGGAGTCGATGAGGTGTTCTAAGATAGAGCTTCGCACACATTTCCTTTCTCCCTTGTAAAACCAAGCTGGAATATGTTCTCGTATCCGTGTGGAGAGCATTCTCTGACTACGGCCAATGTACCTTGCTCCACAAGAGCAGGTGAACTGGTAGATGCACATGGAGGCGGTCAGACGGGGGAGCTTATCTTTTACAGAGGTAGAGAACAGTTTGCGGCTCGTGAACGTCATATGTAATCTAGCTGCAGGGAACGTTTTACTAACTGATTTAGAAAGACGATTTTTGAGCATATCAGAAGCTTGATCTCCTTTGAATTCCAAGTTCACGAATAGGGTTTTCTTTGGAACTGAGTCAGTGACCAGTTTAGACTGCTTATCTTTCATGTTGCTGTCAATAAATCGGTTAGGGTAACCGTTTTCTGCGAGTGTGGCTTTCAGGAAGTCAAGTTCTGAGTCGACGCAATCAGAACTACAAATTTTCCTTATCCTAAAGCAGAGTGAATGGATTAAATTCCTTTTCCTGGAAATAGGCACCCAACTGTAAAAATTAGTTAGTTGTCCGTTCCATGTACGTTTCCGGTGGATCGATCTCTTGAGAGATCCGTCATTCCGTCTGCTAAGGCACACATCAAGAAACGGAATACTTAGTTCCGATTCCTTTTCTATGGTGAATTGTAAAGAAGGATGGCAGTTGTTGAAGGCGAACAAGACATCATCAAGAACTACGTTCTTATCGCAGATGACGAAAGTGTCGTCTACGTATCTTTTATAAATGTCAAAATGCCCGATGGTTTGACTAAGTTGAGAATTTTCCAGCTTTGCCATAAAACAATCAGCTAACAAAGGACCCAGTGGTGATCCCATGGCAATGCCATCTCTCTGTCTATAGATCTCATTGTTGAAGGTGAACTGAACATTCAACGTGCATCTCAATAAAAGTTCTTTGAGGTGGATTGTCGGTAAACCTATTTCCAAACCATGTGTATCAATATACTCACATAAATAGCTAACAGTTTCCATGAGAGGAACATTGGTAAATAGCGACGTGACATCTAATGAGAACAGGACTTTTTCTGAGACATTAAAATCTTTAATACTATCAATAAATTTAAACGTATCATCAATGGAAAACTTAGATACTTGCCTTCTGACTGGTTCCAATATTTCGGCTAGCCATTGAGCGATTCCGTGATAAGGAGAGCCCGCCATATCGAGGATTGGACGGAGGGGTAATCCTGTCTTATGTATTTTTGGTAGTCCATACAAACGTGGTATAATGGAGCCTACTGGTCTGATGCGTTCGTATATTTCTGACGATATTGCTGACTTATTCCTCATATTCTTTAAGACATCAGTCAGTTGATTTTCAATTAAATGTGTCTTGTTCTTTTCACCGTCGGGTTTGGCGAATTTCGTTTGGTCAGAAAGGATCGCTGAGATTTTATCATTATAATCTTGGCGATTCATAACTACGACACCCCCACCTTTGTCTGGACGGCATATGATAATATCATCATTCTTCTCTAGCTCTTTCAGTTGGTCTATATGCTCTTTAGTCAGAAGATTATTCGAGCTAGGTTTTGAACTAGTATACTGATGACAGCAATCAAGAACTGTGGATTTAAAGTATTGGAATTCCTCAGGTGATGTGGGTGTAAGATCGTTGGTCTGATTAATAAGATTTTCGAATTGCACTTGAGAATGCAGTCTGTTGACTTTGGATGAACTGTTGCAGAATTTGGGGCCCAGTGATAGGGCTTGTAGTTGAATTTCAGAAAGAGTGACGGAGGAATAATTAAATACATATTTATTGGGGTCAGTCGGGAATCGCTTTTCTACTAATACCTGCTTGAGACTGTCAAGATCCTTGAGGTTAGCAGACTGGGACTGTTTTTCAATGACACAAGAAACGTACTCCTCGAATCGCCGGCGTTCATCAGTCGAAATTTCAAACAATCCACACAATCCTCCTCAAAGAACTTTTATTGAGATGCACGTTGAATGTTCATTTCACCTTCAACAATGAGATCTATAGACAGAGAGATGGCATTGCCATGGGATCACCACTGGGTCCTTTGTTAGCTGATTGTTTTATGGCAAAGCTGGAAAATTCTCAACTTAGTCAAACCATCGGGCATTTTGACATTTATAAAAGATACGTAGACGACACTTTCGTCATCTGCGATAAGAACGTAGTTCTTGATGATGTCTTGTTCGCCTTCAACAACTGCCATCCTTCTTTACAATTCACCATAGAAAAGGAATCGGAACTAAGTATTCCGTTTCTTGATGTGTGCCTTAGCAGACGTAATGACGGATCTCTCAAGAGATCGATCCACCGGAAACGTACATGGAACGGACAACTAACTAATTTTTACAGTTGGGTGCCTATTTCCAGGAAAAGGAATTTAATCCATTCACTCTGCTTTAGGATAAGGAAAATTTGTAGTTCTGATTGCGTCGACTCAGAACTTGACTTCCTGAAAGCCACAGTCGCAGAAAACGGTTACCCTAACCGATTTATTGACAGCAACATGAAAGATAAGCAGTCTAAACTGGTCACTGACTCAGTTCCAAAGAAAACCCTATTCGTGAACTTGGAATTCAAAGGAGATCAAGCTTCTGATATGCTCAAAAATCGTCTTTCTAAATCAGTTAGTAAAACGTTCCCTGCAGCTAGATTACATATGACGTTCACGAGCCGCAAACTGTTCTCTACCTCTGTAAAAGATAAGCTCCCCCGTCTGACCGCCTCCATGTGCATCTACCAGTTCACCTGCTCTTGTGGAGCAAGGTACATTGGCCGTAGTCAGAGAATGCTCTCCACACGGATACGAGAACATATTCCAGCTTGGTTTTACAAGGGAGAAAGGAAATGTGTGCGAAGCTCTATCTTAGAACACCTCATCGACTCCTGTCACTCGGTCAACCCTGACCATGATTTCAAGGTCATATATAGAATTCATGCCAACTTCCCGCGTTTTCTTCGTTACAGACTTCTAAAGACAGCTGAGGCCTTGGCAATTCATGACTTTAAGCCAGACCTTTGTGTACAAAAGAAGTATGTACAATCCCTACTGCTGCCTTGGCCGTAGAGGGATAGACATTTATTTATTTTATTATTCTATGTACTTTTCCCTTATTACTTCGATTATTATTATTATATTATCATTATTATTATTATTATTACGACTCTCATTCTGAATCTTTTCCACTTGATCTACTTGACATTTTAAACCAAAAATTATTCATGTGTATACTTTTTATCTTTATTTTTACAATATTAAATTCTATGTTATCAAATTTCACACCATGTTACGTAACATTTTACATTCGTCTATTAATCTTACAATTATATGCCTCTCCCCAAAATCTATACACCTGATGTATTATCTTATATATGACATTAATTATTGTTCCACTTGACTTAAACTATGAACCTAATCACAAATATTTTAAATTTATTTCATACTATTATTATTTCATGTATTTACACCTTTGACCTAATTCCCTCACCGGATATAATTTCTTTATAAAACCATATATATACGATTGTACAGCTTGATAATAAATTCGTTGAAAAGAGTCTCTTCGCTGAAAATTGTGTTCTTAATGCTACAATGGGAATTATTAAATTATTGAAAAAATGCAAAGACCCAATGACGATGAAGGAACTTAATGGTTTCCTACGGTATTCTGTCAAACTTGCGTTAGTGAAATCCGAGATTAACTTTCTTGAAAGCTGTATCAGTAAAAATGAATATCCTAATTTATTTTGGAAAGCGCTTAGACGTAGCCGTATATGTCCTAATTCCAAAACATTAAAGCGCCACACACTTAATCATATTGATGCAATCAGTTCTCGTGTGGTAGAATTAAACAGGAACATAACTCTGAGAAGTCATGTTCTGTTTGAACTTTCGACTGATGAACGCCGGCAATTCGAGGAATACGTTTCTTGTGTCATTGAAAAACAGTCCCAGTCTGCTAACCTCAAGCATCTTGACAGTCTCAAGCAGGTATTAGCAGAAAAGCGATTCCCGACTGACCCCAATAAATATGTATTTAATTATTCCTCCGTCACTCTTTCTGAAATTCAACTACAAGCCCTATCACTGGGCCCCAAATTCTGCAACAGTTCATCCAAAGTCAACAGACTGCATACTCAAGTGCAATTCGAAAATCTTATTAATCAGACCAACGATCTTACACCCACATCACCTGAGGAATTCCAATACTTTAAATCCACAGTTCTTGATTGCTGTCATCAGTATACTAGTTCAAAACCTAGCTCGAATAATCTTCTGACTAAAGAGCATATAGACCAACTGAAAGAGCTAGAGAAGAATGATGATATTATCATATGCCGTCCAGACAAAGGTGGGGGTGTCGTAGTTATGAATCGCCAAGATTATAATGATAAAATCTCAGCGATCCTTTCTGACCAAACGAAATTCGCCAAACCGGACGGTGAAAAGAACAAGACACATTTAATTGAAAATCAACTGACTGATGTCTTAAAGAATATGAGGAATAAGTCAGCAATATCGTCAGAAATATACGAACGCATCAGACCAGTAGGCTCCATTATACCACGTTTGTATGGACTACCAAAAATACATAAGACAGGATTACCCCTCCGTCCAATCCTCGATATGGCGGGCTCTCCTTATCACGGAATCGCTCAATGGCTAGCCGAAATATTGGAACCAGTCAGAAGGCAAGTATCTAAGTTTTCCATTGATGATACGTTTAAATTTATTGATAGTATTAAAGATTTTAATGTCTCAGAAAAAGTCCTGTTCTCATTAGATGTCACGTCGCTATTTACCAATGTTCCTCTCATGGAAACTGTTAGCTATTTATGTGAGTATATTGATACACATGGTTTGGAAATAGGTTTACCGACAATCCACCTCAAAGAACTTTTATTGAGATGCACGTTGAATGTTCAGTTCACCTTCAACAATGAGATCTATAGACAGAGAGATGGCATTGCCATGGGATCACCACTGGGTCCTTTGTTAGCTGATTGTTTTATGGCAAAGCTGGAAAATTCTCAACTTAGTCAAACCATCGGGCATTTTGACATTTATAAAAGATACGTAGACGACACTTTCGTCATCTGCGATAAGAACGTAGTTCTTGATGATGTCTTGTTCGCCTTCAACAACTGCCATCCTTCTTTACAATTCACCATAGAAAAGGAATCGGAACTAAGTATTCCGTTTCTTGATGTGTGCCTTAGCAGACGTAATGACTGATCTCTCAAGAGATCGATCCACCGGAAACGTACATGGAACGGACAACTAACTAATTTTTACAGTTCGGTGCCTACTTCCAGGAAAAGGAATTTAATCCATTCACTCTGTGTCAATGGAGTTGAAGATTGAACGATCAATTCTTGGTTGTTTGCTTAAAATCAACTTCCCCAATTTTCGCGGAAGCATCAATACGACAGTCATCGTCTCATCGGTCGCTGTTCAGAAAGAAGATTGAAACATCGTCAGAAGTAATACAGAGATTTATTATTGTAATATTTGTTTTCAGACCTTAGTTTGCTTAGTGATACTTGATTTATATGCTGGTGTAACAATACATAATACTCAAGTCAACAATTGGTGTTTTGGTTTTTGCGTCCGTTGTTACTAAGCGTTTCTCAGAAATCTTCTAAGAACAGCGTGGGCCCGAGCGTAGCGAGAGCTGGGCATTAACGGTTTATGAGACGTGACTGACAGTTTCTGACGATGCAAACAGATCTGGCGGATTGAAACAGTTGGTGAAAGTTTGGATAGTCGCCGTTCATTTTTCCTGGTGCCGGTCAAGTCCTATTTGAACAAGCAATATCTGGAACGCTTTTGGAATTGGGTCAAGTTCAACAATGCCTGGGTCAAAGAAGGGACATAGCGTCTTGGATGCTAACAGGAAAGTAAGTCATGGTGACTTGTCTGTTAATTGTAACGATGTGTCTGATGTTAAACATGATATGGCTGATGTTACTGTTTCGCCGTTCAGGGATAATAGGAACATCAAACTCCCTAAATTAGAACCACGGTGTTTCGATCGAAACCCGGCTGATTATTTACAATTTGTAAAGGAGTTTGAGATCATGTTGAGTGGTTTTATATTAAATGATGAATTGAAATTGATGTATTTGATGAGATATTGCACTGGAGATGCTGCAAGAGCTATACAGTGTTGTAAGTTTATGAAGCCAAAGGAGGGCTACGATGAGGCTATGAGCATATTACGCCAAAGGTTTGGAAGACCTTCGATGATTGCAGGGAAATTATTCGAGGCTGTTGAGGGTAATGGTGGTCAGTTACAGGATGACTCCCAGGCACTCACTGAGTTTTTAGATAATTTGCTGATTTACAAGAATGGAATGATTTCGATGAATCGAATGAGTGACCTCAACTCGAGTTTTATCCTAGAAGTAATAGCAAGACGTCTACCTACCCGACTGCAAAGGAAGTGGGTGAAGATAAGCTCCCGTATGGAGGATGAGGGTATCAAGCCAAAGTTTGATGATATTCTGAAACTGGTAAAGGATAGTGTCAATCAATCTATGAGCAAGTTTTCCAGTCTGTTAGATCTCACCCCTAGAATAGAGCAGTCTGAGGGTAAAACGCACTCATTGATGACGAATAAGCCTCAGAGAGGTGGATATCGAGAAGACTCCATGATGTCTAGTAATGCATACAGACCCAGTGAGTGTAACAGCTTTCGTAGTACATCCTCAACAGATAAGTTAGTAGATGCAAGACAAACACGGCTTTGTTCTACACGTGTGCAAGTGGTGCATACAGAAGTGAACTGTGAACCAGTGAGCAAGTTCAGTGATAAGCTAAATGTAAACTCCAGGTCTGACTCCGAATTGTGTGACGATAACGTTGTTGTGAAGAAGTCTGTAATTGCAACTGGTAAGCCGTTGCTGAAAAGAGTGTCACAGAATAGAGTTATTGCTACAGAGTGGAGTTCTGACTCCAAAAGTTTACAAAGTATAACTAGTCAGAGTGAAGATGTAAAACCTTTAATGATTTGTGAGGAGGAACCAAAATTGTCTACTTCTGTTATTAAAGAGTTTGAAAATGATGAACTTGACGGTAAATTGGATATTTGTGATAATGATCATGATAGTGCAGATTTGTCTTTGGTTGATCATGATGAAATGGAGGGAATGCCTACTACTGCTAAGTTAAATAAAGGTTCTGTACAACTTGAACGTGATGTAGAAATAAATGCAGATTCAGTTGCAGAAGGCATGCATACTTGTGAGACAGTCAGTGTAATTGATTAGCATGTAGCCCACCTATCATCAGATGATAGTGCTAAACCCGATTTACTAGTGAAAGACAGCAGTGGTGGTAATCTTGCAGTTGGACAACTATCTGAGAGCCGAACAAGAACAGCTTCTGATCCACCGCTAAGTTCATCACCTTGTGTCACTCAGTCATCGTTGGTGTTTTCATCCACAATGAAACAGATGCCCATCAACTCAAGTATCTTGGGCAATGACTATGGTAGTATCAGTTCGTTTGAAACGACGAATATCAATGGTCAGTTTAGTGTGGATAAGCCAAGTATAAAGGAGAGAGTTATTGTTAAATTGACTTGCACGAATAAAGGCATTTCTAGTTTCAAGTTATTATTTGAATGTTATTATCTTTGCTGTAAATTACTCTGTGGCTACGCTTGGTTGACCAGATACGTCGTATGTTTGTTTGTCATCTATATTCTAAGATACAATGACATGAGCGTGTTACCGTTCGGAGTTGAGGATATAGATGATAGAAGGAAGTTAGCAAATGAACTCTGCGACGATTTTCCAACCTAGGGCGTCAACCTGAGAAGGGTTGTAGGCGTACTGCTGTAAGTCCTACAATTCTTCAAAGGGTAGCGCATCAATGAGCAGTCTAATGTGCTCGGTGTGTGATTTTGTACACATGTTCATATTGTATATACTGAATTGGTATCATTTATCATCTAGCTGTTGGTAATTCTGTTTGTGTCCGGACATTCCACAACTTACAATGGTCAACCTGTGAAGGTTTGTAGGCGTACTGGTGTAAGTCCTGCAATTCATCAAGGGTATTCCATCAAGACATGAAATGGAGTTTGTGTGTACTGTTTGTATATACGTGTGGTGTGTCATATCAATTGGTGTATTTTGGATTCATTGTGTTTACTTGTTGTTTTCGTGTCTTGTTGTTATTGCGTAATTTTGTTAAAATTTTCGTCGTGATTACTTCTGAAGTTGTTTCTTGTCTTCTACATCCGTGAATGAATTGATTGATGTTAGAGACAGCAGATGGGTCGTATACGCCGGGGAGGCTAGGCTATTGCTGAGAATGAAACGCACACGGAGATAATTGTTAGCTGCGGTCCGACACGCCGGTGAGAAAGAGTGTAAACGACTGAGGCTCGCATGCGTCACCGCTACTAGAACTGAGGCAGAATGAGTGACAAGCGATTTCAGTGATAATTGATAGTGAATAGAAAAGAGGATGCTTGAAGAGTATCATGAGGTGCTGCTATGGTCACGTTGCATTTTGCAAGAGTCATTCTAGTAAGTGGCGACTGTGTTGCAAGATGTCAAGAGGAGGTCTCTGTCTGGAAGCGCAGGTCGTCAGCGATGTGTGAGATTGTGCTGTGGGTATGCTTGCGGTGTGTTGGCTTTCCTGTTTGTGCTCCATTTCAGCTCTGTCCGTGTGACCCAGGTTCTCGCAATGGCATCCAAGTCAACGTGCATTGATCGTGAAGGAAAAAAGGGATGGATCCCTTTTTTCCCGGGGAGTGTCAATGGAGTTGAAGATTGAACGATCAATTCTTGGTTGTTTGCTTAAAATCAACTTCCCCAATTTTCGCGGAAGCATCAATACGACAGTCATCGTCTCATCGGTCGCTGTTCAGAAAGAAGATTGAAACATCGTCAGAAGTAATACAGAGATTTATTATTGTAATATTTGTTTTCAGACCTTAGTTTGCTTAGTGATACTTGATTTATATGCTGGTGTAACAATACATAATACTCAAGTCAACAATTGGTGTTTTGGTTTTTGCGTCCGTTGTTACTAAGCGTTTCTCAGAAATCTTCTAAGAACAGCGTGGGCCCGAGCGTAGCGAGAGCTGGGCATAAACGGCTTATGAGATTTTGATGACACTCTGCTTTAGGATAAGGAAAATTTGTAGTTCTGATTGCGTCGACTCAGAACTTGACTTCCTGAAAGCCACACTCGCAGAAAACGGTTACCCTAACCGATTTATTGACAGCAACATGAAAGATAAGCAGTCTAAACTGGTCACTGACTCAGTTCCAAAGAAAACCCTATTCGTGAACTTGGAATTCAAAGGAGATCAAGCTTCTGATATGCTCAAAAATCGTCTTTCTAAATCAGTTAGTAAAACGTTCCCTGCAGCTAGATTACACATGACGTTCACGAGCCGCAAACTGTTCTCTACCTCTGTAAAAGATAAGCTCCCCCGTCTGACCGCCTCCATGTGCATCTACCAGTTCACCTGCTCTTGTGGAGCAAGGTACATTGGCCGTAGTCAGAGAATGCTCTCCACACGGATACGAGAACATATTCCAGCTTGGTTTTACAAGGGAGAAAGGAAATGTGTGCGAAGCTCTATCTTAGAACACCTCATCGACTCCTGTCACTCGGTCAACCCTGACCATGATTTCAAGGTCATATATAGAATTCATGCCAACTTCCCGCGTTTTCTTCGTTACAGACTTCTAAAGACAGCTGAGGCCTTGGCAATTCATGACTTTAAGCCAGACCTTTGTGTACAAAAGAAGTATGTACAATCCCTACTGCTGCCTTGGCCGTAGAGGGATAGACATTTATTTATTTTATTATTCTATGTACTTTTCCCTTATTACTTCGATTATTATTATTATATTATCATTATTATTATTATTATTACGACTCTCATTCTGAATCTTTTCCACTTGATCTACTTGACATTTTAAACCAAAAATTATTCATGTGTATACTTTTTATCTTTATTTTTACAATATTAAATTCTATGTTATCAAATTTCACACCATGTTACGTAACATTTTACATTCGTCTATTAATCTTACAATTATATGCCTCTCCCCAAAATCTATACACCTGATGTATTATCTTATATATGACATTAATTATTGTTCCACTTGACTTAAACTATGAACCTAATCACAAATATTTTAAATTTATTTCATACTATTATTATTTCATGTATTTACACCTTTGACCTAATTCCCTCACCGGATATAATTTCTTTATAAAACCATATATATACGATTGTACAGCTTGATAATAAATTCGTTGAAAAGAGTCTCTTCGCTGAAAATTGTGTTCTTAATGCTACAATGGGAATTATTAAATTATTGAAAAAATGCAAAGACCCAATGACGATGAAGGAACTTAATGGTTTCCTACGGTATTCTGTCAAACTTGCGTTAGTGAAATCCGAGATTAACTTTCTTGAAAGCTGTATCAGTAAAAATGAATATCCTAATTTATTTTGGAAAGCGCTTAGACGTAGCCGTATATGTCCTAATTCCAAAACATTAAAGCGCCACACACTTAATCATATTGATGCAATCAGTTCTCGTGTGGTAGAATTAAACAGGAACATAACTCTGAGAAGTCATGTTCTGTTTGAACTTTCGACTGATGAACGCCGGCAATTCGAGGAATACGTTTCTTGTGTCATTGAAAAACAGTCCCAGTCTGCTAACCTCAAGCATCTTGACAGTCTCAAGCAGGTATTAGCAGAAAAGCGATTCCCGACTGACCCCAATAAATATGTATTTAATTATTCCTCCGTCACTCTTTCTGAAATTCAACTACAAGCCCTATCACTGGGCCCCAAATTCTGCAACAGTTCATCCAAAGTCAACAGACTGCATACTCAAGTGCAATTCGAAAATCTTATTAATCAGACCAACGATCTTACACCCACATCACCTGAGGAATTCCAATACTTTAAATCCACAGTTCTTGATTGCTGTCATCAGTATACTAGTTCAAAACCTAGCTCGAATAATCTTCTGACTAAAGAGCATATAGACCAACTGAAAGAGCTAGAGAAGAATGATGATATTATCATATGCCGTCCAGACAAAGGTGGGGGTGTCGTAGTTATGAATCGCCAAGATTATAATGATAAAATCTCAGCGATCCTTTCTGACCAAACGAAATTCGCCAAACCCGACGGTGAAAAGAACAAGACACATTTAATTGAAAATCAACTGACTGATGTCTTAAAGAATATGAGGAATAAGTCAGCAATATCGTCAGAAATATACGAACGCATCAGACCAGTAGGCTCCATTATACCACGTTTGTATGGACTACCAAAAATACATAAGACAGGATTACCCCTCCGTCCAATCCTCGATATGGCGGGCTCTCCTTATCACGGAATCGCTCAATGGCTAGCCGAAATATTGGAACCAGTCAGAAGGCAAGTATCTAAGTTTTCCATTGATGATACGTTTAAATTTATTGATAGTATTAAAGATTTTAATGTCTCAGAAAAAGTCCTGTTCTCATTAGATGTCACGTCGCTATTTACCAATGTTCCTCTCATGGAAACTGTTAGCTATTTATGTGAGTATATTGATACACATGGTTTGGAAATAGGTTTACCGACAATCCACCTCAAAGAACTTTTATTGAGATGCACGTTGAATGTTCAGTTCACCTTCAACAATGAGATCTATAGACAGAGAGATGGCATTGCCATGGGATCACCACTGGGTCCTTTGTTAGCTGATTGTTTTATGGCAAAGCTGGAAAATTCTCAACTTAGTCAAACCATCGGGCATTTTGACATTTATAAAAGATACGTAGACGACACTTTCGTCATCTGCGATAAGAACGTAGTTCTTGATGATGTCTTGTTCGCCTTCAACAACTGCCATCCTTCTTTACAATTCACCATAGAAAAGGAATCGGAACTAAGTATTCCGTTTCTTGATGTGTGCCTTAGCAGACGGAATGACGGATCTCTCAAGAGATCGATCCACCGGAAACGTACATGGAACGGACAACTAACTAATTTTTACAGTTGGGTGCCTATTTCCAGGAAAAGGAATTTAATCCATTCACTCTGCTTTAGGATAAGGAAAATTTGTAGTTCTGATTGCGTCGACTCAGAACTTGACTTCCTGAAAGCCACACTCGCAGAAAACGGTTACCCTAACCGATTTATTGACAGCAACATGAAAGATAAGCAGTCTAAACTGGTCACTGACTCAGTTCCAAAGAAAACCCTATTCGTGAACTTGGAATTCAAAGGAGATCAAGCTTCTGATATGCTCAAAAATCGTCTTTCTAAATCAGTTAGTAAAACGTTCCCTGCAGCTAGATTACATATGACGTTCACGAGCCGCAAACTGTTCTCTACCTCTGTAAAAGATAAGCTCCCCCGTCTGACCGCCTCCATGTGCATCTACCAGTTCACCTGCTCTTGTGGAGCAAGGTACATTGGCCGTAGTCAGAGAATGCTCTCCACACGGATACGAGAACATATTCCAGCTTGGTTTTACAAGGGAGAAAGGAAATGTGTGCGAAGCTCTATCTTAGAACACCTCATCGACTCCTGTCACTCGGTCAACCCTGACCATGATTTCAAGGTCATATATAGAATTCATGCCAACTTCCCGCGTTTTCTTCGTTACAGACTTCTAAAGACAGCTGAGGCCTTGGCAATTCATGACTTTAAGCCAGACCTTTGTGTACAAAAGAAGTATGTACAATCCCTACTGCTGCCTTGGCCGTAGAGGGATAGACATTTATTTATTTTATTATTCTATGTACTTTTCCCTTATTACTTCGATTATTATTATTATCATTATCATTATTATTATTATTATTACGACTCTCATTCTGAATCTTTTCCACTTGATCTACTTGACATTTTAAACCAAAAATTATTCATGTGTATACTTTTTATCTTTATTTTTACAATATTAAATTCTATGTTATCAAATTTCACACCATGTTACGTAACATTTTACATTCGTCTATTAATCTTACAATTATATGCCTCTCCCCAAAATCTATACACCTGATGTATTATCTTATATATGACATTAATTATTGTTCCACTTGACTTAAACTATGAACCTAATCACAAATATTTTAAATTTATTTCATACTATTATTATTTCATGTATTTACACCTTTGACCTAATTCCCTCACCGGATATAATTTCTTTATAAAACCATATATATACGATTGTACAGCTTGATAATAAATTTGTTGAAAAGAGTCTCTTCGCTGAAAATTGTGTTCTTAATGCTACAATGGGAATTATTACATTATCACAAGGATATGTTGATTTCGATGAATTGCATGAGTGATCTGCACTCAAGTTCAGTTCTTGAGGTAATAGCGAGTCGCTTACCTGCTCGACTGCAAAGGAAGTGGGTGAAGATAAGCTCCCGTATAGACGATGAATGTATCGAACCAAAGTTTGATGATATTCTGAAACTGGTAAAAGAAAGTTTCAATCAATCTATGAGCAAGTTTGCCAGTATATTGTATTTCGCTCCTAGAACAGAGCAGTCTGAGAGCAAAACGCAATCATTGATGACGAAAGGGTCTCAGAGAGGTGGAAATCGAGAAAGCTTTATGGTGTCTGGCAATCCAGATAAAGTTAGTTAGTGTAACAGCTTTCGTGGGACATCCTCAGCGGATAGGTTACAGGTTGCGAGTCAAACTCGGTTGTGTTTTACACGTTTGCAAGAATAGCATACAAAGGTGAACTGTGAAGAAGTGACCAAGTTTAGGGATAAGCTTAGTGTGAAATCAGCATCATCAAGTACTGGCTCCTAATGATGTGACGATAATGGTGTAGTAAATTAGCCTAAAGTGGCAAGCCATTGTTGAATAGAGTGTCACAGGTGACACTACAGTTTGTGCAGAAGAAGATAGTTACGGTTTCAGAGTCCACTTCTGACTCCACAAGTTCACAAGGTATTACTAGACATAGTGGAGATATAAAACCTTTAGGGATTTGTGAAGAAGAACCCAAATCGTCTACTTCTGTTATTAAAGAGTTTGAAAATGATGAAATTGACGGTAAAATGAATATTTGTGATAATGATCATGATAGTGCACATTTGTCTTTGGTTGATCATGATGAGATGAGAGGAATGCCTACTCCTACTGAGTTGAAAAAAGGTTCTGTACAACTTGAACGTGATGTAGAATTAAAGGCAGATGCAGTTGTAGAAGGTATGGATATTTGTGACACCGTCAGTGTAATTGATCAGCGTGAAGCCCACCTATCATCAGATGCTAGCGCTAAACCGGAGCTAATAGTAAGAGATAGAATTGTTGTTAATCTTGCAGTTAGACAACTTTCTGAAAGCCGAACCAGAACAGCTTCTGATCCACCGCTAAGTTCGTCAACTTGTGTCACTCATTCGCCGTCGGTGTTGTCATCCACAACGAGAAAGGCGCTCATCAACCCAAGTATCTTGTGCAATAACTATGGTAGTATTGGTGCATCTGAAAGGACGAAAGATATTGCTCAGTTTAATGAGGTTAAGCCAAGTGTAAAGGAGAGAGTAATTGTTAAATTGACTTGCACGAATAAAGGCATTTCTAGTTTCAAGTTACTATTTGAATGTTATTATCTTTGGTGTAAATTACTCTGTGGCTACGCTTGGTTGACCAGATACGTCGTATGTTTGTTTGTCATCTATATTCTACGATACAATGACATGAGCGTGTTACCGTTCGGAGTTGAGGATATAGATGATAGAAGGAGGTCCGGAAATGAACTCTTCGACGATTTTCCAACATAGAGCATCAACCTGAGAATGGATGTAGGCGTACTGTTGGGAGTCCTACAACTCTTCAAAGGGTAGCTCATCAATGAGCAGCCCATCGCAATTGGTGTGTTATTTTGTACATATGTTCATGTTGTATATACTGAATTGGTATCATCTCTCATCTATCCATTGGTAATTTTGTTTGTGTCCGGACGACTTCCACTTAATAATAATAATATATATTCTCATTTTTTACATGAGGGACGCCAGTTTACAGGCATCATCAATTCGATAAGTTACACATAATATTAATAAGCATATTTAGTAAAGATAGTATAATAAGGTACATTTTTTCCCTAGCTATGTAGGGTACACCAATTGTATAGGCATGCATAAATATTGTTTTAGCAATAATAGTATATTCCTTCCTGTTTATGCAGGAACATACCTGTTGTACAGGCATGGATAAGTTATTATATGAATTACACATAATTTGATGTATGATGAATTTACAGTTCGGTTGTTCCCTCTGACATGAGAGTCAGTCGGAACAGTCTGCTACAAAGTCTGTTTGTGTAGCACATAAAGAGATATAGAAATATTGTCTTCGCATTAACAAAAAACCCAGACATCAGATGAATGTAATACAGATATCTGGGAAAAAAAGCTTGAAGTCAATTCTCCTATATAACTTTGTTGTGAACACCACACTTGACTTAAAGTTTATTGATGTATTATGTTGAGATCAGTGATATATTTATTCCATTTTTCAGTAGTCTTACCGTAGTTTTATAACAGGAAAGAAATTTGATCGTGGATACGAAAACTAGATGAGGTCATGTGGAGTTGTTTTACTGCATCAAATGGTGCCGAGGTCGATTCCAGAATTCTCCATTTGCGCCATTTGTGTCTGCATGGCGGACTGTATTGGTACGTTCAGAAAAATGTTGGAAACTGTTTGGAAACCAGTTGCTTCTTCATTTCAGATCATGAATACTCATTTACAGCATGTTCGCCAGCGTCTTTAAATGGTAGAATTGGATCGTTCCTGGAATTTGAGTGATTATGAGATAAAAGGTTTGGAATTAATCATAGCAGTTAGAAAACAGTTAAACATGCAGAGAAGTACTTTTGATTCAGCAACCGGTGAATTTTTTATTCTTTTCGATCTGGTAACAGAATAACCGCGAACCATTCCATTCAAGATGTCGAATAAGGCATGCAGGAGTAGATCATTACCGTCGAATGAATCAACTTGATCTGAGATGCAGATTTCAGCATGTTTTCGTCAAATCATAGATATCCAGGTTTATTGGCGCTGTATAGGCAGTGATTTGGATTATGACGTATTCTGCAGAGTCTCCGTGTCCATGTGAAGTATACATATGCTTTGAATGGATTATTTTGTTGGCTCCTACCCCCACTGAGTGTTTACAACAGCAGCTGTGGATTTGTGTATTTCCTCGCCATTTTGGATAAAACATCGCCGCATTCTTTTTGGGTGGGAAACCAGTTGGTGGTTTATAAATGATGTTCAATTAACTTATCTTTCCATGTGGTTTTGCGGTAAGTTTCGACCTTGTTTTCTCATATTTCACTCGTATGTTGGTGATGGTTCCTACTTTGTATCAGGTAGACATAGTTCGATCGACTCTTGATTGAATGGGTGTTGTCAATGGAGTTGAAGATTGAACGATCAATTCTTGGTTGTTTGCTTAAAATCAACTTCCCCAATTTTCGCGGAGGCATCAATACGACAGTCATCGTCTCATCGGTCGCTGTTCAGAAAGAAGATTGAAACATCGTCAGAAACCTTAGTTCGCTTATTCCTTTTATATGTTGGTGTAACAATACAGAAATATCAAACGGCAGATCGGTGTTTTGGTTTTTGCGTCCGTTATAACTAAGCGTTTCTGAGAAATCTTCTAAGAACAGCGTGGGCCCGAGCGTAGCGAGAGCTGGGCATTGACGGTTTATGAGACGTGACTGACAGTTTCCGATGGTAGAAACAGACTTTGGCGGATTCAGACAGTTGGTGAAAGTTTGGATAGTCACCGTTTATCTCTCCTGGTGCCGGTCAAGTCCTATTTGAACAAGCAATATCTGGAACGCTTTTGGAATTGGGTCAAGTTCAACAATGCCTGGGTCAAAGAAGGGACAGAGCGTCTTGGATGCAAACAGGAAAGTAAGTCATTGTGACTTGTCTGTTACTTGTGACGATGGATCTGATGTTAAGCATGATATGGTTGATGTTACTGTTTCGCCGATCAGGGATAATAGGAACATCAAACTCCCTAAATTTGAACCACGGTGTTTTGATGGAAACCCAGCTGATTATTTACAATTTGTAAAGGAGTTTGAGATCATGTTGAGTGGTTTTATATTAAATGATGAATTGAAATTGATGTATTTGATGAGATATTGCACTGGAGATGCTGCAAGAGCTATACAGTGTTGTAAGTTTATGAAGCCAAAAGAGGGCTACTACGAAGCTATGAGCATATTACGCCAAAGGTTTGGAAGACCCTCGATGATTGCAGGGAAATTATTCGAGGCTGTTGAGGGTAATGGTGGTCAGTTACAGGATGACTCCCAGGCACTCACTGAGTTTTTAGATAATTTGCTGATTTACAAGAATGGAATGATTTCGATGAATCGAATGAGTGACCTCAACTCGAGTTTTATCCTAGAAGTAATAGCAAGACGTCTACCTACCCGACTGCAAAGGAAGTGGGTGAAGATAAGCTCCCGTATGGAGGATGAGGGTATCGAGCCAAAGTTTGATGATATCCTGAAACTGGTAAATACTAGTGTCAATCAATCTATGAGCAAGTTTGCCAGTATATTGAATCTCACCCCTAGAATAGAGCAGTCTGAGGGTAAAACGCACTCATTGATGACGAATAGGCCTCAGAGAGGTGGATATCGAGAAGGCTCGATGATGTCTAGTAATGCATATAGACCTAGTGAGTGTAACAGGTTTCGTAGTACAACCTCAATAGATAAGTTGCAAGATGCAAGACAAACACGGTTGTGTTTCACACGTTTGCAACTGGTGCATACAGAAGTGAGCTGTGAATCAGTGAGCAAGTTCAGTGATAAGCTAAATGTAAACTCCAGGCATGACTCCGAATTGTGTGACGATAACGGTGTTGTCAAGAAGTCTGTATGTGCAACTGGTAAGCCATTGTTGAATAGAGTCTCACAGCATAGAGTTATTGCTACAGAGTGCAGTTCTGACTCCACAAGTTTACAAGGTATTACTAGTCAGAGTGAAGTTATAAAGCCTTTTAGGATTTGTGAGAAGGAACCAAAATTGTCTACTTCTGTTATTAAAGAGTTTGAAATTGATGAAGTCGACCAGATAGATGACGGTAAACTGAATATTTGTGATAATGATCATGATAGTGCAGATTTGTCTTTGGTTGATCATGATGAGATGGGGGAAATGCCTACTACCGCTAAGTTAAATAAAGGTTCTGTTCAACTAAAACGTGAAGTAGAAATAAATGCAGGTGCAGTTGCAGAAGGCATGCGTACTTGTGAGACCGTCAGTGTGATTGATCAGCATGTAGCCCACCTATCATCAGATGTTAGTGCTAAACCTGAGCTGATAGTAAAGACAGCAGTGGTGGTAGTCTTGCAGTTAGACAAATTTCTGAAGGCCGAGCAACAACAGCTTTTGATTCACCGCTAACTTCATCAACTGATATCAATCAGTCGTCGTTGGTGCTGTCATCCACAATGAAAAAGACGCCCATCAACTCAAGTATCTTGTGCAATGACTATGCTAGTATCAGTTCGTTTGAAAGGACGAATATCAATGGTCAGTTTAGTGAGGTTAAGCCAAGTGTAAAGGAGAGAGTAATTGTTAAATTGACTTGCACGAATAAAGGCATTTCTAGTTTCAAGTTACTATTTGAATGTTATTATCTTTGGTGTAAATTACTCTATATTCTACGATACAATGACATAGGCGTGTTGCCGTTCAGATTTGAGGATATAGATAATAATAATAATAATAATAATAGTATATTCTCATTTTGTACATGAGAGACGCCAGTTTACAGGCATCATCAATATGATAAATTACATATACGATTAGCAATCATAATTAATAATAATGTTTTAATAAAGTACACATTTTTTCCTACTTGTGTAGGACACACCAAATATACAGGCATGGATAAGCATTAATTAAATTTCATAAATTCGGTTTATGGTTAAGTTACATGATTGCTGGCGTTTTTGTTTTAATAATAATTATAATAATGTATATTCTCATATAAACATATAAATTTACATGAAAATGCATGCCATGATAGAAGGAAGTTAGCAAATGAACTCTGCGACGATTTTCCAACCTAGAACGTCAACCTGAGAAGGGTTGTAGGTGTACTGCTGTAAGTCCTACAGTTCTTCAAAAGGTAGCGCATCAATGAGCAGTCCAATGTGCTCGGTGTGTGATTTTGTACATATGTTCATATTGTACATACTGAATTGATATCATCTGTCATCTAGCTGTTGGTAATTCTGTTTGTGTCCGGACGACTTCCACTTGGATCATCAAGCTGAGAAGGGATGTAGGCGTACTGCTGTAAGTCCTACAGTTCTTCAAAAGTAGTTTTTCGTGTCAGAATCCACAACGTTTGATGTGTTGATTGTACATATGTTTGTGTTAAATAATTGTGTGAGTTCCAATTGATGTAATTGTTGGTTAATCTTGTTTGTGTCTGGAAATTCCACAACTTACAATCGTCAACCTGTGAAGGGTTGCAGGCGTACTGGTGTAATTCCTCCAATTCTTCAAAATAATTCCACCAAGATAAGATCCGCGAGGTTATTTGTACTGCTTGTGTATACGTGAAGTGTGTCTTCGCAATTTGTGATTTTGGATCGGTTGTGTTTACTCGTTGTTTTCGTGCCTTGTTGTTATTGCGTAATTTTGTTAAAATTTTCGTCGTGATTACTTCTGAAGTTGTTTCTTGTCTTCTACATCCGTGAATGAATTGATTGATGTTAGAGACAGCAGATGGGTCGTATACGCCGGGGAGGCTAGGCTATTGCTGAGAATGAAACGCACACGGAGATAATTGTTAGCTGCGGTCCGACACGCCGGGGAGAAAGAGTGTAAACGACTGAGGCTCGCATGCGTCACCGCTACTAGAACTGAGGCAGAATGAGTGACAAGCGATTTCAGTGGCAATTGGTAGTGAGTAGATAAGAGGATGTGCGTAGAGTATCATGAGTTGGTGCTATGGTCACGTTGCATTCTGCAAGAGTCATTCTAGCAAGTGGCGATTGTGTTGCAAGATGTCAAGAGGAGGTCTCTGTCTGGGGCGTAGGTCATCATTGATGTGTGAGATTGTGCTGTGGGTATGCTTGTGGTGTGGTGGCTTTTCTGTTTGTTTTCCATTTCAGCTCTGTCCGTGTGACCCAGGTTCTTGCAATGGCACCGCAGTCAACGTGCATTGGTCGTGAAGGAAAAAAGGGTTGGATCCCATTTTTGCCGGGGAGTGTCAATGTAGTTGAAGATTGAACGATCAATTCTTGGTTGTTTGCTCAACATCAACTTCCCCAATTTTCGCGGAGGCATCAATACGACAGTCATCGTCTCATCGGTCGCTGTTCAGAAAGAAGATTGAAACATCGTCAGAAACCTTAGTTCGCTTATTCCTTTTATATGTTGGTGTAACAATACAGAAATATCAAACGGCAGATCGGTGTTTTGGTTTTTGCGTCCGTTATAACTAAGCGTTTCTGAGAAATCTTCTAAGAACAGCGTGGGCCCGAGCGTAGCGAGAGCAGGGCATTAACGGTTTATGAGACGTGATTGACAGGTGTTTTTGTCATGACTGCTTTTTTGTCTGGAATTATAAATAGAAGCGAAACAAACAACAGGTGTAGTTTCTGAGTTCATACATTAAATGGGCCTATGATTTCTGAAACTCTTACATGGGTATTAGCACTGGTATCAATTACAAACAAACTTAGTGCGTCATCAAGTGCCTTTTCAAAGGAGGCCACTGTGCTTGCTAGTCGTATTTTCTCAGGTAGTTTGTTCCATATTTGGGCATACCTAATCAAGAAAAACTTTTGCCTGGTGGCTGTTTTACATGGTTCTATAGCCACTGTACCTTTAGTGTGTCTAAGGTTGTATCCTGTGTTACCTAAGAACCGAGTATAGTTAGCAGGGGTATACACTATTTGGTTAAGAAGCTTATAGAAGAGTACCAGATTTAGTCGCAGTCGCCTTAACCATAATGTTTCTAGTCCCAGGATTTCACATCTGGTAGAGTAGTTTGTGCCGTTATCGGTTCCGAGTACTTTTCACGTGAAGTACCTCTGTACTCCTTCTACTTTCAGTTTGTCTTCTATGCGTGTACCACTAAATATGAATGAGTAGTAATCTAGGAGTGGGCGCACACAAACCTTGTACAGTAGTATTCTGGATTCGTTTCTGTAGAAGTTCCTGAGTAGGAAACCAATAAGCCTTCGTGATTTCGACACTTGATTCGAGATATGCTCAGAAAATGATAGTTTGTGTGAATATTTCGGTCCAAGGTCTAGTACAGATTTGAGTCTGGGGATTTTGTGGCCCTGAATCGCTAGGTTGAGTTCAAGGTTGGAGCAGCCTATGCAGAGTCATCCACACTTTTCAACATTAAACTCAAGTCTCCACGTGTCACACCATCTATCCATTTTTGCTAATTCTTCATGTATGGAGTTCATAGTTGGGCCGATGTCTGTATTTGTGCAGGTATATGTCACCTTCAAGTCATCTGCATACAGTATTGGCTTCCCTATACTAAAACACTCACATATACTTGGATCATCAACCTGAGAATGGATGTAGGCGTACTGTTGTAAGTTCTAGAATTCTTTAAGGGTAGTACGTCAAAGCGCAGTCCATCGTAATTGGTGTGTCATTTTGTACGTATATTCATGTTGTATATACTGAATTGGTATCATCTCTCATCTATCCATTGGTAATTTTGTTTGTGTCCGGACGTCTTCCACTTGTATCATCAATCTGAGAAGGAATGAAGGCGTACTGTTGTAAGTCCTGCGATTCTTCAAAGGAATTACATCGAGACACGATCTTCGAGTTTGTGTGTACTGTTTGTATATATGTGTGGTGTGTCACATCAATTGGTGTTTTTTGGATTCATTGCGTTTAACCATGGTTTTTGTATCTTGTTGTTATGCATAATTTTGTTAAAATTTTCGTCGTGCTTGCTTCTGAAGTTGTTCCGAGTCTTCTACATCCGTGAATGAATTGATTGATGTTAGAGACAGCAGATGGGTCGTATACGCCGAGGAGGCTATTGCTTTGAATGACATGCACACTGAGATAAGGATTACCTGTGGAATCAATGATTGAGAATGAATGTTTCAATTTAGGCTGTGGTCCCACACGCCGGGGAGCGAGTGTGTAGACGACTGAGGCTTGTATACGTCGCCATCATTAGAACTGAGGTGGAATGAGTGACAAGCGATCGCAGCAGTAATAGTGAATATGTTTCATATAAACATAAATTTACATGAAAATGCATGCCATTTTTACAGGCACCATTAAGTATGATATAATGTCAAATTGTAGATTGTCTACAAGTTAATGTTTAAAAAGTTAAATATTTGATATATATATAAATACACCCATTGTCTGAACCAGGCCGTATAGTTACTGAATTGTACAGTTGTCCTCTAGGTTTCGCGGGAAAATCGACTTCGTTTAGTTTCCATCCCGCGGTTGTAGGCATACGATAACCAACCAATCTTGAGGTAAGTACAATTTTTATAAGGAATTGAAAGCTGTTTTAGAAAAGTAAAAGCGCTGAGGTGAATCATTAAATTGTAATGAAATAGGTAAGTGCAAGTATCATTAATAAATGCATTTATAAAGGAAATTCCCTAGGCTGACAACGTTCATTTGCAATATATAAAGCCACCCATATAGTTCGTACTATCATGATGTCCACTTTTGGTTTTAATACATTTATCCTCAGGCCAGTTGTATTTATTTAATACCATTTTGTGCATTCAGGGCACAAACGTACCCTACAGGGAATAGGAATAGAATAAGTCATAAAGAGCCATAAAATCTAACGTTTAATGGAGTATAATGAAGAGCAAGTAAAGACGCTTGTCAGCCAAGTCTCATAAACCGTTAATGCCCAGCTCTCGCTACGCTCGGGCCCACGCTGTTCTTAGAAGATTTCTCAGAAACGCTTAGTTATAACGGACGCAAAAACCAAAACACCGATCTGCCGTTTGATATTTCTGTATTGTTACACCAACATATAAAAGGAATAAGTGAACTAAGCAAACTAAGGTCTGAAAACAAATATTACAATAATAAATCTCTGTATTACTTCTGACGATGTTTCAATCTTCTTTCTGAACAGCGACCGATGAGACGATGACTGTCGTATTGATGCTTCCGCGAAAATTGGGGAAGTTGATTTTAAGCAAACAACCAAGAATTGATCGTTCAATCTTCAACTCCATTGACACTCCCCGGCAAAAATGGGATCCAACCCTTTTTTCCTTCACGACCAATGCACGTTGACTTGGATGCCATTGCGAGAACCTGGGTCACACGGACAGAGCTGAAATGGAAAACAAACAGAAAAGCCAACACACCACAAGCATACCCACAGCACAATCTCACACATCAATGACGACCTGCGCCTCCAGACAGAGACCTCCTCTTGACATCTTGCAACACAATCGCCACTTGCTAGAATGACTCTTGCAGAATGCAACGTGACCATAGCACCAACTCATGATACTCTACGCACATCCTCTTATCTACTCACTACCAATTATCACTGAAATCGCTTGTCACTCATTCTGCCTCAGTTCTAGTAGCGGTGACGCATGCGAGCCTCAGTCGTTTACACTCTTTCTCCCCGGCGTGTCGGACCGCAGCTAACAATTATCTCCGTGTGCATTTCATTCTCAGCAATAGCCTAGCCTCCCCGGCGTATACGACCCATCTGCTGTCTCTAACATCAATCAATTCATTCACGGATGTAGAAGACAAGAAACAACTTCAGAAGTAATCACGACGAAAATTTTAACAAAATTACGCAATAACAACAAGACACGAAAACAACAAGTAAACACAATGAATCCAAAATACACCAATTGATATGACACACCACACGTATATACAAACAACCTCGCCATCATGTCTTGGTGGAATTCCTTTGAAGAATTGCAGGACTTACACCAGTACGCCTACAACCCTTCACAGGTTGACGATTGTAAGTTGTGGAATGTCCAGACACAAACAAGATTAACCAACAATTACATCAATTGGAACTCACACAACTATTTAACACAAACATATGTACAATCAACACATCAAATGTTGTGGATTCTGACACGACAAACTACCCTTGAAGAACTGTAGGACTTACAGCAGTACGCCTACATTCCTTCTCAGGTTGATGATCCAAGTGGAAGTCGTCCGGACACAAACAGAATTACCAACAGCTAGATGACAGATGATATCAATTCAGTATATACAATATGAACATATGTACAAAATCACACACCAAGCACATTGGACTGCTCATTGATGCGCTACCCTTTGAAGAATTGTAGGACTTACAGCAGTACGCCTACAACCCTTCTCAGGTTGACGCCCTAGGTTGGAAAATCGTCGCAGAGTTCATTTGCTAACTTCCTTCTATCAGCTATATCCTCAAATCTGAACGGCAACACGCCCATGTCATTGTATCGTAGAATATAGATGACTGACAAACACACGACATATCTCATCAACCAAGTATAGAAACAGAGTAATTTACACCAAAGATAATAACATTCAAATAGTAACTTGAAACTAGAAATGCCTTTATTCGTGCAAGTCAATTTAACAATAACTCTCTCCTTTACACTTGGCTTATCCACACTAAACTGACCAATATCTTTCGTCTTTTCAAACGCACCAATACTATCATAGTCATTGCACAAGATACTTGAGTTGATGGGCATCTGTTTCATTGTGGATGAAAACACCAACGATGACTGAGTGACACAAGGTGATGAACTTAGCGGTGGATCAGAAGCTGTTCTTTTTCGGCTTTCAGATAGTTGTCCAACTGCAAGATTACCACCACTGCTGTCTTTCACTACTAGTTCGGGTTTAGCACTATCATCTGATGATAGGTGGGCTACACGCTGATCAATTACACTGACTGTCTCACAAGTATGCACACCTTCTGGAACTGCATCTGCGTTCAATTCTACTTCACGTTGTAGTTGTACAGAACCTTTATTTAACTTAGCAGTAGTAGGCATATCCCTCATCTCATAATGATCAACCAAAGACAAATCTGCACTATCATGATCATTATCACAAATATTCAATTTACCGTCAACTTCATCATTTTCAAACTCTTTAATAACAGAAGTAGACAATTTTGGTTCCTCCTCACAAATCATTAAAGGTTTTACATCTTCACTCTGACTAGTTATACTTTGTAAACTTTTGGAGTCAGAACTCCACTCTGAAGCAGTAACTCTATTCTGTGACACTCTATTCAACAACGGCTTACCAGTTGCAACTACAGACTTCTTCACAACAACGTTATCGTCACACAATTCGGAGTCAGACCTGGAGTTTACATTTAGCTTATCACTGAACTTGCTCACTGGTTCACAGTTCACTTCTGTATGCACCTCTTGCACACGTGTAAAACAAACCGTGTTTGTCTTGCATCTTGTAACTTATCTGTTGAGGATGTACTACGAAACCTGTTACACTCACTAGGTCTATATGCATTACTAGACATCATGGAGTCTTCTCGATATCCACCTCTCTGAGGCTTATTCGTCATCAATGAGTGCGTTTTACCCTCAGACTGCTCTATTCTAGGGGTGAGATCTAACAGACTGGAAAACTTGCTCATAGATTGATTGACACTAGTATTTACCAGTTTCAGGATATCATCAAACTTTGGCTCGATACCCTCATCCTCCATACGGGAGCTTATCTTCACCCACTTCCTTTGCAGTCGAGTAGGTAGACGTCTTGCTATTACTTCTAGTATAAAACTCGAGTTGAGGTCACTCATTCGATTCATCGAAATCATTCCATTCTTGTAAATTAGCAAATTATCTAAAAACTCAGTGAGTGCCTGGGAGTCATCCTGTAATTGACCACCATTACCCTTAACAGCCTCGAATAATTTCCCTGCAATCATCGAAGGTCTTCCAAACCTTTGACGTAATATGCTCATAGCCTCGTAGTAGCCCTCTTTTGGCTTCATAAACTTACAACACTGTATAGCTCTTGCAGCATCTCCAGTGCAATATCTCATCAAATACATTAACTTCAATTCATCATTTAATAAAAACTACTCAACATGATCTCAAACTCCTTTACAAATTGTAAATAATCAGCCGGGTTTCCATCAAAACACCGTGGTTCAAATTTAGGGAGTTTGATGTTCCTATTATCCCTGAACGGCGAAACAGTAACATCAACCATGTCATGCTTAACATCAGACACATCGTTACAATTAACAGACAAGTCACCATGACTTACTTTCCTGTTTGCATCCAAGACACTCTGTCCCTTCTTTGACCCAGGCATTGTTGAACTTGACCCAATTCCAAAAAGTTCCAGATATTGCTTGTTCAAAGAGGACTTGACCGGCACCAGGAAAGATGAACGGCGACTATCCAAACTTTCACCAACTGTTTCAATCCGCCAGATCTGTTTCCATCGTCAGAAACTGTCAGTCACGTCTCATAAACCGTTAATGCCCAGCTCTCGCTACGCTCGGGCCCACGCTGTTCTTAGAAGATTTCTCAGAAACGCTTAGTTATAACGGACGCAAAAACCAAAACACCGATCTGCCGTTTGATATTTCTGTATTGTTACACCAACATATAAAAGGAATAAGCGAACTAAGCAAACTAAGGTCTGAAAACAAATATTACAATAATAAATCTCTGTATTACTTCTGACGATGTTTCAATCTTCTTTCTGAACAGCGACCGATGAGACGATGACTGTCGTATTGATGCTTCCGCGAAAATTGGGGAAGTTGATTTTAAGCAAACAACCAAGAATTGATCGTTCAATCTTCAACTCCATTGACAACGCTATTAGAAAATGAATGAGATCAGACATTGTGAAGTGGTACTTAAAGATCTGACAATGGATAGCAAGTTACTTTATAAGATGCCCCATAAATCTGTGCAGATCTCACTTGGTCGCATCTCAACAATACGCTAGGCAAATGGTATATATTTAATGGCAGAAGCATGATCTGCCAAGGCGTTCATTATTATCTTTTTGAAGATAAAGATAAAGCGGTAGTTGGTAGTGAATAGATAAGAGGGTGTGCGAAGAGTATCATGAGTTGGTGCTATGGTCACTTTGCATTCTGCAAGCGTCATTCTAGCAAGTGGCGATTGTGTTGCAAGGTGTCAAGAGAATGCCTTTAACTGGAAGGCGTAGGCCATCATCGATGAGAGAGATTGTGCTGTGAGTATGTCTGTGATGTGTTGGCTTTTCTGTTTGCTTTCCATTTCAGCTTTGTCCGTGTGACCCAGGTTCTCGCAATGGCATCCAAGTCAACGTGTATTGGTCGTGAAGGAAAAAAGGGTTGGATCCCTTTTTTGCCGGGGAGTGTCAATGTAGTTGAAGATTGAACGATCAATTAATGCTTGTTTGCTCAAACCCAACTCCTCCATATTTTTCGCGGGTCATCTATACGGCAGTCGTCGTCTCATCGGTTGCTGTTCAAAGGAGGATAAAAACTGTCAGAAGTATTATCGTGATTTATTGTCATAACATTTATTCTTAGACCTTGTCTATAATAACCTTATTGTTGGTTACATGTTGGTGTAATAATAAAGGATACTTGAGTCGCCAATCAGTGTTCTGGTTTTCACGTTGGTTAATACAAAGTGTCTCTGGAAGTCTTCGAGGGACAGCGTGAGGTCCAGCGTAGTAAGAGCTGGACATTGACAGTTTATCGGACTTGGCTGATATACTATTTTTTGAGACGATTTAAATTTGCTGTACTCTCTTATGCGAACGTTTCAACCAAATTTGTCTTTATATGTCCTCCTCCACTGTATAGTGTCTGATTAACTGGCGGATATGTCTGAGGAACTGAGATGGTTTAAGCGTTCCTGGCTCACAGTCCGTAAGTAAATGTTGAATTCATTTTAAGCCCAGCAGACTGGTGCATTGTATAAGAAGTTTGTCTTATTGGTTTTCCGTAGGGGATTTTACGATGAAGTCGCAGTTCTTCTGGAACGGTTCCACATTTGGTTATCTGAGAATGAATGCCGCGTGCTTCCAGCAAAGGCCCAATAACTCCGACACCGACAACTTGGCTCTTGGGAGCCATAGTGTGTTGAGCGTTTATATGGCATATCCCCTATTTGAAGTGGCGCCTCTGGCTTAACCTTGACGGCATATGAGCGGTTTCGTTGATTCGGGTTGGAGCTAGTCGTACAGGCAAACGCAGCTGACGCGATTTCTGTGTTTATTTTGCTCTTGTTGGATGAATTTATATGAAAATGGTTTTTCGATACTGTTCTTGAGCATTTACTGATTGCTTATGTGACAGGACGCTTAAGTACATGGTTTATGCAATGGTTATTCTGCATACCGAGTAAGCTTCGCGTACATTTCCACTACTGTCATTCGATAAATTTCTTTGTAGCTTGGCGGAAACCTGTACTCTATCGAAAATTTCCCTATCAGCTATTGTTCAGTTTCTATTACTGTTACAGGAAACGAAGGATGTGGTTGATATCGAATTCGTGCGTCTTTCCGCACTTTTTTGTGGCGTTTTGATTGCTGAAAGTCAACGGAATGCATAGATACAAGCGAAGACTAGTGTTCGAAAATGGGAAGAAACTGCAATATGTTTTACGATTACTTACAACATTGACTGTCTTCTGCCAAAATATTTGACTGAGTTAAATGCACACTGCAACATTTTAGTAATTTGGTGGATTTCAATACCATCCTCGGGATCAGGTACGTAAAGACATCTGTGGTGTGCGTCATTTTGTCCTTTTGTTGAGTTTGGTTTCATAAACTTCCGATTTTTGTTATTGCCCTGACGCCACATTATATGCGTTTGTTCGAAGTTAATTCACAAAATTATTTTGAAATCACGTAGAAGTAGTGTCCGACATCTCTTAAAGCTATGGACGTAAGGTCTAGAAGCGGTTGCTGTATCCACTTAGGGGGGACTCGTCGATTTCTGCAAGTAAGGGCTACCCACCATATTTCTAAATGCCTCCAGAAGCAACAGAATCTTCAGAAGCTATTAATGGGGTCCCAGCTCCTCTATTTCGAAAAATATTATATGGACAGGACATAAAATTGACGTTTGCACATTTTTTAAACCTATCTGTAAAACGTGTTTGGATTGCATCCTAAAGTTTGTGGAAGCCCAAGTGTGATTGGGAAGTTTAAACCACCTTTGAGAGTTCCAAAACTATTCGTCATCACACGAAACCTTCTTTGTTAAACTACGTTTTGATACCAGCCAGGGTAGATGTACTAATATCTGTTGTTTGGTTTAGTGATGCTCATTGTTATTTTGACCTTCGATATGTGATTTTAATTTGACCCGAATTTATTTTCTAATCTCTTAACTGTATTAATTTCATATGTATTCCTATGATAAGTCCATGCGTGACCAGACTGTCCAAAATGTGTTGCACAAATACAACACTGCACGACTGAGACAAATTATCTCTTTTATTACTTCGTCTAAATATCCACTTGTGTCAAAATAGTGATTGATGTAATCGCACATTGATATAAACTTTCGTTAATTCTTACTGTGCTAATTCGTTAGTGATTATAGTAGCAGTTGTATTCATGTGAACCCTTGTTTTCTTTTTTAGCTAATCTGTAGTTCCTGTGCCCTCGTGGGATTCGTTGCAGAAGAAAGTGGATTCCAGTATCGTTGATTTTGTATTTTGTGTTGAATCACTAATAAACATTTTCTCTATACCTCAAATAGACATTCTACTTGTTAATAGTCCCTACTAATGATGTGAGCAACAGAGTTAGGGAGGTTAGGTTTATATGTTGTATTGAGTAGTGCGTTTAGAAGATGCGACCGCCCTGAGGTATATTGCCGTCAATATGGAGTACATTTTCGTGATGAATCTGTTAGCAGTGATTATTATCAGTACCTATATTTTGCAAGGATGGTATACAACGAAACGTACTAATTTAGTAGTCAAAGGTTAGAACTATCCGTTAAAATTGAAACAGGTGCTCATGTAAGGGAAAATGATTAGTGGCACGTTGAAACATCACGTAGGTGGTAAAGTTTGTAGCATCGTTTAGGCGCGAATGATGGTAACTTGTTGATTGTTTGAGGGATATTTGTCTGATTGGAAATAGGTGGGACATTGTAACTGAAAAACAGTATAACTGGATAAGCAACATCAACTGGCCAGTATAAGCATATTTTGAAGTAAAACACGATTGGGGAAAGTATTTCAGAGACAGGAGTAGAGCACTCTTCTGAAACTATTGATTTAGTGAGTAACTAAATTTGTCTTTGAATTAGGACTGAAAGTAAACGGCATATTGGTAGACTAAATGATTATCATTATTCGGTTTCGTTAGAATAAGTATCCGAGTATTATTTCACTCATCATTCTGTCTTCTGAATAACTTAGTAACATGGCGCTTACTTCTGGATCCAAATTACTAAGTAAAGGTTAATGTCCCAAAGGGTTTCTTGATACAAAGATTAGATTGTCCCCAAAGTAAGTATGGTCATATCTAGAAAACACTTAGATTTGGAGTTGTTTTTTCCACTACCAAAACACCAGGTGACTCACCAATTAGTCACGAAGTAAAACTAGATATATCAAAGACAGTCTGCTCCTGACTTCTAGGTATCATGAAGGTACAGCTATATCCATAGGTTAATAGGATTAGACGCATGATGTCAATTCGAAACTAGGTATCTACGTTTTGCAGCTACAGAAAGCGCCATGTTACAATCTTTTCGATTGCATTGAAGAAACCCTGCGGGATGATAGTGAAGCTTCGCGGAAAATTGAATAGAAGCATTTCACTCATACAAGATGTATACAGTAAAGAATACATTATTAACTCACTGCACTCAGCCCTACATCACGCTATGAAATTCTCTTGTTTGGAAATGAAACATGTACATATATATTGTCATTAACTTCAGATACACATTAATATCTAAATTTCATACGCCTTCTGTCTCACTACTCTATGTAATAAGTAGTTCATGGGCCACGAGCAGCACTTGGTATTCAGTAGAGGCATGGGCACTTGGTGATTGTAATTTCGAGAACTAATACGACAAGGTTAGCTTTTTTCTAATATATACGCACCTATCAACGCAATGAAAAGATAATGATGAATTGTTATCACAAGCATTGTATTTACTATGGGGGGAATGTTATTACAGGCAAACTTCACAGTAACGTGTACAAGTCTTGCATGTCATTACATCAGTAATATTAACATACTGATGGTATTACGGCCAAATGTAAATAATCTGAAGTCATCGTAACAACAACTTTGCGGGAGGTAAATGTATTGAAAGACTGCTTGCAGACACTATGTATGACGACATCTAGTAGTATGTCTACGAAGACTGACGACCTGCAATGAGGAAGACAAAAATGAAACAATTAGGAGACACATAACACACAAAATAAGTATTTTTGATATAAGTATAAAACTTGGGCACTGTGCTGGTAGAGTATAACTCCATTATGGATACGATTTTATTTTGATAAATCACACACTGTTGTACAGCAATATTATCTGATGACGTTTCGAGCACAAATTATTGCTCATAATCATATCAAGTCAGTCACACAACATTTTGCCTCATTCATACACATGAGTATTTTAGTTAAGCGTACTACAGGGATAAAAGGTCACTCATCTCATTCACTTCTATTCACACTAATTCTTATGTCTGTGTCACTGACTTTTGGTTTATGTTTTCCTCTTCGGTGCACTTTATCTGGACAATTTAAGGAATTGGGGAATGCATAGAGTACTTAAGAAACGGCATGAATAATTGTTTAAGCTAACTAACACTAGGGAGTTGTGACACTACGCATCTGCAGTGACAAAGCTGACTGACTGAGTTTTAACATGGAACTCAGCACAGAAATGTAGCAGTCCAATTTGTGACGTTCCACACTTGAAAAATATTATACTTAGTTAGTAATAAGCAAAACATATTTCATCAGATGTGTTTCGACTTCGCATTTGGGCTAAGCGATAAAATTAACTAACTCATGAGATACAATGAGACAGAGTGTGAGAGTTATCTCGAGTAAGAGGAGAAATTATTGTAAGATCACTCTTTTTCAGTTAGACAAGAACTAAATGGGAAAATACGATTACCATTTGTTGACATTTTGCCTATTTTTACCCGCATTTTAGCACTTCGTCATACCTGGACTGTAGACCATTCTGACAGACCGTCTTTCAACATAAAAGCTTGCACACAAGTGCACCCGTTTAATTTATCACATTCCATGTAGCACGCAAAGGTAGAGGAAAAAAGAAATTAAATGGAACTCAAACGAGCATAAATGTGATGAAAAACAAACAGTCATATGGAAAAAATATAAGGGTTGCTCAGATATGTGAGATTACACAGGGTGAATGAATCTGTGTCATTAACAACGTTTGGAGTCACATTTCTACTTAACACTGGGCTTAACCCCAATATTACTCACCATATTAGACTACTTAACACCGAAGAAAGGGTACAGACACTGCGATCAAAAACCAGTAGTCTTTTCATATCTTCCAGTTTCAATGGTCACTTCTCGCAACCTAAGTGGATAATACCATCAGCATACACTAAGTTGACAAAACTGTTCCCTGGTAAGTCCCTAAAGTGAATGATAGATAATTCGGTTAATACATTTATGATGAAAGTGAACTAAAATAAGGACTACAGTTGTAGAAATGAGCCTAGTATTGTATCCTTCTTGGAAATATCAGTTCCCTCATAGTTTAGTTTCAGTATTAAGTGAATGGAATGCAGTCTACAGATTCATAAAATTCACATACTGACGTGCTACTTATCCAGGACCCTAGTTGTTGTCTCCTCAGGAAAGTGGTAGATGAGCATTGCACTTGTGTAAACTCAATAAGCTGTGAACTGCTGCCAATCAAATGGACAACAATTTTTAGAGTTACGTTATTCGAAAACCGATCATATAATCTTTTATACTGACTTCGGTTCCATCAGATGAAATTAAAGGGAAGAGCTGAGAATAGAGGGGATGTTGAGGGTTAGACTGTATGGATTTACACCATTTATCGCATGAGTGTAGATGTCTTTCAACTAATGCATTGACGAGTTGACTAAATGGTACACCACTTGCCCTAATGACAACCTTAATGCCCCGCACAATACGACATAGTCGTTTTTGAGTAATTCAGGAATGAATAAGAGGTGACAGTAAAGACCAATACAAGAGTTAACAAATTATAAAAAGAGAGGTTGAATGACTCCTGACTGTCCTGACTACATAACGTGGTAAGCTGGACTGAAGGTTTTCTAAGAAATAAGCAAGATATAGAATGAACAAGAAAGACCAGAGGATAGAACTACTCCAAGGTATTTTATGTTAGACTTCGTTTCTGTTTAAGTACCCTCTTTGATACAGGCACCTTGTGAACGACATAGTTCTTGCAGTTCGTGCTTATGAGTGAGGGGAAAGTTAACTGCCTGATATTTAGAGGGATTTAACGTAAGACCATGTACCTTAGACTACAGACAGGAGGAAGTTAAGTTTGCTGCAGTCACACTGTAACATGACAGGAAGTGAGACGGTCAGATCACGAAGTTGGTCTCATTAGAAAGAGAAAAGTCATGTAAGACGAGGGAGAAAGAAGAAAAGGAGAGATAACAATACCCTGAGGAACACCAGCTTCAGCAAGCAAGGCGGAAGATTTACCCTAATATACAGTATGCTGCATTACATTTAAGAAATGATTATGCAACCAATCAAATGCCCAGGACACGTGTTTGTGCCACCGAAAACTTATTCAACTAAAGTCATCTAGGTCCTGAGTCAACAACAACGGCATATGCTGAATGACCGAAAGCTTAGCACAAAAGTGACAAAGCACAAAAACACTTGCAAAGTAAGAGACGAGTCCCAGGTGGAAGTAGAGATTACTGAAAGGTATCTGTTTTTCATTTAGCGAAGAACAGGATTAAGAACTACACCTATCATTTGTTGAAATTTTGGAGATCACTCATCAATGTTTCACAATAAGTTAGGCATAGACTGTGTCATTCTAACTACCCTTCTGTCAGCCACGTCTCATAAACCGTTAATGCCCAGCTCTTGCTACTCCGGGCCTCTCGCTGTCCCTCGAAGCCTTATAGAAACGCTTAGTATTAACGGACTCAAAAACCCAAAACACCAATTGGCAACTCGAGGATTCTTTATTGTAACACCAACATATAAACACTGTTACAACTAAGGTCTGTGAACAAATATTACAATAATGAATCACAATATTAATCCTGACGGTTTTTGATCTTCTTTCCAAACAGCGATCGATGAGATGACGACTGGTGTATTGATGCCTCCGCGAAAATATAGGGAAGTTGGGTTTAAGCGAACAACCACGAATTGATCGTTCAATCTTCAGCTACATTGACACTCCTCGTCAAGAAAGGGATCCATCCCTTTCTTTCATCACGACCAATACACTCGACTTCGATGCCATTGCGAGAACCTGGGTCACACGGACAGAGCTGACATGGAAAACAAACAGAAAAGCCAGCACACCACAAGCATACCCACAGCACAATCTCACACACCGATGACGACCTACATCTTTGAATTAAAGGTATCCTTTTGATATCCACTTGCCAGAATGACTCTTGCAGAATGCAACGTGACCATAGCACCACCTCATGATACTTTTCGCACATCCTCTTATCTACTCACTACCAATTACCACTGAAATCGCTTGTCACTCATTCCGCCTCAGTTCTAGCAATGGTGACGTATGAGAGCCTCTTACTCCCCGGCGTGTGGGACCGCAGCTAACAATTACCTCTGTATGCCTGTCATTCTCAGGAATAGCCTCGTTGGCGTATACGACCCATCTGCTGTCTCTAACATCAATCAATTCATTCACGGATGAAGAAGAATCGGAACAACTCCAGAAGCAAGCACGACGAAAATTTTAACAAAATTATCCTGTCAATGGAGTTCCAGATTGAACGATCAATTCTTGGTTGTTTGCTCAAAATCAACTTCCCCAATTTTCGCGGAGGCATCAATACGACAGTCATCGTCTCATCGGTTGCTGTTCAGAAAGAAGTCAGCAGTAAACCATCAGAAGTTATACTATGATTTATTATTGTAATATTTGTTCACAGACCTTAGTTCAGTTATTAATTTTATATTTTGGTGTAACAATAAAGAAATTTCGAGCGGCCAATCGGTGTTTTGGTTTTTGCGTCCGTTATTACTAAGCGTTTCTGAAAACTTCAATGAACAGCGTGGGCCCGAGCGTAGCAAGAGCTGGGCATTAACAGTTTATGAGACGTGATTAACAGTTTCTGACGATAGAAACGGATCTGGCAGATTCAAACAGTTGGTGAAAGTTTGGATAGTCACCGTTCATCTTTCCTGGTGCCGGTCAAGTCCTATTTGAACAAGCAATATCTGGAACGCTTTTGGAATTGGGTCAAGTTCAACAATGCCTGGGTCAAAGAAGGGATAGAGCGTCTTGGATGCAAACAGGAAAGTAAGTCATTGTGACTTGTCTGTTAATTGTAACGATGTGTCTGATGTTAAGCATGATATGGTTGATGTTACTGTTTCGCCGATCAGGGATAATAGGAACATCAAACTCCCTAAATTAGAACCACGGTGTTTCGATCGAAACCCGGCTGATTATTTACAATTTGTAAAGGAGTTTGAGATCACGTTGAGTAGTTTTCTATTAAATGATGAATTGATGTTAATGTATTTGATGAGATATTGCACTGGAGATGCTGCAAGAGCTATAGTGTTGTAAGTTTATGAAGCCAAAAGAGGGCTACGATGAGGCTATGAGCATATTACGTCAAAGGTTTGGAAGATCTTCAATGATTGTAAGGAACGTATACGAAGCTGTCAAAGGTATTGGCAGCCAACTTCGAGATGACTCCAATGCACTTACTGAGTTTTTAGATAATCTTATGACTTATAAAAATACTTTGATTTCTATGAATTGCATCAGTGACCTCAACTCCAGCTCAGTCCTAGAGGTAATTGCGAGACGCTTACCTACTCGACTGCAAAGGAAGTGGGTGAAGATAAGCTCTCGTATGAAGGAAGAGGATATCGAGCCAAAGTTTGATGATATCCTGAAACTAGTAAAGGATAGTGTCAATCAATCTATGAGCAAGTTTGCCAGTATATTGAATCTCACCCCTAGAATAGAGCAGTCTGAGGGTAAAATGCAATAATTGATGACGAATAGGCCTCAGAGAGGTGGATATCGAGAAGGCTCGATGATGTCCAGTAATGCATATAGATCCAGTGAGTGTAACAGCTTTCGTAGTACAACCTCAACAGCTTAGTTACAAGATGCAAGACAAACACGGTTGTGTTTTACTCGTTTGCAAGTGGTGCATACAATGGTGAACTGTGAATCAGTGAGCAAGTTCAGTGATAAGCTAAATGTAAACCTCAGACCTTACTCCGAATTGTGTGACGATAACGGTGCGGTCAGGAAGTCTGTAGGTACAACTGGTAAGCCATTGTTGAATAGAGTGTCACAGCATAGAGTTGCTGCTTCAGAGTGCAGTTCTGACTCCACAAGTTTACAATGTATTACTAGTCAAAGTGAAGATATAAAACCTCTAAGGTTTTGTGAGGAGGCACCAAAATTGTCTACTTCTGTTATTAAAGAGTTTGAAAATGATGAAATTAACGGTGAGGTGAATATTCGTGATAATGATCATGATAGTGCACATTTGTCTTTGGTTGACCATGATGAGATGAGGGGAATGCCTGTTACTGCTAAGTTGAACAAAGGTTCTGTACAACTTGAACGTGAAGTAGAAATAAATGCAGATGCAGTTGCAGAGGTTATGGATACTTGTGAGACCGTCAGTGTGATTGATCAGCATGTAGCCCACCTATCATCAGATGCTAGCGCTAAACCTGAGCCGATAGTAAAACACAGCAGTGGTGGTGGTCTTGCAGGTAGTCAAATTTCTGAAAGTCGAGCAACAAAAGCTTTTGATTCACCGCTAACTTCATCAACTGATATCAATCAGTCGTCGTTGGTGCTGTCATCCACAATGAAAAAGACGCCCATCAACTCAAGTATCTTGTGCAATGACTATGCTAGTATCAGTTCGTTTGAAAGGACGAATATCAATGGTCAGTTTAGTGAGGTTAAGCCAAGTGTAAAGGAGAGAGTAATTGTTAAATTGACTTGCACGAATAAAGGCATTTCTAGTTTCAAGTTACTATTTGAATGTTATTATCTTTGGTGTAAATTACTCTGATTTTACACTTGGTTGATGGGATATGTCGTGTGTTTGTTGGTCATCTATATTCTACGATACAATGACATGGGCGTGTTGCCGTTCAGATTTGAGGATATAGATGATAGAAGGAAGTTAGCAAATGAACTCTGCGACGATTTTCCAACCTAGAACGTCAACCTGAGAAGGGTTGTAGGCGTACTGGTGTAAGTCCTACAGTTCTTCAAAGGGTAGCGCATCAATGAGCAGTCCAATGTGCTCGGTGTGTGATTTTGTACATATGTTCATATTGTACATACTGAATTGGTATCATTTATCATCTAGCTGTTGGTAATTCTGTTTGTGTCCGGACATTCCACAAATTACAATCGTCAACCTGAGAAGTGTTGTAGGCGTACTGGTGTAAGTCCTGCAGTTCTCCAAAGGAATTCCAATAAGACATGATCGGCGAGGTTGTTTGTACTATTTGTATATACGTGTGGTGTGTCATATCAATTGGTGTTTTCTGGATTCATTGTGTTTACTCGTTGTTTTCGTATCTTGTTGTTATTGCGTAATTTTGTTAAAATTTTCGTCGTGATTACTTCTGAAGTTGTATCTAGTCTTCTACATCTATGAATGAATTGATTGATGTTAGAGACAGCAGATGGGTCGTATACGCCGGGGAGGCTAGGCTATTGCTGAGAATGAAACGCACACGGAGATAATTGTTAGCTGCGGTCCGACACGCCGGGAACCAAGAGTGCGGCCGACTGAGGCTCGCATGCGTCACCGCTACTAGAACTGAGGCAGAATGAGTGACAAGCGATTTCAGTGATAATTGGTAGTGAGTAGATAAGAGGGTGTGCGTAGAGTATCATGAGTTGGTGCTATGGTCACTTTGCATTCTGCAAGAGTCATTCTAGCAAGTGGCGATTGTGTTGCAAGATGTCAAGAGGAGGTCTCTGTCTGGAGGCGTAGGTCGTCAGCGATGTGTGAGATTGTGCTGTGGGTATGCTTGTGATGTGTTGGCTTTTCTGTTTGTTTTCCATTTCAGCTTTGTCCGTGTGACCCAGGTTCTCGCAATGGCATCCAAGTCAACGTGCATTGGTCGTGAAGGAAAAAAGGGTTGGATCCCATTTTTGCCGGGGAGTGTCAATGTAGTTGAAGATTGAACGATCAATTCTTGGTTGTTTGCTTAAAATCAACTTCCCCAATTTTCGCGGAGGCATCAATACGACAGTCATCGTCTCATCGGTCGCTGTTCAGAAAGAAGTCAGCAGTAAACCATCAGAAGTTATACTATGGTTTATTATTGTAATATTTGTTCACAGACCTTAATAGAAATATTTTTTATATTTTGGTGTAACAATAAAGAAATTTCGAGCGGCCAATCGGTGTTTTGGTTTTTGCGTCCGTTATTACTAAGCGTTTCTGAAAACTACAATGAACAGCGTGGGCCCGAGCGTAGCAAGAGCTGGGCATTAACAGTTTATGAGACGTGATTGACATATGCATGACAACAAGATACGAAACTATGGTTAACGCAGTGAATCCAAAAAACACCAATTGATGTGACACACCACACATATATACAAACAGTACACACAAACTCGAAGATCGTGTCTCGATGTAATTCCTTTGAAGAATCGCAGGACTTACAACAGTACGCCTTCATTCCTTCTCAGATTGATGATACAAGTGGAAGACGTCCGGACACAAACAAAATTACCAATGGATAGATGAGAGATGATACCAATTCAGTATATACAACATGAATATACGTACAAAATGACACACCAATTACGATGGACTGCGCTTTGACGTACTACCCTTAAAGAATTCTAGAACTTACAACAGTACGCCTACATCCATTCTCAGGTTGATGATCCAAGTATATGTGAGTGTTTTAGTATAGGGAAGCCAATACTGTATGCAGATGACTTGAAGGTGACATATACCTGCACAAATACAGATATCGGCCCAACTATGAACTCCATACATGAAGAATTAGCAAAAATGGATAGATGGTGTGACACGTGGAGACTTGAGTTTAATGTTGAAAAGTGTGGATGGCTCTGCATAGGCTGTTCCAACCTTGACCTCAACCTAGCAATTCAGGGCCACAAAATCCCCAGACTCAAATCTGTACTAGACCTAGGACTGAAATATTCACACAATCTATCATTTTCAGAGCATATCTCGAATCAAGTGTCGAAATCACGAAGGCTTATTGGTTTCCTACTCAGGAACTTCTACAGAAACGAATCCAGAATACTACTGTACAAGGTTTGTGTGCGCCCACTCCTAGATTACTGCTCATTCATATTCAGTGGTACACGCATAGAAGACAAACTGAAAGTAGAAGGAGTACAGAGGTACTTCACGCGAAAAGTACTCGGAACCGATAACGGCACAAACTACTCTACCAGATGTGAAATCCTGGGACTAGAAACATTATGGTTAAGGCGACTGCGACTAAATCTGTACTCTTCTATAAGCTTCTTAACCAAATAGTGTATACCCCTGCTAACTATACTCGGTTCTTAGGTAACACAGGATACAACCTTAGACACACTAAAGGTACAGTGGCTATAGAACCATGTAAAACAGCCACCAGGCAAAAGTTTTTCTTGATTAGGTATGCCCAAATATGGAACAAACTACCTGAGAAAATACGACTAGCAAGCACATTGGCCTCCTTTGAAAAGGCACTTAATGACACACTAAGTGAGTTTGTAATTGATACCAGTGGTAATTCCCATGTAAGAGTTTCAGAAATCATAGGCCCATTTAATGTATGAACTCAGAGACTACACCTGTTGTTTGTTTTGCTTCTATTTATAATTCCAGACAAAAAAGCAGTCATGACAATAACACCCATTCAATCAAGAGTCGATCAAACTATGTCTACCTGATACAAAGGGCGAACCATAACCAACATACGAATGAAATATGAGAAAACAAGGTAGAAACTTACCGCAACACCACATGAAAAGATAAAAGTTACTTGAACATCATTTATAATCCACCAACTGGTCTCCTACCCAAAAAGAATGCGGCGATGTTTTATCCAAAATGGCGAGGAAATACATAAATCCACAGCTGCTGTTGTAAACACTCAGTGGGGGTAGGAGCCAACAAAGTAATCCTTTCAAAGCATATGTATACTTCAAATGGACACGGAGACTCTGTAGAATACGTCATAATCCAAATCACTGCCTATACAGCGCCAATAAACCTGGATATCTATGATATAACGAAAACATGCTGAAAGCTGCATCTCAGATCAAGTTGATTCATTCGATGGTAATGATCTCCTCCTGCATGCCTTATTCGACATATTGAATGGAATGGTTCGCAGTTATTCTGTTACTAGATCGAAAAGAATAAAAAATTCACCGGTTGCTGAATCAAAAGTACTTCTCTGCATGTTTAACTGTATTCTAACTGCTATGATTAATTCCAAACCATTTATCTCATAATCACTCAAATTCCAGGAACGATCCAATTCTACCATTTAAAGACGCTGGCGAACATGCTGTAAATGAGTATTCATGATCTGAAATGAAGAAGCAACTGGTTTCCAAACAGTTTCCAACATTTTTCTGAACGTACCAATACAGTCCGCCATGCAGACACAAATGGCGCAAATGGAGAATTCTGGAATCGACCTCGGCACCATTTGATGCAGTAAAACAACTCCACATGACCTTATCTAGTTTTCGTCTCCACGATCAAATTTCTTTCCTGTTATGAAACTACGATAAGACTACTGAAAAATGGAATAAATATATCACTGATCTCAACATAATACATCAATAAACTTTAAGCCAAGTGTGGTGTTCACAACAAAGTTATATAGGAGAATTGACTTCAAGCTTTTTTTCCCAGATATCTGTATTACATTCATCTGATGTCTGGGTTTTTTGTTAATGCGAAGACAATATTTCTATATCTCTTTATGTGCTACACAAACAGACTTTATAGCAGACTGTTCCGACTGACTCTAATGTCAGAAAGAACAACCAAACTGTAAATTCATCATACATCAAATTATGTGTAATTTATATAATAACTTATCCATGCCTGTACAATAGGTATGTTCCTGCATAAACAGGAAGGAATATATTATTATTGCTAAAACAATATTTATGCATGCCTATACAATTGGTGTACCCTACATAGCTAGGGAAAAAATGTACCTTATTATATTATCTTTACTAAATATGCTTATTAATATTATGTGTAAATTATCGAATTGATGATGCCTGTAAACTGGCGTCCCTCATGTAAAAAATGAGAATATATATTATTATTATTAAGTGGAAGTCGTCCGGACACAAACAAAATTACCAATGGATAGATGAGAGATGATACCAATTCAGTATATACAACATGAACATATGTACAAAATAACACACCAATTGCGATGGGCTGCTCATTGATGAGCTACCCTTTGAAGAGTTGTAGGACTCCCAACAGTACGCCTACATCCATTCTCAGGTTGATGCTCTATGTTGGAAAATCGTCGAAGAGTTCATTTCCGGACCTCCTTCTATCATCTATATCCTCAACTCCGAACGGTAACACGCTCATGTCATTGTATCGTAGAATATAGATGACAAACAAACATACGACGTATCTGGTCAACCAAGCGTAGCCACAGAGTAATTTACACCAAAGATAATAACATTCAAATAGTAACTTGAAACTAGAAATGCCTTTATTCGTGCAAGTCAATTTAACAATTACTCTCTCCTTTACACTTGGCTTAACCTCATTAAACTGAGCAATATCTTTCGTCCTTTCAGATGCACCAATACTACCATAGTTATTGCACAAGATACTTGGGTTGATGAGCGCCTTTCTCGTTGTGGATGACAACACCGACGGCGAATGAGTGACACAAGTTGACGAACTTAGCGGTGGATCAGAAGCTGTTCTGGTTCGGCTTTCAGAAAGTTGTCTAACTGCAAGATTAACAACAATTCTATCTCTTACTATTAGCTCCGGTTTAGCGCTAGCATCTGATGATAGGTGGGCTTCACGCTGATCAATTACACTGACGGTGTCACAAATATCCATACCTTCTACAACTGCATCTGCCTTTAATTCTACATCACGTTCAAGTTGTACAGAACCTTTTTTCAACTCAGTAGGAGTAGGCATTCCTCTCATCTCATCATGATCAACCAAAGACAAATGTGCACTATCATGATCATTATCACAAATATTCATTTTACCGTCAATTTCATCATTTTCAAACTCTTTAATAACAGAAGTAGACGATTTGGGTTCTTCTTCACAAATCCCTAAAGGTTTTATATCTCCACTATGTCTAGTAATACCTTGTGAACTTGTGGAGTCAGAAGTGGACTCTGAAACCGTAACTATCTTCTTCTGCACAAACTGTAGTGTCACCTGTGACACTCTATTCAACAATGGCTTGCCACTTTAGGCTAATTTACTACACCATTATCGTCACATCATTAGGAGCCAGTACTTGATGATGCTGATTTCACACTAAGCTTATCCCTAAACTTGGTCACTTCTTCACAGTTCACCTTTGTATGCTATTCTTGCAAACGTGTAAAACACAACCGAGTTTGACTCGCAACCTGTAACCTATCCGCTGAGGATGTCCCACGAAAGCTGTTACACTAACTAACTTTATCTGGATTGCCAGACACCATAAAGCTTTCTCGGTTTCCACCTCTCTGAGACCCTTTCGTCATCAATGATTGCGTTTTGCTCTCAGACTGCTCTGTTCTAGGGGCGAAATACAATATACTGGCAAACTTGCTCATAGATTGATTGACACTTTCTTTTACCAGTTTCAGAATATCATCAAACTTTGGCTCGATACCTTCATCGTCTATACGGGAGCTTATCTTCACCCACTTCCTTTGCAGTCGAGCAGGTAAGCGACTCGCTATTACCTCAAGAACTGAACTTGAGTGCAGATCACTCATGCAATTCATCGAAATCAACATATTCTTGTGAGTCATCAGATTACTTAGAAACTCAGAGAGTGCCTTGGAGTCATCTCGTAGTTGACTACCATAACCTTTAAAAGTCTCGAATACATTACTTACAATCATCGAAGGTCTTCCGAATCTTCGACGTAGCATATTCCTTGCCTCAGAGTATCCCTTAGTAGGAGGCATGAGCTTACAGCACTGTATAGCTCTTGCAGCATCTCCAGTGCAATACCTCATCAAATACATCAATTTCAATTCATCACCTAATAGAAAACTACTCAACATGATATCAAACTCCTTTACAAACTGTAAATAATCAGCTGGGTTTCCGTCGGAACACCGAGGTTTATATTTGGGCTTATTATCCCTAGACTTCGAAACATGAACAACAGACTCATGCTGAGCATCACGCATATCATTACAGTTAAAAAGCAACTCAGCATTACTTTCTTTTCTGTTTTCTTCCAGGACGCTTCTTCCGTTCTTTGACCCAGACATCATTGAACTTGACCAAAAATTCCAGAAAAGTTCCAGATAATACTTGTCCAAAGAAGACTTGCTGGCATCAAGAAAGACAAACACAATCTCCCAGAAACTATCAGAAACTGTCAGCCAACTCTCAGTTACTGTCAATATCCAGCTCTTACTACGCTGGACCTCACGCTGTCCCTCGAAGACTTCCAGAGACACTTTGTATTAACCAACGTGAAAACCAGAACACTGATTGGCGACTCAAGTATCCTTTATTATTACACCAACATGTAACCAACAATAAGGTTATTATAGACAAGGTCTAAGAATAAATGTTATGACAATAAATCACGATAATACTTCTGACAGTTTTTATCCTCCTTTGAACAGCAACCGATGAGACGACGACTGCCGTATAGATGACCCGCGAAAAATATGGAGGAGTTGGGTTTGAGCAAACAAGCATTAATTGATCGTTCAATCTTCAACTACATTGACATGTACGATGAGGTGATCCTAGTTTCCATGGGTTTTACCAATGATTCGGGAGACCGGGAAAATTAACCATATATTCCTCGATATAGGGGTAGTAGTGGTTGGGCCTCGGTTGTCGGTTAAAAAGCATAGCATCCATAGGTCCATCCATCAATCTGCTATTCGCCATACCGGTGCACATCTTCTTGTTTTTTTACAACTTGAAGGAAATTGTGAAGGAAGGTGCTTTGGTCGCAAAACTTTGGGGGTTTCGCAGCCTGACTTTCTAAAAGGTGGAGCACGCTGAAAACCTCCAGACATACCTGTGTTTCGAGAGGATTTTTTCATACCAAGTGATGGTTTGTTGACATTCTTACTCTAAGCAGGCCCATTGAATACAAAGTATTCTTCCTATCATTAGTCTAAATCCTGCGAAATTTGTTCATCGTGGTGAGGTTATTACGTTTGTCAGTCACGTCTCATAAACCGTCAATGCCCAGCTCTTGCTACGCTCGGGCCCACGCTGTTCCTTGCAGTTTTTCAGAAACGCTTAATAGTAACGGACGCGAAAACCAAAACACCGATTTGCCGCTTGGGAATTCTTTATTGTAACACCAACATATAAAAAATATTTCTATTAAGGTCTGTGAACAAATATTACAATAATAAATCATAAGATTACTTCTGATGGTTTGCTACTGACTTCTTTCTGAACAGCGACCGATGAGACGATGACTGTCGTATTGATGCCTCCGCGAAAATTGGGGAAGTTGATTTTAAGCAAACAACCAAGAATTGATCGTTCAATCTTCAACTACATTGACACTCCCCGGCAAAAATGGGATCCAACCCTTTTTTCCTTCACGACCAATGCACGTTGACTTGGATGCCATTGCGAGAACCTGGGTCACACGGACAGAGCTGAAATGGAAAACAAACAGAAAAGCCAGCACACCACAAGCATACCAGCAGCATAATTTCACACATCAATGACGACCTGCGCCCCCAGACAGAGACCTCCTCTTGACATCTTGCAACACAATCGCCACTTACTAGAATGACTCTTGCAGAATGCAACGTCACCATAGCACCAACTCATGATACACTACGCACATCCTCTTATCTACTCACTACCAATTGCCACTGAAATCGCTTGTCACTCATTCTGCCTCAGTTCTAGTAGCGGTGACGCATGCGAGCCTCAGTCGGCCGCACTCTTGGTTCCCGGCGTGTCGGACCGCAGCTAACAATTATCTCCGTGTGCGTTTCATTCTCAGCAATAGCCTAGCCTCCCCGGCGTATACGACCCATCTGCTGTCTCTAACATCAATCAATTCATTCATAGATGTAGAAGACTAGATACAACTTCAGAAGTAATCACGACGAAAATTTTAACAAAATTACGCAATAACAACAAGATACGAAAACAACGAGTAAACACAATGAATCCAGAAAACACCAATTGATATGACACACCACACGTATATACAAATAGTACAAACAACCTCGCCGATCATGTCTTATTGGAATTCCTTTGGAGAACTGCAGGACTTACACCAGTACGCCTACAACACTTCTCAGGTTGACGATTGTAATTTGTGGAATGTCCGGACACAAACAGAATTACCAACAGCTAGATGATAAATGATACCAATTCAGTATGTACAATATGAACATATGTACAAAATCACACACCGAGCACATTGGACTGCTCATTGATGCGCTACCCTTTGAAGAACTGTAGGACTTACACCAGTACGCCTACAACCCTTCTCAGGTTGACGTTCTAGGTTGGAAAATCGTCGCAGAGTTCATTTGCTAACTTCCTTCTATCAGCTATATCCTCAAATCTGAACGGCAACACGCCCATGTCATTGTATCGTAGAATATAGATGACCAACAAACACACGACATATCCCATCAACCAAGTGTAAAATCAGAGTAATTTACACCAAAGATAATAACATTCAAATAGTAACTTGAAACTAGAAATGCCTTTATTCGTGCAAGTCAATTTAACAATTACTCTCTCCTTTACACTTGGCTTAACCTCATTAAACTGAGCAATATCTTTCGTCCTTTCAGATGCACCAATACTACCATAGTTATTGCACAAGATACTTGGGTTGATGAGCGCCTTTCTCGTTGTGGATGACAACACCGACGGCGAATGAGTGACACAAGTTGACGAACTTAGCGGTGGATCAGAAGCTGTTCTGGTTCGGCTTTCAGAAAGTTGTCTAACTGCAAGATTAACAACAATTCTATCTCTTACTATTAGCTCCGGTTTAGCGCTAGCATCTGATGATAGGTGGGCTTCACGCTGATCAATTACACTGACGGTGTCACAAATATCCATACCTTCTACAACTGCATCTGCCTTTAATTCTACATCACGTTCAAGTTGTACAGAACCTTTTTTCAACTCAGTAGGAGTAGGCATTCCTCTCATCTCATCATGATCAACCAAAGACAAATGTGCACTATCATGATCATTATCACAAATATTCATTTTACCGTCAATTTCATCATTTTCAAACTCTTTAATAACAGAAGTAGACGATTTGGGTTCTTCTTCACAAATCCCTAAAGGTTTTATATCTCCACTATGTCTAGTAATACCTTGTGAACTTGTGGAGTCAGAAGTGGACTCTGAAACCGTAACTATCTTCTTCTGCACAAACTGTAGTGTCACCTGTGACACTCTATTCAACAATGGCTTGCCACTTTAGGCTAATTTACTACACCATTATCGTCACATCATTAGGAGCCAGTACTTGATGATGCTGATTTCACACTAAGCTTATCCCTAAACTTGGTCACTTCTTCACAGTTCACCTTTGTATGCTATTCTTGCAAACGTGTAAAACACAACCGAGTTTGACTCGCAACCTGTAACCTATCCGCTGAGGATGTCCCACGAAAGCTGTTACACTAACTAACTTTATCTGGATTGCCAGACACCATAAAGCTTTCTCGGTTTCCACCTCTCTGAGACCCTTTCGTCATCAATGATTGCGTTTTGCTCTCAGACTGCTCTGTTCTAGGGGCGAAATACAATATACTGGCAAACTTGCTCATAGATTGATTGACACTTTCTTTTACCAGTTTCAGAATATCATCAAACTTTGGCTCGATACCTTCATCGTCTATACGGGAGCTTATCTTCACCCACTTCCTTTGCAGTCGAGCAGGTAAGCGACTCGCTATTACCTCAAGAACTGAACTTGAGTGCAGATCACTCATGCAATTCATCGAAATCAACATATTCTTGTGAGTCATCAGATTACTTAGAAACTCAGAGAGTGCCTTGGAGTCATCTCGTAGTTGACTACCATAACCTTTAAAAGTCTCGAATACATTACTTACAATCATCGAAGGTCTTCCGAATCTTCGACGTAGCATATTCCTTGCCTCAGAGTATCCCTTAGTAGGAGGCATGAGCTTACAGCACTGTATAGCTCTTGCAGCATCTCCAGTGCAATACCTCATCAAATACATCAATTTCAATTCATCACCTAATAGAAAACTACTCAACATGATATCAAACTCCTTTACAAACTGTAAATAATCAGCTGGGTTTCCGTCGGAACACCGAGGTTTATATTTGGGCTTATTATCCCTAGACTTCGAAACATGAACAACAGACTCATGCTGAGCATCACGCATATCATTACAGTTAAAAAGCAACTCAGCATTACTTTCTTTTCTGTTTTCTTCCAGGACGCTTCTTCCGTTCTTTGACCCAGACATCATTGAACTTGACCAAAAATTCCAGAAAAGTTCCAGATAATACTTGTCCAAAGAAGACTTGCTGGCATCAAGAAAGACAAACACAATCTCCCAGAAACTATCAGAAACTGTCAGCCAACTCTCAGTTACTGTCAATATCCAGCTCTTACTACGCTGGACCTTACGCTGTCCCTCGAAGACTTCCAGAGACACTTTGTATTAACCAACGTGAAAACCAGAACACTGATTGGCGACTCAAGTATCCTTTATTATTACACCAACATGTAACCAACAATAAGGTTATTATAGACAAGGTCTAAGAATAAATGTTATGACAATAAATCACGATAATACTTCTGACAGTTTTTATCCTCCTTTGAACAGCAACCGATGAGACGACGACTGCCGTATAGATGACCCGCGAAAAATATGGAGGAGTTGGGTTTGAGCAAACAAGCATTAATTGATCGTTCAATCTTCAACTACATTGACATGTACGATGAGGTGATCCTAGTTTCCATGGGTTTTACCAATGATTCGGGAGACCGGGAAAATTAACCATATATTCCTCGATATAGGGGTAGTAGTGGTTGGGCCTCGGTTGTCGGTTAAAAAGCATAGCATCCATAGGTCCATCCATCAATCTGCTATTCGCCATACCGGTGCACATCTTCTTGTTTTTTTACAACTTGAAGGAAATTGTGAAGGAAGGTGCTTTGGTCGCAAAACTTTGGGGGTTTCGCAGCCTGACTTTCTAAAAGGTGGAGCACGCTGAAAACCTTCAGACATACCTGTGTTTCGAGAGGATTTTTTCATACCAAGTGATGGTTTGTTGACATTCTTACTCTAAGCAGGCCCATTGAATACAAAGTATTCTTCCTATCATTAGTCTAAATCCTGCGAAATTTGTTCATCGTGGTGAGGTTATTACGTTTGTCAGTCACGTCTCATAAACCGTCAATGCCCAGCTCTTGCTACGCTCGGGCCCACGCTGTTCCTTGCAGTTTTTCAGAAACGCTTAATAGTAACGGACGCGAAAACCAAAACACCGATTTGCCGCTTGGGAATTCTTTATTGTAACACCAACATATAAAAAATATTTCTATTAAGGTCTGTGAACAAATATTACAATAATAAATCATAAGATTACTTCTGATGGTTTGCTACTGACTTCTTTCTGAACAGCGACCGATGAGACGATGACTGTCGTATTGATGCCTCCGCGAAAATTGGGGAAGTTGATTTTAAGCAAACAACCAAGAATTGATCGTTCAATCTTCAACTACATTGACACTCCCCGGCAAAAATGGGATCCAACCCTTTTTTCCTTCACGACCAATGCACGTTGACTTGGATGCCATTGCGAGAACCTGGGTCACACGGACAGAGCTGAAATGGAAAACAAACAGAAAAGCCAACACACCACAAGCATACCAGCAGCATAATTTCACACATCAATGACGACCTGCGCCCCCAGACAGAGACCTCCTCTTGACATCTTGCAACACAATCGCCACTTACTAGAATGACTCTTGCAGAATGCAACGTGACCATAGCACCAACTCATGATACACTACGCACATCCTCTTATCTACTCACTACCAATTACCACTGAAATCGCTTGTCACTCATTCTGCCTCAGTTCTAGTAGCGGTGACGCATGCGAGCCTCAGTCGGCCGCACTCTTGGTTCCCGGCGTGTCGGACCGCAGCTAACAATTATCTCCGTGTGCGTTTCATTCTCAGCAATAGCCTAGCCTCCCCGGCGTATACGACCCATCTGCTGTCTCTAACATCAATCAATTCATTCACGGATGTAGAAGACAAGAAACAACTTCAGAAGTAATCACGACGAAAATTTTAACAAAATTACGCAATAACAACAAGATACGAAAACAACGAGTAAACACAATGAATCCAGAAAACACCAATTGATATGACACACCACACGTATATACAAATAGTACAAACAACCTCGCCGATCATGTCTTAGTGGAATTCCTTTGAAGAACTGCAGGACTTACACCAGTACGCCTACAACACTTCTCAGGTTGACGATTGTAATTTGTGGAATGTCCGGACACAAACAGAATTACCAACAGCTAGATGATAAATGATACCAATTCAGTATATACAATATGAACATATGTACAAAATCACACACCGAGCACATTGGACTGCTCATTGATGCGCTACCCTTTGAAGAACTGTAGGACTTACACCAGTACGCCTACAACCCTTCTCAGGTTGACGCTCTAGGTTGGAAAATCGTCGCAGAGTTCATTTGCTAACTTCCTTCTATCAGCTATATCCTCAAATCTGAACGGCAACACGCCCATGTCATTGTATCGTAGAATATAGATGACCAACAAACACACGACATATCTCATCAACCAAGTGTAAAAACAGAGTAATTTACACCAAAGATAATAACATTCAAATAGTAACTTGAAACTAGAAATGCCTTTATTCGTGCAAGTCAATTTAACAATTACTCTCTCGTTTACACTTGGCTTATCCTCACTAAACTGACCATTGATATTCGTCCTTTCAAACGAACTGATACTAGCATAGTCATTGCACAAGATACTTGAGTTGATGGGCGTCTTTTTCATTGTGGATGACAGCACCAACGACGACTGATTGATATCAGTTGATGAAGTTAGCGGTGGATCAAAAGCTGTTGTTGCTCGGCTTTCAGAAATTTGTCTACCTGCAAGACCACCACCACTGCTGTCTTTTACTATCAGCTCAGGTTTAGCACTAGCATCTGATGATAGGTGGGCTACATGCTGATCAATCACACTGACGGTCTCACAAGTACGCATGCCTTCTGCAACTGCACCTGCATTTATTTCTACTTCACGTTTTAGTTGTACAGAACCTTTATTTAACTTAGCGGTAGTAGGCATTCCCCCCATCTCATCATGATCAACCAAAGACAAATCTGCACTATCATGATCATTATCACAAATATTCAGTTTACCGTCAGTCACTTCATCATTTTCAAACTCTTTAATAACAGAAGTAGACAATTTTGGTTCCTCCTCACAAATCATAAAAGGTTTTATAACTTCACTCTGACTAGTAATACCTTGTAAACTTGTGGAGTCAGAACTGCACTCTGAAGCAGTAACTCTATTCTGTGACACTCTATTCAACAATGGCTTACCAGTTGCAACTACAGACTTCTTGACAACACCGTTATCGTCACACAATTCGGAGTCAGGCCTGGAGTTTACATTTAGCTTATCACTGAACTTGCTCACTGGTTCACAGTTCACCTTTGTATGCACCTGTTGCAAACGTGTGAAACACAACCGTGTTTGTCTTGCATCTTGTAACTTATCTGTTGAGGATGTACTACGAAACCTGTTACACTCACTAGGTCTATATGCATTACTAGACATCATGGAGCCTTCTCGATATCCACCTCTCTGAGGCCTATTCGTCATCAATGAGTGCGTTTTACCCTCAGACTGCTCTATTCTAGGGGTGAGATTCAATATACTGGAAAACTTGCTCATAGATTGATTGACACTATCCTTTACCAGTTTCAGGATATCATCAAACTTTGGCTCGATACCCTCATCCTCCATACGGGAGCTTATCTTCACCCACTTCCTTTGCAGTCGAGTAGGTAGGCGTCTTGCTATTACTTCTAGTATAAAACTCGAGTTGAGGTCACTCATGCGATTCATCGAAATCATTCCATTCTTGTAAATTAGCAAATTATCTAAAAACTCAGTGAGTGCCTGGGAGTCATCCTGTAATTGACCACCATTACCCTTAACAGCCTCGAATAATTTCCCTGCAATCATCGAAGGTCTTCCAAACCTTTGACGTAATATGCTCATAGCCTCGTAGTAGCCCTCTTTTGGCTTCATAAACTTACAGCACTGTATAGCTCTTGCAGCATCTCCAGTGCAATATCTCATCAAATACATTAACTTCAATTCATCATTTAATAGAAAACTACTCAACATGATCTCAAACTCCTTTACAAATTGTAAATAATCAGCTGGGTTTCCATCAAAACACCGTGGTTCAAATTTAGGGAGTTTGATGTTCCTATTATCCCTGAACGGCGAAACAGTAACATCAACCATGTCATGCTTAACATCAGACACATCGTTACAATTAACAGACAAGTCACAATGACTTACTTTCCTGTTTGCATCCAAGACACTCTGTCCCTTCTTTGACCCAGGCATTGTTGAACTTGACCCAATTCCAAAAACGTTCCAGATATTGCTTGTTCAAAGAGGACTTGACCGGCACCAGGAAAAATGAACGGTGACTATCCAAACTTTCACCAACTGTCTGAATCCGCCAAAGTATGTTTCTACCATCAGAAACTGTCAGTCACGTCTCATAAACCGTCAATGCCCAGCTCTTGCTACGCTCGGGCCCACGCTGTTCCTTGCAGTTTTTCAGAAACGCTTAATAGTAACGGACGCGAAAACCAAAACACCGATTTGCCGCTTGGGAATTCTTTATTGTAACACCAACATATAAAAAATATTTCTATTAAGGTCTGTGAACAAATATTACAATAATAAATCATAAGATTACTTCTGATGGTTTGCTACTGACTTCTTTCTGAACAGCGACCGATGAGACGATGACTGTCGTATTGATGCCTCCGCGAAAATTGGGGAAGTTGATTTTGAGCAAACAACCAAGAATTGATCGTTCAATCTTCAACTCCATTGACAACGTTTGAGGGAAATTTCTTGGAGAAACTTGCAGAAATTCTAGCCATTTCAGCATCTTTCGTTGAGGCTTTATTCGCAGGGATACTGGTATTTAAATCAGTTTCTAGTCCCATTGACGAGCGTGGTTGTTGTTTAGACTGCTGAATGCTGAATGTAAGCACTAGGTGACTGTTGCTTTACACGATCCACCTTTGGCAAATTTAAGCTAGAGAAGGTGATCAGATTATTACTAGGCATCATTCTGCGCTAACACATTGTTTAATGCTGAGCTACGGCTGTAGATTTATAACTGACTTTCAGTCTTAAGTGATCTTAATATTCAGTAAACTTACCAGTCATATTAAAGAGAGAAGACGTCCAGCGAAGAGACTCTTTTCGGCGAATTCATTCACATAGCTGTACAATCGAATTTATATATAATTATTTGTGTATGTACATGAGGTTTGTCAGGTTTAGATAATTGATCAGGTAATACAAGAATGACCTAATATAGAAACAAGGTTAATTAGACAGCAACTATAGTAAGATTGAGTTAGTAAGTTAGATGACGTAATATAAAATATATATAAAATATGTACAGTGTAATAATATAATATATACGATATAAAATATATAAAAATGTTTCAACTTAGGTCAGGGTAGCAACCGAGGTACTAGGTAGAAGTGGGGTAGAAAATTAGAACTGAAATTGAGCAATTAATTCGGATGACGTAACATAAGCGACTAGAAATTGAGCGTTGGTCAGATCAGCAACAGTGCTAGTGGGGTGTAGAAATTAAATCGGGTGGAGATAGAGAACAAGAAAGTTGAAAATGCAAAATATTACAATTGAGAAGACAAAATAATACTAATGAAGAGACAGAAAAAAAGAATAAGTAGAATTTACTTGTCGGGTAACAAGATAGATTAAGTCTATTGCAAGTGTAGTGATTGAACGAACTTCTTATGTATGTAGAGTTCAGGGCTTAGCGAGTGAATCGCCATTGCTTCTGCAGTTTGAAAAATTCTGATTCGTACACCTTTAGGAAGACTACTTCTTACTCTGTAGACGACTTTGAAGCTTGTTTGGGGTGTAGCTTGGTGTCCGGATTTTATCAGATATCCTAAGATGGAGCTGCGGGGACATCGTTTTACTCCTTTGTAAAACCATGCTGGTAAGCGTTAAGTGATACTTTTGGAAAGGGAACTCTGGGTACGGCCGACATACCTGGCTCCACACGAGCAGGTGAATTGATAAATACACATTGATGAGGCCAGCAGTGGCACCTTATCCTTCACGTTCACATGAATCATAGGTTTTGTGGATAAAGTTAGTCGTAGTTCAGCTTCGAAGGAGGTCTTCTTGAGTGAGCGCAACAGTCAACTTTTTAGTGTTTCTGCAGTTATATCTCCAATCCACAGCAGTCGAGGATTTTGCGTTTTCCAGTCTTCAGAGGCACTGAATAATAATAATGTATATTTTAAAAAATATAAATTCGGGATGTTGTGAACTATAGCCTGGTGATAGGAGGTTATACGCTTCATCACCTCCTCAGCCAAGCAGTCAATCAGATTTTTAGCTTTATTTAGGTTGTCTGGAGACACTTAGAGGTGTTTTTTAGCGGGCACGCAATTGAGTATAGATCCGAAAGCTTGTTTTGAGTTACTTCCAGTAGAGACTTTACATAGCTAAAATCAGAACTGCTCTCTGTGGTATTTGAGATTGGCAGTGACATGCTATCACAGCAACCTAATTTCACCTGTAGTTCACTTGGTTGCCTCTGGATATCTTTCACAAGGAGGTTTAATATACATAACTCAGAGTTCTCCAGTAGAACACCTTTCACCTGTATCACAGGAGTGAGAATTGCAGTCAAGCCATTTTGCGAGCTAGTAGTTGATACTGTATTACAGGGCGGTAATGAAGTATAACCGAATTTGAGCCACTATTTAAAACAATTGGGTCTCTACGAACACGTTTTTTAGAGATTTGGACCATAATTTCAAGGATTATATGACAATAATCAGTAATCAGAGAAGACACGTGCAAAAATGCCACCAATTTTGAGCGTACCGCCATTTTCGTTTATCCAGTTATCAGTTGATTATTACAAATGGTCTGTAAGTAAATGTCAATATAAATACATTATTACTTCCGATCGTATCGCTCTAGCATAGTGTTAACTAATAAGCATTAAAGCCATGGCAGAGATTGTTGCCACCAATGAAAACTAAGCTAGTTCGAACAAGCAAGGTCATAGAAAGTAAGCTCAATGTTCTCCAACAACGATGGCATTAAGTAAATGACCGATAGTATTCGGTCCCTGTAACGGTTGACCGCTGGGAGATGCACTACTATATCTAGCTGCGAAGTCCAGTGTTACTCGAAGCTTTTCAGGACTTTTTAGAATAGAATATTGTGTCCCCTCCCCGTGATCATGACTTTTTCAGTATCTACTCAGTGTCGATGAAATTACAATCCATTGTCCTTATTATTATTAGTAGTAGTGAAAGCAGATTGTGATATTCAAAGAGACCTCTCCCAAGTCATAAATCAATGGTTTCCCATTTCATAATTCGTTAGCGGAATCGGCTATCCACAATTTCAGGGTGGTGATGGGTATTCAGCGGATACGATGGTAGGGACATATGAAAACCACTAGTAAATTAACTAACTTGGAGCAATGAGCAACTAATTTTGGCACTCTTTCTCTTTGAATGTAGACTTAGGCACAAAATGTAGCAAGGGCGTTCGATGGTACACTACTAGCCGTGATACACGCCATCTTTATTCGTAGTGCTAGTGCTGCTTCATCGTATTGTGCGTGTATATTCGATGGAGGAAGATTCGGTGATCAACTCTAAGTGAAAGGAGAATTTGATCACTCAGTCTTCGCATGCCAGTGTACACCTAATTAATAGAAGTGAGGTAACGCCAATGCCACTGGTATTGAAAATATTGTTACCAAAAAACCAAAAGATAATAAGTTGTGACTTTGTGTGAACAAAATCTGAAGCACATGCGGTTATGAGCGGTATATTCTCGTCAGAACGTGATAAGTGGATAAACAGTACTGAACAGCTGCGTGCTTTGTCAAATAAAATCATTGCATTCCGCAGTTATACGCTATCACAATGCTCAGATTCAGTCATTGCGGGAGTATTTCACTATTATCTAAAAATGTCGTTTTATGCGTGATAATAAAGGGGAATATTTTGTTTATAACTAGCCGTCTGATTTTACTGTGTTTGGATTGCTAGACATACGTTTAAGTGAGCAGTCTTGCTTATAGTCATATCCAGGTTGCACTGGCCTTTGTGAGTGTGTTTTACTGTTATTCATCATGGTTAGTTACCACTAAAAATAATTATCACAATGATTTTCGATTTAGGGTTCAAAGATTCAGTATGCTTAAATAATGTAGGATTACTGAGGCCATTGTCAGTAGCGCTTTTTGATCTGGTTAATCTGAAGTTTATGGAAAGTGTACAGTGCACGTAACGGAAATACAATGTGGAAGGGGCTAAAATAAATATACCAGGCTGAGTTAATGAGGCATTAACTACATTACCTTCTAGTTCACCTTCAAAAAATAAGATTTTTCCTTGATGAAAATGCGTCCGACTAGGCTCTCACGCCATTCTGTACTTTCTGCCATCCTGGTTATTATTACTGCTCATTGCCTTGATAAAGTATCAAGGGGACTTAATAGTCAACTAATAGTCTGCACGTTAGCATTTGGTAAGCTAACAGAATACACTCACCTCCTAGAAGGAATAAAAAGAAGTTGTCTAACCACAGCAACGGGTTACAAGGAAGTTATGGGATGGATGTAAAACTACCACTTCCTTTTGCTCACACAAATGACGAAGATATAAACGCATCAAAACTATCGGAAATGAGGAAAATACTTTCTTTATGCATCTTTAGCTTCTATCAATGACAATGGAATGCCTTTTGAACAGGTTAAGTGAAATTTGTTTTACTTTACTATTTGTTCTGGTTTCATTCACTCTATCACTCGCGTATAGTGTTGAACAGTGAGGTTTTATTCATTGTCTAGGAAAAGATGGGTGTCCCGAATGCTGTAAGTTTTCATTGTGGTTCTTGAATAAAACAAAATCATTATTTATCTTACATTTTGTCGTTTATCTATCAAATCAATGTCTATCTTTTGGTTCCCACAGCGTGGAGATAGCTACCGTATGGCGACTCAGAAAAAATCTAAGAAAACTCTCAAGAAGGACGACTTGAATGAACTTAAGCAAGAAATCGACATGGATGAACACAGGGTATCTCTTGAAGAGTTGTATTCTCGGCTATCTACTGACCCTCAGAATGGCCTAACAGCTGAACAAGCGAAGTAAGTCCATTGCGATACTTATTTTATTTTGTGATAGAACTCGATTAGAACGTGATGGTCCGAATGCCCTAACACCTCCAAAAACCACACCAGAGTGGGTGAAATTTTGTAAAACTTTGTTTGGTGGTTTCTCTTTGTTGTTGTGGATCGGTGCTGTCTTGTGCTTTATTGCCTTCTCAATTGAAAGTGGAACTCACGAAGACCCTCCCAAAGATAATGTAAGTTACCGTCAGTTAAACCACCAGCACCCTGTAGTTCTATAATCCTGGTAAACTGTTTTGTTGATTGTAATTGTTTTTCTTTTGCTCGACAGCTTTGACAATGTATGACTTAAATTGGTCATTAGAATTTCTGCTTTCGTATATCACAGTTGTCTTAATTTGCCCCGAGTTCATCCTAGTACTTGTTTGATACACGCAAAAGTGCCTTACTTAATTGGGGCTTTTGTTGAAAAGAGGCAAGAATGTAAAGCCCCACAGCATTGTTGTAAAACCCAGTTCAAATGGCTAATACTGTTTACCGATCATTGGGAATTTCCCGACATACAAACTTCTGCATTTTGCTAGATTTTGACACTAAAATTTGAAACATTCTGAAAGATTTTACGTATATATGGCGCGTTTTTCACCATCTAGTTTAAAGATAAGTACGTGCAGTCATTCAGTTTAGTCAGCTAGCTCCATTAACCAATATTCAAGGTTGTGACTCCGGCATATTATTCAATCAGGTGACTGATGGTTAAATATCACTGTTGGAGTCTCTTTAAGTTTCAGTTGCCTTAGTGGTATTTGTTTTCTATCACCTTACGCAATCTTAGCAGAGTTGTCAATTCTGCTAAGTCTAAAAGTGAAAATAGATGTCTGCTTATATTTCCTTCGTGCAGTTTATAACATAATGATTTATGACTTCTTTGTGTATTATTCACTGTAACCGACCTGCCACGTTTCATCAACACTTGTAATGCAATGGTTCTAATTGCAATTTTAGCTGTAAACGAGGCTTTATTATTTTATATTTATTTGTATTTTAGAGGGAGAGTGGAGTCTCATGCTTCTTTTTTTGTCCGATAATAAATTAGGTCAGTTACTCAAAAAAGCACTCTCGTTGAGTTTTTTTGCGATAAAATTTCCTGGATAAATTAAGGGCCTACCATGAGTTTTACTGTTAGTTGCTACTAAGTAAGTCTGAAGTAAATATCTGTGTTGTAACGTCGAAACGCCATCCAGGAAATAATACTGTCTTACTACGTGACATATCCAATAAACAAATTATGCAGGAGAGATTTATCTCAAGTATATGTCTTCAGTGTTGTCTACTTTGAGCTTGGTGTTTCAGTTGCATATCTTTCGTCGTCTACAAGGTTTGTAATGAATTGTCTTAATGTGTAAGGCTGATTAAGCATGTGTAAGCAGTTATACTTATCTTGAATTCATTTGTGTTACTTCGAAAAACAACTCACGTCTTAAGGCCTTATATTTTAAAATTTGAAAACCATGAGTTGACCCCACCTGCATATAATAACACGTATAAATTAATGTCGAAATGGACTTTTATAGGCTTTCACTCAAAGAGACCCTGAGTAGGGGATAGATTTTGGCGTGTACAAGATGGCGAACATAACTGAACAACGAACAAACAGATATACCCTTTGTCTTTGAACCAGGCGTAATTGTTATAAATCTAAGGTTGGCAAAGTCACAAAATCTGTTCAACAACTTATAACTGAGACTACAACATTTGGTATCATATCTTGCTTCCTTGTTCTGGTCTACTTACCGTAGGTCCATGATAACGTTTAAAAGGTATGTTGAGATTGATGACAGAAGTCTCATACATCTTATATTTACCTCACTCGTGTGTTCACCGGTCATTTTTCCACTCTTTGTAAGTTTATCACTAATATGATCGTATATAGGCTAGTACAAAAATACTAACATCCAAAGGCATATGTAAAGTAAACGCATACTATATATATATATATATATATATATATATATATATATAATGTCTCATTCACAGTGATACAATATTCTAGTTTGGATAAGCATTGCGATTGATATTTTACTCTCGTAGAGCATTACCTATGGTACCTAGGTACATCAGCAGCTTAAAGTCATGAATTTACTTGTGCTTTGGTGTTATCGACAGTATATATATGTGAAAACTACAGATGCGTGGTTTATTGGCTTAATTACTCGCCTTTCCACACCTAAGTCATGGGTTCGAGTTACTCTCCACCTACTTCAGTCTAGGCAGCTGGATAGTATCATCAGCTCACATATGATAGGCGGGGTACTTGACCTGATACGTAAAAGCCATATTCCGGATTATGAAGTACACAAAAGGTATAATAACACTGTTAGCATGTAAAACTCAACCTTATTGACTTCATAAGTTTGCCACTAATGGCCGTTAAGAATTTTTGTTAAAACCCCCAAAATAATGTCTCGGCTTAATGTGAGATACCATGAACAGACAACGTGAATAAAGTATATCTAGTTACCGAGTACAGATTCCTTGTAAAACACTGTGTTCTCGTGGTGAAGCTAACAGCGATTTGGAAAGACATTAAACAGTTTTCCTCCTAAAAATACAGATTTTAAGCCTTTGATTAAACTAATATAATGAATTTCTCGTTTTTGAGCGGAACCTTGTTTCAATGATTGATAATACTATCTACCAAACTGCATTGGCTCCAAGTCAAATTGACTAAATAATAATCACTTCACTGTCCTAAATTTATCAGTGTAGAAATCTTTTTGTCTAAATATTTTATTTATCTCTCCTTTCACGTCCATTAGTTTAAAACTGCACTTATACATACTGAAAGAAGTTTTATTTACATAGATTTTTGGTCTTCTGACTAGTCAGCCAAGTAAAAACAAGTAGGGAGTTTTGTATATATTGTATTCGTTCAAATAATTTAACATATAAATATTTGCCAATGAAAAATTGTGATACAGACTTTTGTTCACTAATGTTAGTGATGTAAATGAGTAGCCGTTTACAGTTTCATGTACTAGTTGTCCAGCTGTACATTTTATATCAAAGTTCGGTATACTACTTAACCACTGAAATCTTGATAGATGGGTTCGTATCACCTTAATATGATTATGAGCAATAAATTGTGATCGAAACGTCATCAGTAAATATTACTGTATAACACCGTGAGACTTTATCAAAATAAATTTTACCCATAATGGAATTATACTCTACCGCAGTGCACAAATTTTATTCTTAAATCAATTTACAATTTAACAAATTTTAGGGCTTAGCGTGTAACTTAAGCCGTTTAATAACTGTTATGTCTTGTCCAATTGAATCTGTTTATTTCTTATTTTTGTAGCTGTATCTTGGTATTGTTTTATCCATTGTCGTTGTGGTTACTGGCTGCTTTTCATACTACCAAGAATCCAAATCATCACGCATCATGGAGTCTTTTAAGAAAATGATTCCACAAGTAAGTGAAAATGTTTTCTGGATTTAATCATTGACAGTTCTTCAGTGCAAATATGTCACCTGATGATTGGCCCAACTACTACTAAGTACCTTGATCAGTTATTGGTTTTCTTGGCTTCAGCAAAATACTCTTTATAAAATTCTAGTGTGTTGTGCACTTGAACCTTGAAGACAGATAAGTAAGCTAACGTTCAAGGATTCGAACTTAAAGCTTTCAACTCTCTTATGAAATATTACTAACGCACTGGTTTGCGGTTTGTGTAATACTTACGAAAATGCTTTAGTAAATTGTGACTTTTGTTGAAAAGCTGAAACAATGTAAAAGGTTACAACCTTGTCGTAAAATCTAAAGTTCAATTGGCTGATATTGTTTATGAATCTTTGGAAGTTTCGTGACAAATCGCATGTGCAAACATTTGCCTCTTGATAAAATCTGTGACTGCTTTAACTAAATTTTAGTCCAATACTTGACTTTTTAAATCGTGATAGATAGGTTTGTGCCTGAACTTATTAGCGCTATCCACATCCAAAAATATCTTTACTGCCTAAGTAAAATGGTTGGATATAGTTTAGTGGATTGGGGTTCTCTTCCTTTTCCTAGGATGTTGCCAGTACTTCGGCTTCTACTGGATGTTCTTAGTTACTCGGCAGTATACCACGGACCCACATTCTTTGTTTTTAGCCCTCGTCATCAAAGCATGACCATAAATACAAGGAGACCCACGTTATCCCATAGATTCCAGTCTTTATCATTCATTGCAAAAATTAGGCCGTAAAGTTTTTAGTAGACTGATTGCTAATAGGGTCTCTGCATTTTTAAAGAAGACTCGTGTTGCATTTTCCAACCCTCTGCATCTTTGATGAAGGTGTATGTGGTACTTTTCCTCGTCCTTCTTTAAGGCTGTGATAGATGTTATTCGAAAGTGGAAGGTTTAAGTGTCTGCTTTCAGTTTTTCGTGTTAGTTGGTGTAATATCGTCAGTAACAATATAGTAAGTAGGTTTGTGAACTGCATCAACTGAGATATTTAGGATATGTGTTATACATGCTGAACCACTGTTTTCCTCGATGAGTAATATTAACTGATACAGGATTAGGTTGAAAATGAGTTAAATGTGATCAGATGGAAACATACATGGCAACAACCCATGAAATCTCTGACTGTTGGTTTGAGTCGAGGAGAGGAGTGCAGATTACCCGGTCGGTATCTTCAGAATGATAGAAACCAATGAATGGCGACTGGTTGATATGGTTTAAAGTCTTTCACAAGAGACAGCTCTATTCAGTTCTCATCTTCTAGAAAATTCCCACTAATCTGCACGTAGTTTAGTTTATTATATTGTTTTTTGCATTCCGTTTCTCTAACTTTATCTGTGCTTTATTGTAGTGTGTAACGTGAACTGTCACACTTTTGTGCAAAGGCTTACGTTGATAATTCAGGTTAGGCCATATTTGACTTACTGTATTATCGAACTGTGTTTACTTACTGCTAAATGGGATGTGTTCAATGATGTCGAAGTCCAGTTTCTTGAAACCTATCAATCACGAAAGGGATATCCCACGAAGCATAATCTTGCCAGGCATTTTGGTGATAGTGTTGTCTTCGTATAACTAAAACAAAATCTGTTGGATTGCCAAAAAGACAATAGTGAAGAGGTTATTTTAATGAAGTTATGTTTGTCTTTCCTTTATGCAACAGGTTTTACCTTTTTCCTAATCTCTTAAAACTGGTCAAATAAGCAACTAATAATTTAGTTATCATTAATATATGCATTTTAATTCCTTAAAAACAAGCAAGAAGCTTTCAACCTGCCTTTTTTTCAGACCGCCCTTGTAATTCGAGGTGGAGTGAAGATTGAAGCACCTGCTGAAGCATTAGTTGTTGGTGATTTAATTGATGTAAAGTGTGGCGATCGTGTTCCTGCAGACATACGAATTATTTCTGCAAGTTCATTCAAAGTGAGCGTGTTTGTAGTTTTTTTGTTTCATTTCATCAAAAAGGTGTACGATTGGAAAGTTTCCATTTTATATACACGGTAATTCGTTTTTTTTGTTTGAGGAGAAACTTATGTTATTGGTTCGTTTTACAAAATTAAATGTCGAGTTAATAGTGTATATATGGAATCCGGCAAAAACCCTCTCTGATAACATTTAGTAACTTTGTCGTTATCAGTCTACAGGCATCGTCAGTATAACTTTTAGAATGCTTTGCCTATCTGAATCTCGTCGATATCTAACTACTGGAATAGATAGAAATCTATATCACACAGTATTGATGTTTTCCCCACTAAATTTCCACCAAATAAGGAGACATTAAAAACTTCAGTTTTACCTAAATCTTTGATTATAAAAATTACTGTATAGTAAATAGAAAAGATTTGTGGAAACTTGCAGTCACTGGCCATACTAAACCGATTTTCATCAATTATGAAAAAAGAAAGTACCTATCTGAACCAGTCAAAACTTCAAAAATGAGTGAGTGTGAGTTCATTTTTACTAGTGTATGACTAATTTTGAATCTTGTCATCACACATTTTATACCGACGATTCACGACATCTCAAAGACTCTGTTCAGGTACCCGATATCATTCAAACCAACAGTTAAACCTTGTGAATTGCTGTGGTGTTTTGATTCCAAACTTAGCTTTGAAACTTAGCCTTATTTCAACATAGTTCTATTTCATGTAGTATTTCTGTTTCGCGAAAACAATGTTCAAATGTCGCAGTGGTATCAGCCACTTCTAGTTTCTAAGCTCATCGAATAACTCAGCTTTCCTTGCTTACTACTGTATGTTGTATCTGAAAAAAACTACATATCGTTCAAAAGGTGTAGTTTCCCTCATCCCATTTATCGTTGACTGCCATGCTTTAGCCATTAAGCTGCAGCACTGTTGCGGAATATTTTGTCAGTCCCATCACAGATGGTCCAAGTTGCCAAGTGCTCATAAGCAAGATCTTTACATTTAAAGCTAGAGTTTTCAGTTACTAATGCTCATTGTAACCGATAGACCTGCCATCTTGAAGGTCACTAAATCCAGTTCTCCTGCAACCTAAGCTATCATCCCATTTCAGTAATATATAATCAATCTAATTCTGGAAAATTTTTTACGCGGTTGGTGTTTAAAGTGCATCATATTTTTTACCCAGGTGGATAGAACAACTGAGTTTTACTACGTCAATCGGAAGGCTTTTCTTCGACAAGTTGGATTAAATATTTGTGATGTGCTTATCAGTCACAACTAATATATACAATCACCCAATTAAATAAACGGTGGTATCAGTACTTTTTTGACAAAGTCTCATGCATGCAGAGACAGAAATCGGTAATTTCCTCGTAAACCTTTTTCTATTCCTTTGCATTCCGCTTGGAACACAGGGCTTCAAGCTAGAGACTTACAGGTTCAGTAACATTGTTGTTTACTTTTGCGAGGGTGGTGTGCTGGTCACATGCCTAATCTTCCTTCTTTACCGAGCATACTGCCGGCTAAGCTGGGTTTAGGAGTGTGATAGTCGGGGATCGAACCCGAACATTGTACCATGGACCCACTTGCTCGTAAATTGACAATGATAAGTTAGAAGTTACCAAAATGCATATCATGGATTGACTTGCTGTTTTCTAGCGTAAATAATAATTATTCATTTATGCTTTACACATAAAAATGTATCTCCATTTCAACTTGATTTCACTGTGTATATTGCTTTAGGTCAGGCTACTTACTTCAGGTCAGGGCTGTGTTTATAACAAACTTATTATGTGTATGTGTACGTTTATGTATTATACCCATAAAGATATTAATTCTCTTATCAAATAATACTACAATTAGTTCTACTATTGACGATACTGTTTTTACTACTTTTTTTCGCATTATTTTTCACTAACTCATTGTTGAACCACTTCCGTTTTTGGTTCCATATCATTACATTGCATAGCATAGTATTCCACTTCATTCCATTGTGTTCCGCCTTTGATAAACTAATTCATGTGTCCCCAAAAACGATACTGTAAATAACCATCCCATCCATCAATAAAAATGACGATTTTTTAGCATTTTATAAACAATATTGTTATATTATATGTTATCTATCTATGCATTATTATCATTATTATATTTTCAATACTTAATTATAAGTGCTTAATTCTTATTATAAAGAGCACAACTAACGTATATATAATACATATACTGCTTATGTGTACATATTTAGTTTTCGGATAAATGACAAACCTCCAATAGATGGAATTGTAGAATGCATTTCATTCATCTTACAGTTAGATAGATAAATACCCATGCTAAATATAAACGTATATCCAATCATTTTTGTCCATTCTAGTTTAAAGATATCTTCACTAATGTTTAGTGTAATATTCAAATGCACGAACACTTACACACATATCACACCCCGATAACAACTGAAAGCAATAGTAACAGAGTTCTGAGAGTTTGTGGTGTGTTTAGTATTACATGTGGACTGGAGTTCGATTCCTGGCCGATGCACTCCTGAACTTTGCTTAACTGACATTATGCCTATTAAAGAGGGTAGGTTGGGCGTGTAGCTAGCAACTCGACCCTGTAAGAAATGCACTGCTAGTGAAAGTTCAGAGCAGAAGCTTGAAGCCCCCTGTGTTCCACACGGAACGCAAAGGAATGAAAAAGGAACACTAACAAGAAGTCCGAAAGTGAGTTGAGACAGTTCTAGCTAGCACTACACAATTTCCAATGACTTCTATTGCGTTAGCTATTTATAATACGAAGCATAATTTCGTGTATTTACATTTCTATTCTGTTTATCACGAAGTCGCTTCTAGGAGAAGAAATGACAAAAAAATACTTTGTTAGATGGTTTGAAACAGTCGGCGGGATGCCCTGTCTGATCTAGGTTTCTTGATTGCTGGCACTCCTCAGTAATGCTGAATGCATTTATGTCTCTTCTAAAATTCGAACCTGGGTCACACAGTGCTGCAGTGAAAACATTACCACCAGTCTATTCATTCTGCACTGATCGAGGAACTAAAAGTATGACATTAGTCATTACCTAGCGTGCTCAGTCTAAGAAAATACTTCTCTACAAACTTTGTCGATGATAACACTAAACTAAATGAACTATTACTATTATTTACAGCAATACAACTTCGATATGAAACACCCTTGATTTAATTATATGAAATTAGTCTGTAAGAAATTACAAAACCTATATCTCATATTTATCTCCATGCATTGGCAAACATCATGTATACTACTCATACATGGGGAATGTGAGCGTACCTGTCATGTATGAATACTGATCGACTGACTGATTTACCAACGCAGAAAACTTCACGTGAAGATTCATCTTCATTTTGTCAGCGTCTTTATTTCAAAATTTTTTACCTGGTAGCAGTCAGATGAATCCTTGAGACACAAAAGTCAGTAATGTTATTTAGCTTCGAGTCTGTTGACGGTCTCAAGATGTGTGTAAATCTAGGTTAGTCGTATTCGTGTGATACTTATTTAACTTAACGGAGGAAAATGTCATCATCTGAATTAGCCTTGACAACAATCCTGTCAAAAAAAGACTCGGATCACTGGCTTGAGTGCACGGTTTTTGACCAATGAGTCCTGCTGCACTTCACCCTTTGGTAACCGGATAATAATCACCAGCCCTAACACATACATTAAGTGTGGCTCAAAGCCTAGTATATGTAAGAACTAATTTAGGTAACTGAGTTCGGTCAAATAAATACACTACTACTCAGGGCTGGCTGTTCAGCAGAGCGCTAATCATCACCTTGGAAGAAAAATGGAACAGTTGTCCAATATCTTATTGAAATTAAGTGGAAGTATAAATATATTTTCCACATAATCACTTAACTGAGTTTTCAGAGATAGAGTTTTAAGATATTACTGCTCATCTGAATTTGTTTAATATAAATAGCCGTTTTTTTAATCCTTTGCGTTCTGCGTGGAACATAGGGCTTCAAGCTTGAGCTTTGAAGTTTCAGTGACAGTAGTGTTTTTTTACAGGGTGCGATTGCTAGTCTTACACTCAGCCTTCCTTCTCTACCGGGCTTACTACCGACTAAACGAGGTTTTGGAATGCGTCGGCTACGGACTGAACCTTGGACTACGAGTGGCGTGGTTGGCGAACATTCTACCCTTGAACCACCGATGCAAATAGTCAGTATTGGACTGGTTTCAAGTAGTCAAATATTCTGATGGTTTATTGTTTTTCTATAACTAATAACGTTACACGAAACAATAAATACCTATTATCCTTCACTCAATTCAATGTATGTATTGAAACGAAGTTTACAGACTGAAATGTACACGAAATTATTTTCAAAGCTGTGACTCAGCGGTCAAGATTGGTCATAAGTTAGTTTTCATGGTCAAATTTGAAATATACACGAAATGAGTGGAACTGATTGCTTGATTATTTCTCTCACTGTTTAAATATCAGTTTGTTAAGTTATTCATGTTTATTTATTTGTTTATTACTCGCTCAAATAAGGTGGATAATTCAGCACTAACTGGTGAATCTGAGCCTCAGTCACGTACAGCAGAATATACAAATGAAAATCCTCTAGAAACTAAAAATTTGGCCTTTTTCTCAACTAATGCTGTTGATGGTGAGTGATATTCCTAAAAGTACTCTTGTCATCTACTTCATCTATTAAATGTTTTTCACCCACAACTTTAAAAACAGATCAAAATTGGTGTGAATGTGCTAATTTGGCCACAGGAGATTAATCAACCAGTTCATATGTTGGTCATTTCATTTAAAATATACATACTAAGTATTGGTTTGTAGGAATTTGATTATTTCCAAGTTATATCGTGAAATGACTTCATTTTGGAGGACTATTGAAAACCGTGGAGTACAAGATAGTTGTTCCACTTTAGTGTGCGACGTTTTTGCAGTAGGCCCCTACAACCCCATTGGGGGTCCCGTTGACTATTCTGCTAATGAGAGCGAATCCATTGTCGGGCATATGGATTCCATTTTCTGCCATTTTGCGACACATTGCGTCACCACCCGAATAACTTGGTGTACCTGCTGGTCACGACTTCTCACTGCAACTCCAGGCAACTTTATCCTGTAGTCAGTCAGTAACTATTAGACCGATTCTCAAGTTTAGGTCTGCAGGGATTTAATTGATTTTAATTTAGAACACGAACTGACCTCAACACTTCAGTACTCCCTAGTTTTCGATAATTCTCTAACTGAAGTCAGTTAGTCTTATCGAAGTTGAAATATATTCACCGCAGTGACTGAAAGGCTGAATGACAAACTCTGGCTTGGTATGCACAACACATGTCGTAGCCATCTCAATCGATCCACCGTCACAAACTTATTGATTGACTTGCCTTCCTTATCTAATACTCTACACTTAACTTCAATATTACTCATCATATTATAGCACCTAACACGACGGGTAGAGTGCAAACAAGGTGATAATTAGAATTTGTTGAAGGGCATACCTTAAATTAGAAAAAAAACACCAACTTGGAAAATATATTTCAGTTGAAATATTTAAATTTCAAGTTAGTGATATTCTTTTCAATGGCGTGCATTATATTGTTAATAGTTGGTTAATTTGCTTAATGTTTTTTACCAAAATATAGCGAACACATGGTAAGTTGCATGCAGTTGAAAAGATTCAGTGTTTCATCTACACACTTACTTTATTCTCACAGACGTGATAAAAATAGTGTACTCAAGGGAAGCCTAGTAACAACATCCTTATCCAATTTCACTATAAACAAACAGGAATCTTGGTTTTATTCTAACCTCTTTGGAATTAACTTGCTGTCAAAAGACATTTGGCTGACGCTTTGGGTATTCGGGCTATGCAATCTCTATTGATCAGTAATGTTAATAAAATCCAGAGTTCTTTGAATTTCTAGATAGATATTTATGTGTTCAAGTTAGATAAAACAGCATGGTAAGTTGTATTACGATTAGGCGTTCAGTGTTAGATATAAGGAGAGTAGGTCGAGGAAATTGTGAATCTTCATTGATTGAGAGGTAGCTGTTAGGAGTGCCAAACTGCTGTTTTTTTCAGCGAGTTGATTTGGGTGATTGGCATGTGTGGATATGAAGATGAGTAGAGCGAGTAGACTAACCTGATATGTGATATACTCTTTATTATTGTCTTGTCTGAAATACGTGACTCACTATATATATATATATATATATATATATATATATATATATATATATATATATATATTCTCATTTCATCAATTAGGTGCCGCTCGCGGGATAGTTGTTAGTACTGGTGATCGTACAGTTATGGGTCGTATTGCAAACTTAGCTTCTGGTCTACAAATTGGTCAAACACCAATCAATAAAGAAATCAGTCATTTTATTCATTTAATCACAAGTGTTGCTGTATTTCTTGGCGTATCATTCTTTGTTATCGCCTTCATTTTGGGCTATCATTGGCTTGAAGCTGTTATCTTTTTGATTGGTATTATTGTCGCGAATGTCCCTGAAGGTCTTTTGGCCACTGTGACAGTAAGTAATAATCAATTGTTGGAAATGTATTTAATAATTGTTTCTTATCCTCTCCAAAATTTAATGGTGTCAGAAATTCCCTTTCAGATGTATGTGTTTCTTGTGTGGTTTTATATTTGTCTTTTGTTATAGGGTTATTATTAACGTCATTCTCGCAGGATATTCCCATAACTTGTTTGTTGTATTATCCTCAAGATACATGTGATATAAGTAAATGTTAGTGTCCTTCCACACTTAGTCCCTCAATTTATTTAACTGTGTACTGTTAATTTCTAGTAATAAATAGTTTCTTTTACCTTCTAATTTGTAAAAAAAACAACTGTTATTTGAAGATTGAAAGCACTATATACCTAGTGTTGAACAGTTAGTGTATGCTTTGTTGTTCACGTCATTGTTGATCCAGTATTATTATTGTCATTGTTCCCTTAGGCCCCGAGTGGAGCATAATGCTTCAACAGCACATTTCCCTACACTCTTCTTTAGCTGGCTACACGGTCGTCTGTACGCTCTCATTTCCTCTCCACACGATCTCTCCCACGTCACCATCCGACTGTAGCCTAACTCATCCTTTCCCATTCGCGTCCCTTTAGAGGGTCTACTTGGCGTGTGAGATGCCACTCAGTGGTCTCCTCCGCTTGTATCCGATCAATCTCCATTTTCTTTGGCATATTTGTTGGGCAGTAGGTTGTTGTTCTGTTGTTTGCCAGAGTGCCATGTTACTAATACTTTCCTAACGGCCATCTGATCTTCAGTGAAGGCAGCTATTCATAAAAGTCTGTAGTAGCGTGCTAGAAATGCTTATGGCGACGCGCCAAGCCTCTGAACCATATAGAGGAACTGATTGACTTGACTTGAAAATTTGAATCTTGTTCTTTATTCTGACTACAGTTGATTCGCACATTGATTTCAGATTAACGAGGAGGTCTGCCTTACATTTCCGATCCCGCTTTTGGCATCATCATGATCTGTTTCTGCTAGATAAGTGAAAGAGGTGACTTCCTTTAAATTTCTTACGTTGGAGATGATTGGTGCTTGTTGTTGTTGTTGTTGTTGTAGAGCAGAGTAAAATGTATTATTATATAAGCTGTGAAGTAATTGGATATGTATAGACAAACTGTGGTTTACCACTAAATGGCATATCTTTATCAGTATGATACAAAAAAATATCTTCGTGTTAACTAATACCTATTGGATTGGTCTGCTCATTGTCAACTCGTGCACACTAACTTGAAGTACATTTTCTGTGTTCGCGTTTCTCGTGTAAGAATTACAATTACAATGTTTTTTCTTTTGTGTGTCACACTTTAATCATGTATAATTTTGCTTAGCACACGTCCAGAATAAGAAGTATTAACTAAAATCGGTTCGCAGTAGTGACCTTTATTATTAGTAGTCAATGAATAGAATAGACTATACTTGCTTTTGATCAACATGCAAGTGTTTTCGTTTGAATAGTTAGGCTTCCTTTTCGTAATAATACACATATACATAGTTGAAGAAAATCGACCTAAAAGCGGTTATCTGTACTGATTAGCTAAATATTCCTAAATCCTTAAATTTTGCCGGTCATACGAAGTTTCGTTTTCATCAAAACCATCTATACTGTCACATATTTGTGCACCTGTACTTCTTTGCTTCAACATTTACGGGGATTATCAGAAGTAGTCAAACAGTAAAGAACTGTTGGTATGCTTCAGATATAGGAATGGTCTTATATAAAACGGAGTATTTCTCGCAAAAGTGGATGGGTGGATAGGTTTTGTTCTTCCTCTTCAAGTGCTCTCATATGGTCACACGTTCATAATATATACCTCCAGGTTAGTCCCGTTCATCACTGCCTACACGCGGCGGAGGTATTCCTCAAAAAAGTGAATGGTCGAATTTGAACATCTGGCGCCTACAATTGGACATGCATGTTTACCTAGGGGAGCTGGAAATCTCTGATAAGAAACCCATGGTGTACACGGACTCCAGAATCCGAAATGATCGAACGGCATATGAAACTTTTTTGGTCACCATCACTTGGAACCATGGTGTTGGAACGTAGCTCCTGATGCCTCTCCTGTGCCCTCCCGATGGAAATTCCACTCAAAGGTTCGGGATTGGAGTGGTCCTTCAAGACAACCACCCACTTCGGTCTGGGCATCCGGGCATTATGGCAGGCTTTCAAAAAACTATGAGGTTTTGCGTGGTGTATCTCCTGGTTCCCATAATGTACCAAGTTTGATTCTTGGTAATAACTATGTATGTGACGAGGCTAATAAGACCTAGAAAGTCAATTAGTTTAGACAAATTCCATGCATACCTTAATTTATGGAGTCCGTGTACACCATGGGTTTCTTATCAGAGTTTTCCAGCTCCCCTAGGTAAACATGCATGTCCAATTGTAGGCGCCAGATGTTCGAATTCGACCATTCACTTTTTTGAGGAATACCTCCGCCGCGTGTAGGCAGTGATGAACGGGACTAACCTGGAGGCATATATTATGAACGCATGACCACATGAGAGCATTTAGAGGGAAAGACCTCAGTCTACCTACTCTCGGCCATACCATGTCGTTTTTTGGACGACGGGCTATTGCAACTGTTTCTTTTCAAATATTTTATATATGAGGTTAACCTGTTTTCGTTGTGCTATTGAAGAAGTATGTACACAGAATTATGATACAACTCTATGTAATAAACAGCAAAATTATTTGATTTTTAGATAAATATCACTGATTCTACATCAAAATGGTAATTGTCATCTTTTGATTTAAATCAACAAGAATTACCTAACCAATGGTTTCGTTAATATGAACCTATTTCAGCTGTAGCAGTATTGTGTGTAGCCGTATGCATTTCAGCAGCTAACTGTCTCGCTGGATAATCTTTCCTTTTCTTAGATGTTTTTCCGACTTCTATTGGTGATTTGATTGAATTTTTGAATATATTTACTGTTTTTTCTTTTTTCTGTCATGATTCCATGTATCACTAGACTAAACTCATCTACCCATTATGATAATAGTAGTAAATTAACCTGTGGTGGATTGATAGCGTAGTCAGTTACTCAACTTGCAACAACGGAATGGTGCACGGGTAAAGAATCCTCGTTTTTCAACCTGTTCATGTCTTTGATGGAACACTGGTAAAGGAAAAATTACGACGGAAATAATGTTTTTGTTATTACATTTAAAAATATTTCATTCTTTTGCGTTCAAAGAGAAACGCATGGCTCTTAGCCTTAGGAATGGAGTTCTAGTAAGGCGGTCGTGTTCAACTCTTTTTACGGAGTTAGGTTGATAGCCCTACCTACGCACTGAACCCTCCATCTTTTTCGGGCTTATACTGTCCACTAGTAGTAAACTAAGTTAAGTTTAAGAGTGCGTCAACCGAGAATCGAACATAAACCACGTGTTTACCTTGAGAGCGTTTCACCACTGATATGAGTCACTAGGCTACTGTTTAATTTTAGCCAACCACATCACTAATGAGAATAAGTGGTCTCAGTCGGTAGTAATACAAGACAGATTATTGGTAAGACAGATATATATATATATATATATATATATATATATATATATATATATGGCGTCGGTTGTCCTGTAGTAGATTGCTCCTCAAAGACGCCATACGTATCCAAGGTTCGATTGACGACCGACGGACTCCTAAACCACGCTTAGCCTGGTAATAAGCCCAGTATTGAGAGTAGGCTGGGTGTGAGCATAGCAACATCACTTCAGAATAGCAAACCACACAGTCATTGAAACTTCAAGGCTGAAGATTGAAGCCTGATATTCCACTCGGGATGCAAAGTAGTTAAGTAAAATTTAAATAATACATATCATTATAGGTGAAATTCACTACAGTCATACTGCAACTTCTTATTAGTAATCGAGTTTTATCGACTAAACAACACGTTTTACTCCTGACTTTATCTGTGTGATCGATTCGAACTAGTTCAAATAAGTAGAATAATGAAAATAAAGCTTTTCAGAGCCTACGCCGGCGCACACCTGATGTCTATGGTTGGCCTGCAAAATTTGGGCTACCGATATCCATGCTGAAAATTCCATACTTGTACCAAAAATACAGTGTGGAATCAAGCTGTAAATCAAAAAAAAAAAATTTATGCGCAAATAAATAACATGACTCATAGCTTTTCTTAAAAAGAAGAGCTAAATATCTAGTTTAGGCTTGTTACTTATTATAATTATCAATACTAGGTTTAAAGACTTAATAATTTCTGTTTTTCACATATCTAAACTTAGTTAGGATTTAAAACTAATAACCACTTTTATTATGTATGCGAGTGTGGCTTTTTGGCGCTGATCACTAAAGCACTTATTTTTGCACAACATTTTGTGTTGTTTTTCATCTTTCGTAAAGAGTTGTGTAATTAAGAGTTGTCGTGTTCTTCGCATTTTTTCACGTATTCATGTAACAATTCCATTATTTTTTCATGATTAATGAAAATGATAACACAGTACCTTATAATTACAATGGTGAGAGGTGGTGAGATGATGTCTAATACTTTATTTTTCTAATCCTTACCATAAGTCACAAGTGGTCACTATTGAAGTAAACTCTTCCTTTATCGATTTGGCTATTGTGGTATAACATGTGGTGTATGTATGTATATATTCAGGCTTATCACTTACATCCTCAATGTACAGTCCTGTATTTTCACAAATTTCTCAGAAGACAGGAAGTTTTCATGACGCTTCTTTCTATTGGTCCCTTTAGCCCAATATATACGAAGTAAAGACAAAAATAGAACGACTGAATACATTGCATCTAATGTTGATATAATTCAATAATCTATTGTGATTACATCAATCGACGGATATCTCTTATAGGTCTGGGCAATAAGTGACTAACGGAAAAGCTAATTGTAAAATGAAACATAATTAATAATTCAATGTAAAATGTGAAAATAAAAATGCTCGAGATGCGAGAATCGATCAGAAGGATTTTTTCTCGTTAAAACCTGGAAAAATTCCCTTTCTCAATGGCGGGTAGTCTCATACCCGACAACCCTCTCAATAATTTCAGGTTTTCGGTATCATACTTCAGTCTGGCTAATCCGCGGAATTAAAGGATTTTGTATTCAGAAAAAAAGTATCCCAAACTTTATGGGATATCTTATAATCTACGGAATCTCAAAATTGTTTTCATTTGATGTACGCTAGTGCAGTGGGCATATTTTGCTTACTTCATATGCATAAAAAATTCTTCTTTGTGTGCACATTTGTATGTGTTAGTGTTTCGAACTAATAAAATAATTTCAGCAGATATGTTTATATCATATATGCGTAAATTACCTGTATCTTTTTATTAATATTAGTTATCATTTTAATATTGTTGACTCTGCAACTCCATATCGCACTTATTATCCACTGAATTCTAATCAGCATTTAGATAAAATGTTTTGAAATCATTCGCATAGGCGGATATATTTGTAACGTATGTATATATATTTCAAGTTTGGCCATGGATCGATATCAGCAGGACAACAATCGAAAACCAAGGAGTTGTGGGCACCTGTTTCGTCCAGGTTTGAGGCTCTTTAGCACATGAACCCATCAGGTATTGAACCTAGACCCCGTAGCTTATAAGGCCAACATCGTTGACAATTAAACCCTTTTGACAAGAATTCAATAACTGGTTCATTCTAACTTCTGTCCATCTTTGTCAGTGAAATTGGCCTCCTTGGTCAGGTCGTGGGTGCACACTGATGAGGAGTCCAAAATGTGGCGAAACAGTTGTGCAGTACTTATATATATCTGCAATCATGTTTGTCCGTCCACAACCTTTTCCGCTTTTTCTTTTAATCTACCACACAGCTCAGTTGTTGGGTATGTTTTTGTTGTGAAAACAAATTAGCTGTGGATTGTGCGCTTATATGTATAAACCATAAGGCGCAACAGGGATGCACACTATATCCTGTCAATGAATGACATCCATTTACATAAATCTTTCAAATCACTGAATGGAACAAGGTATGCTGAAGTTTGTCCTGTTATGCTATCAGTAAAATTAGCTGTTGTAGTACTGTGTGATATGATTTTAGATTACATGATGCAGGTATACTTTCGTTTTTATTTTTGTTTCTTTTAGGTGTGTTTAACACTGACTGCCAAACGTATGGCTAGTAAAAATTGTCTGGTAAAGAATTTAGAGGCAGTTGAAACTCTTGGTTCAACAAGTACTATCTGTTCTGATAAAACTGGTACACTGACACAGAATCGTATGACTATAGCTCATATGTGGTTTGATAATAAAATTTTTGATGCTGACACAACAGATGACCAGTCAGGTAAGTCTTGGGATACGTCCTCCTCATAATTTCATCTCAATATATATATATATATATATATAAATATATATATATATATATATATATATATATATATATATGATTTGTTTGCTTCTGTCCATCATACCTGTTTTGGATATGTGACTTACACACTCAACTATGGAGTAATTTCCCTTAATTCAACCTGGGCATACTAACAGTCTTATTTAACGTCAGTCATTAGATTTCGTCATGAACCAATATCATTTAGGGGTTTCTGACAAACGAGTAGCACTTGATAACTGTTCCGTCTTAGTCTGGGTCTCTTCAGTAGTACACACCCAAGTTATACGAACTCAGCTACCTGGAACTGACTTCAAATCCTCTCCCCCCCGTCACCGAGGCTATATATCAGCCATGCTTATTATGTTTGTGGGGAGGCTGAGGATACTACTCACTCACCTAACCCGGATTCGAAACGGAGACGCATAAGCTGAAAGCCAGGCAGATGTGTAGACGAATGAGCTACATTTTCACAACTCATAAGATTAATGGAGGATTTATTTTTGAGTTGTTTTTTGTTTATATCTGTGTGATATCGTCTACTTTTTAAACTTTCCACTGAAATTGTTCAGATATTTAAGAAAATGCATAACTGAATCAGTTTGTAGTCTGTCATAGTATTATTTGTTTCATTTGTCTAGTAGATAAAACATCTTATGTTCCCATATAATCATGAAGGTTTAGGTAGTATAATTTGTCAGACTTGTCTGTGTTTCTGAACATCAGTCATTAAGTGAAACGTATTCCTTATAGAGCTGTGACTCATCGTTCGACTTGCAACCACTGGGTCACGGGTTTGAACCTCGTTCCATTTACCGAGGTTTGGGCAGCTAAGTAGTACCACTAGTCTTCACACGCAATAAGTTTGGCTAATTGCCAGTTAAATATGGTTGGAACTTGTAGATTATTAGAAGAAATTCTAATTTTCTTCTGTGTTACTTTGAGATGTTTAAAACCCAATCCACAGAGTACTTTTGATAGCACTGCTTAAGTTGTAGTACTTATTTCCACTCAATCATCAATAATAGTGTATCCACAGTTTTGTGGAAACTTGTATTCCTTAGTAAAGTTATAAAATTTACAAGAAAACTGTCCAGATTTTGATTGTATTAACTTGACTATTCTAAATTTAGACGATGTTAATGATTATCATTTTATCCAACCACGAGTAGTAATTGGCATTTATTCATTTTCAAGCTAACAGACGTGTCTGAAGACAGATAAATATTTATTTGACCAAAGTTTTTTTCGTAATGTATAAGGAAAGATTGAAAAATAAAAACAACCAGTGTTCGTGTACAGATGGTTAAAAAACAATCTAGTGTTTGTTTTTCTTAAGAAAACATTTACATTATGAGTGTAGGACTCACAGTCTAAATAATTTAAAACGAACAAAAAGCTACAACATTTAACTTCTCTGTATTGTTGTATGAAGAACTTTCAATAGCTACAAGTTTGATCACAAACTGATATCAGCCAGTTAGAGAGAATCATTAAAAACCAGCAGAAGGTGTACTGGATGGCTGTTTCGTTCTAGTTTGCGACTCCGAACTAAGCATCGATGACCTCAGTCGTTATCGAATCCGAGACATTGAGGATGCGAGGTCTAACTCTTTTGCCATTCAGTCGTTTGGACGGGAATTCGATGACCCATGAATTCTAACTTCTTCAGTTTTTTGTGATGTAGCTCAAAACCTTCAATTTATTTGTTTTCCGTTTTTTTGTAAACCTTCATTCCTTTTGTAATCTTTACCTTCTTAAAAAGTTGGCATTTTATATTGAAAATAATTGAGCATTTGCATGTAAAAGAGAAAAAAAGTGTGATAGCAGATTTATTGCCTGTTTCAATTGTTTGCATTCAATTCATCTGCCTTTCATTTGTATTACACCTTTTTTTAAATTTTATTGATTTGACTCTTTCTCTGCCACACTCGTATCTCCCCATATTGTTTTTAATTGTGAATCGATATTGATAATCTAAAAGAGTCAATTAATTCACTTTATCTTTTACACCTTCCTTCCTTCCTTTCTCTCTATCTTATTTATCTATCCTATTCACATAAACCAACAAAATAGGGCGTCACCCGGTCATATTCTTATTTCTTTTGTGTGTATATATTTGCAGATTATTTCTTTACACTTAAGTTTTATAGTACATAAATATTTTTGTTGTTGTTTATATACATCCCGTTTAGACTGATGATTATGCCACTTTTGTTCCCTGATTTTTCGATGAACAACTTTAGCGCAGATGTGGGAATTTTACACTTAAATCCTGACTTTTATTCCTTATATTCTATTGGTTTATTTCTTGTCCACTGATCTTCATTATTACTGAGCCAGCGAAGGCAGCTAGTGATAAAAGTCTGCGATAGACTGTTGTAAAGTGCTTTTGTAGAAGAACAGACTTGATATTAGTGTTGAAAATCCACGTCTTGTTCTTTATGCACAGTACACACTGATTTCAAAGCGATGAAGGCCTATCTTGCTTTCTAACCCTACCTTTGACAGCTTCATCCGTACCGTCTGTGTGTGTATGGTTGGAACGATGCTGCCCAAATAAAATTAAAGGTGTTACTTCCTTCAAATTCCTCCCGTCGGTGGTGATTAGTGATTGTTGGTTAGTCTTCCCCACGTCCACCTGAAATCCTGTCTCCGCCACCTGACTTTTCTGCCAACTTCGTGATTTTCGTCTATAGACCTTTGAGTTTATATGAATTCTCTGCGAAGTCCAAGTCTTCTACAGTCTTGTCGATATGAGATATGTGTATCTTCTCTCTCACCACGGCCCTTGGCATGATCCAGTCCAGCAAAATCACGAATTTCATTGGTGAACTATATACATATTTTGACGCATTTCATTCGTTGACTTAATCACCACTTTTTTTATACATATGATTGTAAACAATCATGAGGTTTTTAACAAAAGTTTAAATAATATAATTTCATTGTCTAAGGATTTTATGAATGCCTATTTGTCTGATAGAGGCAATGAAATCAGTTCCTGTGTTGTTTATCTCACATCGTGTATCTTGTGGGTTTGTTAAGATAACAATCCTAAAGTGTACCTTTAAGATACTCATCATATTTATTGTGGGTGGTAACGAGGTTGCATATGTTGTTGATGATTGAATTAAGGCCATGGATTCTATCTCCATCAAACTTCAAAGTGGAATAATTTGCTTGTTTTATAAACTCCTACAAAGTTATGCGGCGCAACAATTCATGTTTCCTCCTGTAATACCCTTTAGTTGATTTTGATATTAGATTTTAAAAGTTAATTTAAAGTGTAAATTAAAGTGTAGATTTTGTACTTTTTGGCAATTATCAGAAAGAAACCTTTGAAACGTTGGAGGTATATTTTTGTCCTATTTTAAGACTGAATTCTATGTTGCTTATGCCACTTTACACGGGAAATAGAGCACAGGCACCTATGATCAAAGACAGCTAGTCTTTTCATGTCTTCCACTCTGAGTGGCCAGGTCTCACAACCATAAAGGAGGACGGAGCGGACTGATGAGCAGTACACCCGCCCTTTGGTCGATAGTCGAACATCTCGTCTACACCAGAGTCGGCGTAAACTGGCAAATGCGAAACGAGCCCTCTGTATCCGTGCTGAGATTTCGTCAGAGATCAACCCGTTGGGGCTGTATATGATAGGATACTCGGAATCTGACCAGATGCTAATTTCGTTAATTTCCTGAGTAATTTCAAATACCTGTCCACAACGCAGTAATAACCAGTTAGTTTAATGATACTCCACTCCACTCACTTCGGCGACTCAGGGATTGACTTGCTACCAGGGAATAATCTCGTTGACTTAGAATATGCAGACGATATAGTCCTTCTAGGCGAAGACGCTGACAAAATGCAGAGTCTTCTAAACACTTTGAGCTGCAATCTACGAATGTTTGGCATGCGATTCGCTTCCGCCAAATGGAAGATGATGTTACAGGACTGGACTACACCGACTCCTAGATTAGAAATTGGGAGTGAAGGGGTAGAGCACGTTGTCCGCTTCACTTATTTGGGAAGTGCCATCAGCCAGTGCAACGGGTTGATCTCTGACGAAATCTCAGCACGGATACAGAAGGTTAGTTTCGCATATGCCAGTTTACACCGTCTCTGTCGTAGACGAGATATCCGACTATCGACCAAAGGGCGGGTGTACTGCTCATCAGTCCGCTCCGTCCTCCTTTATGGCTGTGAGACCTAGGCATTGAGAGTGGAAAACATGGAAAGATTAGCTGTCTTCAGTCATAGGTGCCTGTGTTCTATCTCCTGTGTGAAGTGGTATAATAAGGTGAGCAATAATGAGGTTAGGCGTCGGAGTTCTAGGTGAACTGGGGAAATCAATCGACGAGGTTGTGAAGTTACATAGACTGAGATGGTTAGGACATGTGTTACGTATGCCTAGTCATCGCCTTCTTCGACGAGCAATGTCAGCTGATATAGGTTCAGGCTGGAAAAGAGCCAGCGGCGGTCAAACCAAAACATGGCTTCACCAGTCAATGAAATCTACAACAGTTAGTCTAAGCCGCGTAGGAAGGTGTAGAATTCCTGACTGGTTGGGGTCCTCGGGACGGTAAACACCAATGGTTGGGAACAATTGGTAATATGGCTCAAAGGGATCGTTCTCAATGGCTGGCTGGTGCAGATGCATCCACTCCTTGTGACTTATGATTTCCAATCACACTGTTTTGTTCTTCGTTATTACTATTCCTTTGTCTCACACCTCTGTTTACTGTCTCTAATATGCATTTCTTCTACTTTCTTCTCTTGCTTTGTGTGGTACATGTGGGGATTGTGACAACTTGAACTGCCGCACATATGTGCAAAGTTCTATGTCGAAAACAGACCGACGACCGACAGCTTTTAGTGCCCCATAGGGATGTAACACAGAGTCTTTCTAAAGTAGCTCAGGAATGCCCATACTCTCTCATAAGTGTCAGCCGAATTTTCCGTTTATCACAATATTTATAGCTTAATGAATAACATCTGTGAATTAAAGAGTTTGTTTTCTTTTTCATGGTTGAACAGCTTTTACTGGTGCCGCCAAAATTTGTTATACACTACTATTACTGTGACTATATGGATTATGTATTTGACACTGCAACACATTGTTTTTACTATTTCTTTTAACTGTATTATATCTCTTACAGTTGCCACCTACGACAAGAATTCACCAACATGGATAGCTTTAGCGCGTATCGGTATGCTTTGCAATCGTGCTGAATTTAAAACAGGTGAAGAAAATAAGCCAGTTCTAAAACGTGAGTGTAACGGTGATGCATCAGAATCAGCCTTACTGAAATGTGTTGAACTTTCATTCGGTGGTGTCACTGAATATAGACGTAAAAATCCTAAAATTGCAGAAATTCCTTTCAATTCTACAAACAAGTATCAGGTATGCCTTATTATTACAATATTTTCTATTATTGTTTAATGTTATGATGATGTCTGTCCCAATAATTGTGAATAGTTTTCTTTATAGAGTTTGTGTCATAAATCAATATCAGTTGGAGAGTTATTAAGATAGTGAGTTACAAGTTTTCAGGAAATGTAACAGTCCATCCGGATGACGAGTCCAGGATGGGAGGAAACTCGTGTCCTACATTCCACGCTTCAAAACATCAATATACAGGTGACTTAAAGTCTAAATTATTTAAATCATCCAAAGGGACCGTTCACAGCTGATGAACGATAGCAAGTAAATATGCGTACTTTGGTTTAATCTTGTTAGGAGTGTTCAGATTTCAGTTTCTACGCACTTACATCCAAGAGTTCACAACAGCCGTATCACTATTATTATTATTGCTTGGTGTTTACTGCTTTCCAAAACCTATTTAGTCTTAGTTTTGATATGATGGGATTCGAAAGATGTCGACAATAGTTTATTATGTGCTCCCCATAGAACTTGCCATAATTTATTTATGTTTGATGCGTGCAATACATCTCTTTGATTATTTATTAAAGCGCAAACTTGGTACATTATGGGCACCAAGAAACACGCCACACAAAACCTCATAGTTTGTGCCATTGAGGGTTGCGATATTGCCCGGATGCCCAGACCGAAGCGGGTAGTTGTCTTTAGGAACCAACGAATCTTTGACATGAAGTCTGGTTTTCGGAGTAGTGGAGAGGCTCAGGAGTTACGATCCCATAGCTTGGATGCTGGTGACTAAGACTGGTTCATACTTCATTCGATGCGTCAAGGTTTTGGAGACCAGTCTGTCTAGGTAGACCTATGTGTGCAGCAGTCTGTAAGCTCCAGACGTTTGAATTCACCCTTTCACTTTTGTGACTAACACCTGGGCCGCGTGTAGGCAGTGAATGTTATTTATCTGGAGGCCTAGGGTACGAACGTGTGGTCACATGAGAGCATTTTGAGAAGAAATTCGAAGTCTACTCACCGTCAGCCGTATCAGGTCGTTTACACGGGTCACAATTTATCTTTCCAGGACCATGTCATGACCTTTATTCGATTTGGTCATCAACCAAAATGAAAAGTGAAAGTTGATGTTCATTGGTGAGAGAAAGATTTCTAGCTTAAGTGCTGTGGTCATTAGTATCCGTAATCAAAATGTGTGTATGTGTATTTGTATACTGCGAGGTTTACCTATATTGTCGTCAGAATTAGAAATTACATCATTTGCCCCTATGATAAAAAATATTACTACATAAACATCCTAGCCTCTTACAGCATTTTGTCAGTTAATGCTTGTGGAGGTGTGATGGATGAAATTTGTAATCGTATAGTAAAAGCTAGGGTGACATACGCCAATTTTAGGCATCTCTTGCACCATCTCGACGTCAGCATAGCTTTCAAAGGTCGGGTTTACGAAAATTCGGTGTTTGGAGTCTTTCTCTATGCTTGTGAAAATTGGCATATTCCAACTGAAAACGATTGGTGACTCTGTATTTGATCACCATTGTTTCCGTAGGATTGTTTGTGTCCGATGGCATCCTCGTATGAGTAATTCTGATGTCCATCAGCGTGTGTTTGCACATGGCAGAGGTCACCATTCATTGAGGGTCGTTATCTGTAAACGTTTGCTTCAGTGGCTTGGACATATGCTGCGAACGCCATTCGAGAAACTTCTGTACATATCTCTGTTTGTTAATCCTGGGACAGGATGGAAAAAGCGGAGTGGTGGTCATCCCGTAATGTGGCATCCTGGGATGAAGTAAATATGTGTTGCTTTCACATCAGTTGGAACATAATGACTCCATCTGCGTTGGAGAGATAGTTCGAAACGTTGGCTTGAAACGTTATCAGATATGTCCAAGAATCGCAATTAGTGGTTGAGGTGTGGCGATTTCTCTCTTCCCTTTTGCATATTGAATGATCTTGACAAGTGTACATGCTTGCTTTTTTGAGTGACGTCCGTCATTCTTCCTTTCCCTACTTTCTTTGTATATTTTTTATTATTGTTGTGTAGCACATCTCCTGATGCCCATAATATGCCAAATCTATGATTTAAATAAAATAAATAAATTTGTCAGTTATTAGTCATACTACATTCTTTTGTACTTGTAGACACATCTCTGCATCGAAAATATCTAATTTCGTTATGAGTAAATAACAGCTCGCTAGTGACTTGCTACAGGATAGAGTTTCCTCGAGTTCTAGTGAGAAGTCGTGACCATTGAGGTCCAATTAGATGTCACGTGTGTGGATGGATGTCCCACCAACGACAATGGTTGGGGTCGCGCTAAATCACGAATTGGTAGAAGTTAGAATTCATGAGCCATTGAATCGGGTCCCAGTGGCTGAATGGTATACGAGCTTGCCTTGTAACCGGAAGGTCCTGGGTTCGAATCCCAGTGGGTGCGTACTGGCGATGATTCCCAAACTAGGATGAAACGGCAGCTGTCCAGTACTCCCTGGTTTTCAATGGTTCTCTAACTGATATCAATCCGTGATCAACTCGTAAAAACATAACAAACCCTTACAAAGCAAACTATAGAGAATTAATCTGATGCTCGCTAGTAACTTACTACAGGTTGGAGTGTCCTGAGTTGTAGTGAGAAGTCGTGACCAGTGAGGTCCAATTAGATGTCACGTGTGTGGATGGATGTCCCACCAACGACAATGGTTGGGGTCTCGCTAGATCACGAATTGGTAGAAGTTAGAATTCATGAGCCATTGAATCGGGTCCCAGTGGCTGAATGGTATACGAGCTTGACTTGTAACCGGAAGGTCCTGGGTTCGAATCCCAGTGGGTGCGTACTGGCGATGATTCCCAAACTAGGATGAAACGGCAGCTGTCCAGTACTCCCTGGTTTTCAATGGTTCTCTAACTGATATCAATCCGTGATCAACTCGTAAAAACATAACAAACCCTTACAAAGCAAACTATAGAGAATTAATCTGATGCTCGCTAGTAACTTACTACAGGTTGGAGTGTCCTGAGTTGTAGTGAGAAGTCGTGACCAGTGAGGTCCAATTAGATGTCACGTGTGTGGATGGATGTCCCACCAACGAAAATGGTTGGGGTCTCGCTAGATCACGAATTGGTAGAAGTTAGAATTCATGAGCCATTGAATCGGGTCCCAGTGGCTGAATGGTATACGAGCTTGACTTGTAACCGGAAGGTCCTGGGTTCGAATCCCAGTGGGTGCGTACTGGCGATGATTCCCAAACTAGGATGAAACAGCAGCTGTCCAGTACTCCCTGGTTTTCAATGGTTCTCTAACTGATATCAATCCGTGATCAACTCGTAAAAAGTTATATAGTATAAAAATGCCACGAAGAGTTTTCATAAATAAGCAGAAAATAATTCATTTTGCATATTCCACAGTCTTACACTTTGTTGTGATATGATGTTGTATTTCATCATTAATAACTTTCAGGATTATCTCAATTCAATGGTTTTTGTGTTATATTTCACATCCTTCTAGTTATCCATTCATGAGACAAATGATGGAGACGATCGATATCTTTTAGTAATGAAAGGTGCACCTGAACGTATTCTTGATCGATGTGGAACAATTCTTATCAATGGTAAAGAAGAAGTTATGGATGAAACAATGCGTGAGAATTTCAATAGCGCTTATTTAGAACTTGGTGGTATGGGAGAAAGAGTATTAGGATTCTGTGATTATCGTCTACCAGCGGATACATATAAACGGTACGTGAAATATTTTCTTCACGATGTATTCGTTGATATTACATTTTTAAAGATCTATTGACATCAGCAAACCTCTATTCATTCGTTATATTATTATAATTCCCCTGAGTTCCGATCGCTTCTAAAGCATATCTCCTTTCCATCCTGTTCTCTGTAATAGACTTTAGCTGATTTCACCATTGGCCATAAGCTTTCATTTCCTCCATGTCCAACTCTTCTTTTCTAATATGAGTTCCAATCACGAGTGCCTGCGTGGCTTATGATGTCATTCAATGGTCTCCTCAGAACATGTCCTATCCATCTCCGTTTTCTCCGGCATATTTGTTGGGCAATGGACTCTAGGTCCGTTCGTTGCCTGTTAAAGTTCATTGTTGCTTGTCTTTTCTAGTCAGCCATCTGATCGTCAGTATCAAGGAAGCGAAGATGTCTGTTAATCTGTATGATGTGACAAGTATAAAAAGATGAGAGGTTCGTTGTCATAGATACCTTCATCCAAATTTAACGATATAGCAATGTAATGATTTGCCTACATGTATTGCGTTCGGTAAGCAGATGAAATTAGTGGATATGGCTTTAGTGCTTCACTGGTTGATTGTTAAAAATGCCAAGCAACCGCCTGTATTGGCGAGCCAGGTATGCTGAAATAAGATTAGGTTATAAATAAAGAATAGTTAAGGGAAGGTTAAAAGTTTTGTGCATTACAAATGACAAGTTTTGAAAAACATCCTCCTTATCGTCCAGTCAGTTTGATTTGGCAACTGAACACAATTACGCAGTTGAATCAGAAAACCGTTGAGTGACATCACACACCAGGAACCCTAGTTGAGTGTTTCTCCGAGATTGACATGAAGGAGATGATGTGAGAAGGAGACGAAAGCTTATGGGTAGTCGTGGAGATAGATGAGAATTAAATGAGATGTGCTGTGTTGTTTCCCACCTCCCACCCCCCAAGCGAATAGTAATACACATCCTTATTTTGAATGTTGCTAGTTTAATGTATTTTTAATAGAAGCATAGTTTGGAAGAAATTTCACCTCTTCAAGTTCATCATGCTGCAACAACAGCGAAATGGTTAAATGATAAGATGTATAGAATAAATCAGAAATACTAGAAAAATGTTGAGAATCTTCGATGTAATTTTTGGTATGAATACATTTTGTGTTATATTGTGATTTGAATTCTTATTATATTACTTACATTGGATGGATAAGCATTGTTATGAGTGATTGGCAGGCGTATCCTTTTTGCTTAACCTCTCTGTCTTTCTGTTAAGAACTACTGTAGAGCATTTTAATATGATAGTTGTTTTCTTCTTTCTTTCAGTGGTTATGCGTTCAACGTTGATGAACCGAACTTTCCAATAACTAATTTACGTTTTGTTGGCCTAATGTCTATGATTGATCCACCTAGAGCAGCTGTACCAGATGCAGTTGCTAAATGTCGATCAGCTGGTATCAAAGTTATCATGGTAACTGGTGATCATCCAATAACGGCAAAAGCTATTGCTAAAGGTGTTGGAATCATATCAGAGAATTCAAAAACTGTAGAAGATATTGCGGCTGAAAGAGGTATTCCAGTCCGTCAGGTAATTCATTTCGGTGAAATAGGTCTTTGTTTTTGCTTCTTGAATTTGCATCAGAATCCATTTTGCTGTATTTTCGTATCGATGCAAAGAATCTTTTTTCTTGTTAGGAAGAGGAAAAAGTCAATCATCTTCATCTGTTATCTCCATTTTCGGCGTAACCTACTATATTCAATGTTCAAGATGTGTTCAATAGATACATATTTGTTGATAGTAACCAGATGACGCTATGAACTATTGATTGGTTGATTGAATGAGATGAATAGTTGTATGCCACTCACATCAACTAGTAGAGGTTGTTAGCCGGATTATCTAAATATTGGATGGTACTTTCACTTGTTTGGGACCAAGCTCATCAGTGGCTGAGAAACTCGAATCACTTCACAAATGTAGTTTTAACCAGTATTTCTGACCACAGACCGTTAACTTTTAACTGATTTCTCTGTGTCAAATATCCAGATATCAGAAATTCTGGACCTATCGCTGGTTTCAGAAGACTAAGCTTAATACGCATAACACTGTACTGTAACCGACGCAGAACAACAGAAAACGGCTGTGCAACCCGATTGTTTATTCTTCAAGCAATAACGAAACAAATTTACAATAGTTAATCAGTGCTAAAGTCTAAATAAATGCTAATATAGTGTACAACTATACTTCTGATCGTGTTTCTGCAATCTTCTGCCAACCAGTGCAGGATTAAGCTATAACTGCCTTCTTGTTCCCCTTCGATGGAGACCAGTTCGAATAAACAAACTATTCACTGTTCACCAGCATTGATACTCCGAATATTTCAGTTTTTCTGACCTCTCTATTATTACAATGATATTAATAAAAATATTTGAGTGTGATAATTAGTTTTGTTCTAGATGCTTTCTTATGTTAGCGTCGGTTCATTGGTCGCAGAATACTAGCCAACTGCGCATGTGTTTGGGGGTTCGATTCCCGACCGACAGACCTTTAAACCTCTTTTCGTCAGTAGAGCAAAACTGGTAAGCAGGGAAGGTCTGATGTTGGACTAGCTAATCTATCCCGTTAAAAATTAACACTATCGCTTACTGAAACTTCATATCTGAAGCTTGAATCCCCCATTTTCCATTAGGGGAAGGCAAAAGAATGAAATATAAGGGAATATGAAATTATTCAACATGCATTGAATGTATTATATTTAGGCCGATTCCACCTGATTTCCTTTCAAGCGATTAGTTTAACACGACATGTTTATTCTTTTACTCCCCTGCTTTTCATTATATATATATATATATATATATATATATATATATATATATATATATATATATATATATATATGCTTAATTTACTACTATTGTTTGTATTGACGATTATATATGTGTATTAGGTTAATCCACGTGATGCACAAGCATGTGTTATTCATGGATCAGATTTACGTGAAATGACACCAGCACAAATCGATGACATTCTATTGAATCACTCAGAAATTGTATTCGCTCGTACTAGTCCCCAACAAAAATTGATTATAGTTGAAGGATGTCAACGACAAGGTGCAATTGTTGCTGTGACAGGCGATGGTGTAAATGATAGTCCAGCTCTTAAACAAGCAGATATTGGTATGTTGTCAAAATTGGATGTACATACAGATATATATTTATTTTTGTAAGAATTTTACTCTCGTTACATGTATATCATACCTGCTCGTCATCATGTAATTTATCACAGGGCCATTCTCGTTCTTAAGGCTGACACTGATGTAGACGGTTATTTACACGGTTTTTTTTAGCTTTCTTGTAATGCTTATCCTCTCACACTCACATTGCATTCCCTATTTCGCACTGCTTCCCCAGAGTTACAAATGTACATGTCAGTGGACAATTTCCTTTACTATCAGTGTTTTTAGTATATATTAAATCGATTAAACATGAGGTTAAGGACCAGTGAAAATGAATAACGAGATTTTAGGTGACATTTCATGAATAGAACAGGAATTTTTTACCAACAATTTGGAAATACAAGTGTGTTGGACTGTGAGTTTACGATGACCACCACTGTTTGTCTTCATAGCATCATATCAGGCCTATAAAGTTATGTGAATTTTACGGGGGTTAACCGAGATTGACAAGGAACTGAACCAACTGTGAGGTGGCCACAGTATGTTATTTATAATATTCAGCTGACTAAAGTCGGCGTAGACTGGAAATTGTTATGCGTATAATTCCTGAAAAATGTTAAATGTATTATTGGTGACTGACTCTAAGTGGTGAAAGGCTTGCATTCTATAAATACGTTTATTTTTATAGTTATTTCTTGTTTGTTCACCATTTCAATGTAACCATATGAGGTGTTGTTACATTTCGTATTGTTACACAGTATTACCGAAAAGTCATATGCTCTTTGTTTCTGATCACCAAAGACGTGACTTGTTAATGGTCTTTTAACGTACTAGTTAATTTTGTAAAGTGTTCTCCTTTTTGTCGTAAACATTAGACTATATTAAAGAGATCCTGTTCTCATTACACTCTGTAGCCTTACCGTCGATAATTGAATTTGATGTAAACTTTTAGTTCCAGTTGTAAGTTGGTCTTGGTACAGTCAACACATCTGTGGCGGTAATTAACCCCAGAACACTACTAGCCTACACAGCCTCACCATCTTTTAACATTGGGTGCTGATGTTCACCGTTTAAGTTAACTGGTTGAGCTGATGCTGGCGACCAAACACCCACGTCACTTGACACATTGTCTTGTTACATTCAATTATTCGTGTATGTACTTCTAGTTAATAAAGCATGTATCATGGCTCAGTTGCACCGCTCTTGAATTGTATTTCTTATTGTTGTTCTAATTTGGACTACCGACTGTTTTCTGGTCCACATCGAATCCGCACATTTAGAGTTGGAGGATAGTATGTTGTATATGTGTACTATACTTTAAAGAGTTATAAGCAGTTAGAAAGACAAACAAACAAAATTCCTACATTTATTCTCCTTAATGAATTTGGACAGAGCAATAACAACACCTTTTGCAGAATAAAATGGTACAATCATTTATTTCGTTGCCTCCTCGTCAGCTGCTTACAGGCCAAAGACATTATTAAATATATCTACAAAAACAATTTTAACATACTTGCACAGAGTTCATTTCAAACAAAAATAAAAGATATTAATATCAAGAACAAAACCATGATATCTCCGGACATAACATCGTTATTCACAAATGTACCTCTAATAGAAACAGTTAATTACATAGGTGAACAAGTAGACAAGTAGTCGATCAACATTGGCATCCATACTGAAATCCTAAAATAATTGATATTAAGATGTACCATGAATGTAAACTTCAAATTTGACGGCATCCTTAACAAGCAAGTGGACGGGGTGGCAATGGGCTCCCCATTGGGTCCCATTATGGCTGATTTCTTTCTAAGTAAGCTAGAAAATGGACTTTTAAACAACCCTATATGTATTATTCCTCCCTTGGGTTCCTAGTGGAACATAGGGCTTCAACTGCACGTCTCCATTTTCTTCTGTCTTCTGCTATACTTTTCGCCTGCATCCATGTTAATCCATATTCTTTCAACTCCTCTTCACACGATCTCCTCCATGTCACTTCTTTGTCCAATGCTTTGTAAGTTGAGCTCATCGTCTCCTCCTGTCCGTCCTTTCATTGAATTATTTTCTCTTTCACCATTCTCCTCTCTTCTATTAATTTCCAAGTGTCCGTTGAGAGCCATTCCTTGTCTTGTCTCTTCTTTCTTCCTAGAACCGTTGAACACGTTTCGTTGAGAATCGCCTTCAGAGACTTCCAATGTTCTTCCACGCATGATTCTTCAGTGCTGTCGCGTAGTGTTTCCTGCTTTGCTCTGACAGTTGCAGTGAAGGTGTCTTTTGTGGTTGTGTCCTTCAGTAATTGAGTGTTGAACTTGCATTGTGGCCTATCCCCAGCTATCCTCGAGGCTTTTAGTTTCACCTTGAAAGTCCCTTGTACTAGATAGTGGTCTGAACCCACATCTGCTCCTCTCCTTGACCTTGTGTCCAGTAGGCTCCGTCTCCACTTTCTTGAAATTGAGATGAAGTCTGTTTGGTTCTTGGTGTTTCCATCTGGTGAAATCCATGTCGTCTTGTGTATATCCTTGTGTTTGAACACACTACCGCCAATCACCAAATCATTGAAGGCGCAGAAGTCTGAGAAGAGTTCACCATTGTCGTTCATTTCACCGAGGGCCTCACGACCCATGGTGAATTCTCTTCCTGTGTTGTCTCGTCCCAGCTTCGCATTCATGTCGCCCATCAGGATTTTGATATCGCCATTTGGGACGTTGTCCATTATTGCTTGTAGTTGTCTGTAGAATGCCTCCTTCTTCTCTTGTTCTGAGACGTTTGTAGGCGCATAACATTGAATGACTGTAACTTTCCTTCCTTTTGAGTTGAACCTGGCTGTCATTATCCTGGAGGAGAATGGTTCCCACTGCATGAGAGCTTTGGTTGCTGTTGGTGACATCATGATGGCCACTCCCTCGGTGTGCTTATGGTTGTCCTCTAGGTGGCCGGAATAGATTACTGTCTCTCCAGTAGGTAGTTGGCACCTTCCAGTTCCGTTCCATCTGCTCTCGCAGATTCCCAACACTTCTATTCTGTACCTTCTCATTTCAGCGGCTATCTGGGCAGCCTTTCCAGTTTCGTACATTGTGCGAACATTCCAGGTACCCATCCTTACTTTTGCTTTCATCGAAAGAAGGCACATCGGCTGACTGGCTTCCCGAAGGCTTTCACCAGCCTGCGTCATTTCACTTCCCCGATTCCAGCGAAAAGTAAGGCTATTGCCTATGTTTTTAGAGTTTTTAATATATTTATTCGTTGAGGTTTCTGCAGCGATTTGGTTGTTTTACAGGGGTGGAGTTGCTAGCACCACGCCTCAACCCTCCCTCTTTACCTGAGCTTGGGACCGGCGATAAAACTAGCAAGCTAGTATCTGGCGAGGTTATATATATATATATATATATATATATATATATATATATATATGGTCGGCCTGCGAAATTTGGGCTAACGATATCCATGCTGAAAATTCCATGCTTGTACCAAAAATACAGTGTGGTTTCAAGCTGTAATCAAAAATAAAATAAAAATAATATATGTATGTATATATAATAATAATCACTATTCCGAACATTAATAATAATACACAATGGGAACTTTTCAGCATTACGCATTCAGATGAAAGAGAGATGAGAATATCCAGTTACCAGGGCAAAGAAAGACTGATAACTGCTTCTTTCTGAACGCACAAATCAGGTTTCAGGCGCTTGATGGAGATGTCTACAGCAAACTTGAGGAGAATTGAACTCTTCTGCCTATTGATAATTTTGGACGATCTTGCGACGTCCACCTCATGACCCGTGTCAAGGAAATGTCTAGTGATAGCACTGTTTAAAGCATTTGTTCCCTTTAGACATAAGCTTTTTGGTACATGTTCAGAAAATCGTAGATGTGCCCTTCCTTCTGTCCTTCCGATGTAACTGCCCCCGCAGATACATGTAAATTTGTATATACAGTTGGAGTTACCATTTTATTCTGCAAAAATTTTTGTTCTTGATTTATTCAAAACAAAATTCAAGTCATCAGAAATCAACAGGGTTATTACGATGATAGTGCAAGTGGTTGAGTAGTTTTATTTTCTATACATAGCTCCGGTTTTTCTAAGTGAATGGCTAGACCTTCAGTGATGCAAAGAAGATGGAGGCGTATTGCCTTCGGCAGGTTGTTCTTCACTCTATAGATTACTTTGAAGAAGGCGTTTATTTAGATGAACAATGTCTCAGTAGGACAGTAAGTGTCCAAACAGGACGTGAGATAGCCGGTGATATCAGAGACAGTAACGCCCAACATTTTATCAACAAATAGGTTCCAGTTAGTATCATGCAACATGCATCTTAGCCGAAGAATATTGTCTTATGAACAGGATCGTCCTTGAGTTTTCTTTGTTATGTGAACAAAAACCCTTCTGTGTAACTTGCTATACACTTTCAGTAAAATACGAATAACGCGATGTTCAGAATTCAGCAAAGGAGCTCTCCTTCTCACTTTATGTATGTCACGATCGGTTATGAGAACCAAGTTTAGGGTGTCTCTCACAGACGTGAGTAGAGACTTCGTAGGATTGCAGAATAAGGAGTCTTTAGGTAAAATATACCTACATAAATCTAAACTGCGCATTCATACTTTTTTGAATGATTCAGATACCCTGTTGCTGATTTCAGGAGAGTATGCTTTAGCTTTGGCTGATTATTTTTGTTGTGATTTATTAATATGATAATTCAAAGTATGAAAATGTTAGCCATGCATTCAGATATTGTAGGATTGATATCTCTGAGACAATATGAGGAACAATTTTAAATTGGTTATTTCGAATAGTTACTTTTATAGCTTTTCTCTAGTGCTGATGCAAACGTATTGTACGTTATTACATCTCGTGGAAGTTGATTTCACCGTTGAAATACTTGAAAGAGTATTAGTGTTGCACGATCGCTAAGCTAGTGGGAAAAATGTTTGAGGCCATTCACACTGGAAATATTTCCATTAGTGAAAACTGCTGATATATTACATATTCAGACGAGTCACCTGTACTACTCTGTTCACTGAATTCTGAATTCACAGACCACCATTAGGCTGATTGGTCCACGACTAACAATCGGTGCTTTGTATGGGAACTGACTGCTGCAGATTGTAACTAATGCAGCTGTCGGGTTTTCGACTTTTGTTATTAAACTTTATAATACGACAACTTTTATGCAGTGCATTTCTATATGAGATGATGAATGCCAACTAGAAATATAGGACTATGCACTCCCACTGATACATTTCTCTTGAATTGTGGGCGACCAAAAAATACCACTTACATCAACTTACATTTTGCTTCGATTTGATTCTATATTTCTGTCTTAATCAATCACAAACGTCTTCAAATCGTATTATTCATGATTGCGTGTTTTTTTTTAAATCTTTACAACTTATCACTTTGAATCATCCTCAAAATTTGAGGGAAAAAATCATTGGTTGGCAGTGTGCATTAAAACGTACACAAATTAGTCATGTGACTGTTCCCAAAGTTGGTAATACTAACTGAAGGTCTCTGTCTAACAAAGTGGACCATGTCAAATCTCGAGTATCCTCAGATGTGTATCGGAATGCCGCTGTTTTAGCTATACGAGAGACTTGGTTCCACCAGCAATGTGACGATAATCTAACCTCAATAAAGGGATATGAAGTTTTCCGTCGGAACAGACACAATTTAAAGAAAAAGCATGACGGAGGGTGTCAATGGAGGCGAACATTGAACATTTGTTTATTGACCATGGTAGCCATTGGCGGGTAACTCGAAGGCGCGAATGGTTCAATCGTGTACAAGTTGGAAGTTTAAAAATTGTTTTCTTTATTCATCCGAGTTGTTTATACGAATATGCGTGAGAGTGGGTGTACATGTGTGTATACGTATACCAATTGTCTTTAGTGAATAAAACTTTTGGCGTTATGGCGACCACAATGATTTATTCATTCAAACAGGAAAATCAACATTCACCACAACAGTCAGGGAATATTAATTCTGGTTTTGTAATTATTTGCTGCTGAACAGCATTCATCCACATGGATCCCAGCCGATAGCTTCTACGGTGACGTGATGGTGGAGGTTGCATATAGCAGTGGTTCTCACTGACCCAAATGGCTGAAAAAATGTTCCTACGGGTCCAACTAGGCCGTTTGATATAACAGTTAGAGGGGTGTTCTACTTACTGCTTGTTATTTACAAGTTTGTATTCTCATTACTTGCAGTTACCCATGGAATAAAGGGAAATAAAAACTTTCTGACGACTTTCTCTTTACCTTTTTCAGGTGTTGCCATGGGTATAGCTGGTAGCGATGTGAGCAAACAAGCTGCTGATATGATATTATTGGATGATAATTTTGCCTCTATTGTGACTGGTGTCGAAGAAGGCCGTATTATCTTCGATAATTTAAAAAAATCAATAGCATATACGTTGACGTCGAATATCCCCGAAATTACACCCTTTTTAATTTATATTCTTGCTGATATTCCATTACCCCTGGGTACAATTACTATCCTGTGCATCGATCTTGGTACTGATATGGTAAGTGAGATGTCAAATTACTCATAGATTTTTATGTTGTTACATATTTGAACATTGAGGTACGTCTTTGAATTTAAGCAAAAACTGGAAGTGCAAATTATTCTACACATAAAGGTGGTTTTTGTTTCTCTGACTTTTAACACTCGATACTTTAGAATCAAACTATTGTTCGTTGAAGTGCTTTTATTTGAAACTCACATCTATCTGTTCCTACTGTGAAGCATTCGCTAGTGGGATCGTGGTACACTTTATTACTAATTTACCAATTCTTGGTAGCCGATAGTTATATTCAATCTGTCTATAAAAACCAACAATTATGAAGAGTGGACACCATTCTTGTTTATGACTGTCTCTGTTATGATTTCTTGAAATAATATGGAAGATTTTGTAGCTCGAATAGCCGACTTTTACATAGGTGCGTTCCCTGGGGCCCTAAGCTTGGTGACTTCGTCACTGTAAAAAAAATACAACTAAATTCCAAGTCAATGAAAATGACCAGTAGTGATGGAAATTAACAGCCAATCACAATTTAAATAAGATAATTTCATTGGTGGATGGTGACTACCAGTGGAATCCAGGATAAAGCGCATTTCGTCCTATTTTGGACTCGTCATCTGGATGTACCTGCATTCCTCAGTGAGTGATGTTCCCACTAGGGCTCGAACCCAGTAAAAAGATAATTTCATGTTGAAGCTTGCACTGGAGAAATGTTGTCTAGAAAAACAATGAATGCTTCTTATGGAAATCAACCAGCTCAGAGAACTCAAACACGTGGAAATGGTCCCTTCTACTGATTTAATGTAGATATTCCAGAGAAGTCTTAGTTGATTCGTTTAAATTGTAATAACTGTATATTATTATTATTAAAGATTTAACACTAGTTCTGCCAAAATTAACAAAGGAAGGAGATTATACAATGGGGAATTAAGTGGATATTCCCGTTTTTCAGTCAGCTATAATTCAGTTCACAAGAGATAGGACTTCCTGTGATGAACGCTATATTTTGTGATATCAGTTTATTGTAAGCAAGTGAGGTTTTCTACTGTCTTTGAAAATCCCACCATTGGTTAAGTGTTTGAATGGAAAGTAATTTTTAGCGAGAGTGTGGGAAACTGCGAATGGCTTACATGACCTGCTGTCCGGGTCTAACTGTGCAATACATCCTTCATATGTAAGTTTCACAACTGAACTGTGTTGAAACGTAGCTGCTATAAAGAGGAAATGAATAATAGGAGGGTGATATTTTCTTCTAAGACGGTTTTTTTTTCATTAAGGCTGTTCTTCTCGACACAGATTCATTTTTATAAACACTTCATTGGTTACCAAGAATTTTCGCGTCTCTTTAAAGGTGAGCTGTAGTCCCTTTCTATCATACTAGTTGCCAAACTAAAGTAACTGGTCAGTCACACATACTTTTACCGAATAAGTAGTTGTTACTGCAAATGTGGAAGCATGTGGATTGAGGAGGGACATGGTTTTAATCAATCCTTGTCTTTTATACACACCCAATTAGAAACTCTCTTGGGCTGAAGCAATCTTAGGTTTTGTAAGTTCAGTGGATAACACTTTGACTTTTTAAATGAGGTAGGTATTGGGCTCAAGTCTTATTGGGAACACCATCATTATCATCACTCAATGAGAACTGCAAGCACATCCAACTAAAGCGATTCTTAAATAGAAAGAAATGCGCTTGCCCTGGCTTCTATTGCCAGTCACCATCCACCAAATTACTGACAACGACTGTTGATTTTTTATTTTCAGATTTTGTTTCAACTCATTGTTCCACTGTTATTGTTGTTGCTGTTGTTTAGATTCCAGCTATCTCACTTGCTTATGAAGAAGCTGAAGCTGATATTATGAAGCGTATGCCACGTGATCCTCTACATGATAAACTAGTCAATGAACGATTAATTTCAATGGCTTACGGTCAAATTGGTATGATTCAAGCTTCTGGTGGTTTCTTTGTCTATTTTGTTATTATGGCTGAGAATGGATTTTGGCCATCACGCTTACTTGGAATTCGACGTGAATGGGACTCGAAAGCTATCAATGATTTAGCTGATTCTTATGGACAAGAATGGGTAAGTTATTCAAACAAAAATGAGGAAAAATTGTATCACATCAGAGTTATCAGCATCTGGTTTTCGGGAATAAGCTGATCAGTAAGGAGCTTACCAAAAGAGACTAGGTCTTACAGTACTCTTTAATCCTATCACTCCACAAGGTATGCCTACTTTGCATGTACGAGCTTCATAGTCTATCAAAAAATATTGGGTATAGCCAGTTCTTGAGAATTTCCTTTGTGTTTAATGTCACATTAACTCGACAGTGTACAAACGAATACCAACAAGTTTGCAGAAGAAGCAGTGGAGATACAACTTCAAGTGGATATAAGAAAAAACAGATATGATGGAAGTAACCAACAAACAACAACAGGGAGCACCAATCACCACCAACGGGGGAAATTTGAAGATCACTTCTTTTAATCATCTAGGAAGCATCGTTTCAACTACAGGCGGGATCGGTCGTGATAATTCCAAAAGCAGGATCAGAAGGGTAAGGCAGACCTTCATTAATCTGAAATCAGTTTGAAAATCTGTTGCACTCAGTGTGCAGAACAAGATTCAGAGTATCAATACTGATATCAAGTCAGTGAGTCTTCTATGGTTCAGAGACCTGGCACATCATCAAAATCAATCCCGACAGGCTTCAGAATTTCACCAACATTTGCCTTCTCATCCTCCATCGTCTAGGGATGATAAACAACACTAAACTCTACCAGTCAAAGAACCATCCAGTAACTCAAAGCCCAACAAATATTCCGAAAGAAATGTGACTTAATTGGACAGACACTTGGGAGGTAATTGATTAATATTGCGCTCCAGGAAGACCCTCAAGTGAACCTGCATGGGCAATGACTAGTTGGGAATGGATCGGAGGAGATGAAAGCCTATGTGTGACTGTGGAACCAGCTAATGGGGACTGCAGGATAAAATGGAAATGTGCTGTAGGAGTCCTATGTTCCACTCGGAATCTAATAATATAATACTGATAAATGTAAAACTACCGGTGTATATCTTTTGGCAGCAATTTGACTTGGTAATTGTTTACATTTGTAAATTGCATTGTTGGTTGTGCTGCTTTCTTCACAGCAATCATACGTGAAATACACATTTAGGGAGTTGTCTTGCTTTAACCAAAGTCACAATAATACTGTTGTTGTGGAAAGTGACGGGGACCAATAGCCTCCGTAGTATCGCTATACCGTCGAATTTCTCTTCGCACAAATTTTGATAGAAAATATTATTTTTATTAAAACAAACTCGGTACACTATGGGCACCAATAATAGATGCACAATACAAAATAACATGGTTTGTGCAAAGGCCGCGAGTGTCCGGATGCCCAAGAAGAAACAGGTGGTTGTCGTAACCAGCCGCCCTTCACGAGCCTTTCACTTGAAGTCTGATCCATGAAGCAGTGGAGTAGCGTCCATATCTGAGTTCCCATGATTGACGATGACCAAACCAGGTTCGTACGCCATTCGATCCTTCCAGATCCTGGCTCCAATGTACGCGATAGCTTTAAAATGAAGGTTTTTCATGTTCCTTATGTATACCAGCAATCCGGACATAGGCTCCAGACTCTCGAACTCGCCCGCTCACTTTTGTAAGGAGAACTACCAGCTGCTTGAAGACAGTAAATGGGACTTACCTTCTTTTGATTACAGCCTGATTCCACACCGTATTTTTGGTTTAAGTATGAAATTTTAAGCATGTGATATCGGTAGCCCAAATTTTGCAGGCCGACCATAGATATCAGGTGTGCGCGTTGGCAGGGGACCGAACCTCAGACCATTTGCATGGTCGGTGAGAGTCCTAACCACTGTGCCACTGACGCACATAGACTATGAACGCGTGGCCAAATGTGAGAGCATTTCGGGAGGAAGACCGAAGTCTTTCCACTCTCTGCTGTAGCAGGTCGTTTATGGAGGTGATAAAATACGTATGAATGAAACGATCAACCATTCTTACTCCTGCCACTTGTGATTACCTATGTTACTCTAATAATATTCACTTGTTTAATACTCTAAGTGCGTTAGCATCTCTATCCATCTCCCAAACTATAATATTTAAGCCATCTCTTGTATTGTATTCATTAGCAAAACAATAACTTTTGTGTTGTGTGTTTAGAGAGTGAACGAGTACTACTCTTGTTTCTACTACAATGAATTTATTAGTTCTTAGAAATGCTTTTGTAAACCTATGATTTTTTTAAAAATTTTATTTGTACAGACTTATCATCAGCGTAAACGCTTAGAATATACATGCCATACAGCATTCTTTGCATCAATTGTCATTGTCCAATGGACTGATTTGATGATTTGCAAGACACGTCGTAATTCAATTTTCCAACAAGGCATGTGGAATCATCATCTAACCTTTGGTTTATTCTTTGAAACAACACTGGCTATATTCTTGTCCTACTGTCCTGGTTTAGACAAAGGTCTACGTATGATGCCTATGAGGTGAGTGTTTCCTTCAATGATGTAGAAGTTTGAATTGCAAATTCTCTAAAAAAAATTTTATCACTGACTTTATGTGTGTGAGGTATGGCCATTGAGAGTGGAGAACATGAAAAGCCTGGCTAGCTGTCTTTGATCATAGGTGCCTGCGTTCTATCTCCCGTGTGAAGTGGTATAATAATATGAGCAATATTGAGGTTAGGCATCGATCGAGAGCTAACTAAGGAGAGAAAATCAATCAAAAAGGTTGGGAAGTTACACCGATTGAGATGGTTAGGGCATGTGTTACACATGCCTAGCCATCGCCTTCCTCGATAATTGGCAATGTTAGCTAACATAGGATTGATCAGGTTGGAAAATTTCTAGTAGTGGTCAAGTGAAAACATGGCTTCATCAGTCAATGAAACCCACAACAGTTAGTTCAAGCCAGTCACGTATGGAGGTGTACACTGTCAGTCTGGTTGGGTTCCTCGGGATGGTTAAAACCAATGAAGGCTGAAGATAATTGGTGATATGACCCAAAATCGTTCTCAATGGCTGGTGCAGATGCATTTACTCTTTGTGATGTATAATATCCAGTAAAGCTCTATTGTTCTTCTATATTACTATTCTTTTTGCCTCATATCTCTGTTTACTGTCTCTACTTTGCATTTCTCTTTACTTTCTAATCTTCCTTTGTGTGCTAAGTGAATTGTGGCAACTCGAACTGCTGCACATCTGTGCAAAGTTGCATGTTGAAACCAATCAGTCAGTTATCAATAACTCGTGATATATGGTTTAACGAAAGATTAAAAACCGACAGCTATTGGACAGTTGTTTCATTCTAATATATTATATTGACCCCTGGGGGGTTATCATTGACTTACTAACAAGAATATAAATGTCAAGTTAGTTTTACATGCCGATTGGACTCTCAGTTAGACAACATGGTTTTCTGTCTAGTAGCAGGGGGATAATTTGATTATCATGCCTGAATCTGTGTGGATTTATATTGGAATGTGTGAATCAAACTTTTCAAAACGGGCATAATTACAACGGTAATATAACCGATTTTTAGATCCAGTAATTGAAGATGCGTAACATATTCTAGCCGTTTAGGAGATGAACTTTTATAACTGCAAAGAAATAATTCTTTTCGATAACTTCGTCTTAATCAGGTCCATAATAATTTAAGAAGTTTTGTTATTAACAGTGTTCGCGTTTTTTTCTGATTAACATTGGATCAATAAGACCATTAGATTACAGTTTGAAAGCATCTGTTAGTGATAGTATGCATAAAAATATATTCATAAACTGAGTATCAGATAAGTTAATAAAAAAATAATACAGAATTTGTGAATTTATAGGCTACACAGCAGGTCAGGTTAACGATAGTGACTGAGCCTATCTGGTTTGTTCATGAGGCTCTGGTTGTTTTAAGCTAATACAAAAAAACGTTCAGAAAAATCTTGTTTTGATTTTCTTAACACACTGGGATTAATTTAAATAATTTATAATAAATGTCTTTATTGTTTGGAGTGCTCAGTATTTAGAAACCTCTGGTAACTTACTCAGTATACAAAAAGTGATGGGAAAAGACTTTCCAAATGGCCTATTCGTATGAGGGGATCTGATATTGAACTGGATCTTTACTTAGCTACACTGGTAGGTATTCTTGAGCACGAGAAATTAGGTCCCTAGAGCAATGGTTAATACAACTGGCACCAAAAGAGTATTTGGATCGGTAGATACAAAAAGAGTCAGCTAGTCTAATTACTTCATCTTCACCGTAACCGGTCGTGTGGAAAATATGAGTTGCAGCTTACCGGCATTAAAAGTCCTTCTTAACAATCTTTTCAACTTGTGATTATTATATGGCTTGTTACATGACCTTTTGATTGCAGAGACTACTTGTCAGTAGGTACAGAAGAATTTCCTCCAAATCCCCCTTGGCCCCATGTGTTTTTGCGTTATTTTTTGCAGGATAGATGTTTCACTTGTAATCTTAACGCCATCTCCAATTGCATCCGAACAAATAGCTCTGATCGTGTAGCTGAGGATTTTTCCGAATTTCGTTTGTACTGGATAACGATTCATTCATGTATCTTACACAGGATGAATGATGTAGATGAACTTAAATATACGTGTTCGAGTATGACGCTTTTATTGACCTGACGGAAGTTCTTCAATCACCCATATACTACAAAAAAGCAGGGTTTTTTATTTATTCGATATATATATATATATATATATATATAATCTCTCATTTCCTCTTAAATTACAGGTTCACTTGGTGGCTTCCAGCATTACCGTTCAGTTTGCTTATATTCATCTATGATGAAGTAAGAAAGTTCCTGCTAAGGCGGTTACCACCTGGATCATGGCTTGAAAAGGAGACATATTATTAGTAGTAATTCTAGTAGAAATAGCATCCTATATGAAAGTACTGATTCCATGCTTTTATTTCCTATATATCTCTTAGCAATCACTGATACTTTACATTTCTCTTCCGTTCTGCAAACTTCATCGATTCTTTTCTCCTTCAATGACTATTTCCCTCTACATCTTTGACCTTTCATTTCGTTGTTTTGTGTCTATTTCATGATTTCTAGAAGTTAAGATTTCTGTGTCTGTCTCTGGATTATATTTCATCGTCTTATATAAGTTTGTTTTTTCACAATGTAATCAATTGTTTGTTACCTATCATTGCTATTTTATTGCCTGTTGTCATCATTCGTAATAACAGATATTGATAATTAGATAAGTATGTGAGATAGAAATTTGCCTTACACACACACACACATGAGCATGAATAATTTCTACTTTCTTGTCATTAATACTACTCATTGCACTTCTACTATCATTAGTAATAAAGTGATAGTCCTAGTTGTCATAATTACACTAGTGATGATAATGTGAAACACGCTCTCCTTTTTTATTAGAGAAATTCATACTCCCCCTCCCTTTCTCTTCATCACAATTGATTTGTTTGTTTTCATTCCCTTTCTTTTCCTTCATTGTACCATATTATATCGGTTTGCTATTATTTTGTTTTGTGATTTTTTTTCATTTTGATCTCTTATGTATGTCTTGTTGTTAATTGGAAGGAACAAATTTGTGCGTCTGCATGGTGTGTGTGTGTACAATTTAAGCAGTGTGCTGCTGCTAGAGAAGAATGTGATTATCTTTCTTCTCTGGCTTTCATTTCCATCTCTCACCCTTCATATTCTCTATTCTCTTTTATTTTTTGGTCTATATTAATGAGAATTATGTAATCACATCTGTTAAATTCTGTGTAATCATTCGGCATCGGGGCATATTTGTCCATGTCTATATATGTGTGTGATCATTGAATATTTGCTAGTTGCTGTAACCTTTTCTTTTTCGTGATTATATTCAATGATAATAATAATAATGTTAATGAATATCAATTAGCTTAACGGTGGTTGATTTCTAATACTCGTTATAGTTTAATCTTTATTTTGACAACTGAGATTTTTATGTCTTGTCTGTATGCACATGTGTCACCCATGTCTTTTAGTTCGTTATTCTGTGTGTGTGTGTGTTTGTGTGCACGAACTTCGTTTCATTATTGGTTTCTTTATTTCATCCATTTCATACGTCGTTGCATATTGTTGTTTATTTCTTCTTTTGTGAAATTGGAGTAAAAGCGGAGTTTGTCTTTTTTCTGTATCGCGTTGGTCTGCTCCAACTCCCTTCCCCCTCTCGTCCCCGAGATCTCATATAATTATATAGATGTGTTTGTAGTTTACCTATTAGATAATTTTCTTATTTTCCTCTCTCAGTAGTTGCGTCATAACTCTCTCACCCTGGTATTTCTGTACCAATCACCTAGACATAACTACCTATCATCAGCACGCTTCTAAGAGTAGAGAAAAAGTGCAAGATTATTTGAAATGAAACCATGGGTAGCTGGACAGCTGAACACACACACTGTCTGTCATTCTTTATTGTTCTACTCTCTGTTACTTGATTGTTCCCATTGTTGTCGTAGTTGTGTTTGTTTCACCACTTGCCGTGTTGTCTTTCAAATAGTACGGCGGCTCATTTTGACTATACAAATTAGATAATTCATCCATTTCTGTGTGAGTATTATTATTATTTGAACAATAATCATAGTTAGTATAGTAATACAATTGGTGCTAAGAATAATCAATCGTCAATAAATAATACTGCACAAAACCACAAAGTTTTCGCTGCACCTATATATATATATATATATATATATAAATTGGTCTGTCTCTTCACTTTTTGTTTTTCTGTTCTTGATTTTTGTTCACTCGTATGTTTTTTTTTCCGTAGGATTCTGAATAAATAGAATTTATAAAAAATGATTTCCCCTATGAATTTGTGTCCTACTTCCTTTGAAATTAATAAATAGACGCTTAGTTGCTGCACACTGCATTACCTAAGTCTTTTTTGAGCGTAACAGTAATAGACAAACTTATAACAAACATATGTATATTTGTTCTAGACATATCATTTTTGATAATTATTGAATCACAATCTCAATGTCTATTTTGAAATAATGGAGAGTTGTGGCTCAAGTGGGTTTTTTAGTTGTGGTTGCATTTTTCTGAGCTGAAGCTCTCTCTCTGTCCCCATCTAGACAACATCTCTTCATCAGTGCAGACTTCAATATGAAGCAAAGTTATTTCAATTGTTCTTCTTTGTGAACGTTACAATTTTTATCGCCTGGAAACGTTTGTCGTAATTGGTTAGAAATTCGCATCACTATTAATCGTTTTCATTGATTTAGAATTCAGCTTTCTCTCTGTCATGTGACTTATTCTGTGTTGATCGGTGAATTTCATCTATGGTGGTGTTTCTGTTCTGATTTGTCTGAGTTTCAAGATTCTAGGAATTCTTGGGGACTTTTGGTGTCTCCAGCTACATATATATATATATATATATATATATATATATATATATATATATATATATATATATATATATCCTGCTATATTTACTAGTTTACATATATGTCATAGGATTTTATCATGACCTGACATCCGTTAGAGAACCATCGGGAAAACCTAGAGTACTGAACAACTGGCTTGGGACTATTCATCAGTATGCACCCACCGGGACTTGAACCCAGGACTTTCTGGTTACAAGGCGAGCTGGTAGACCATTCAGCCGCTGGGATCCTATCCAGTGGCCAATACATGAATTCCAACTTCTGCCAATTAACGCCATAACGCGTCACTAACCAATGCCTTCGGTGAGTATTTGTCCTCACGTTCGACCTCCTATACCCCACTGGTCACGAGTTCTCATTAGAACCCCAGGTAACTACCTACCTGAGAGGGCCAGTCACAAACTAGGACGAAACAGGTGTCCAGTACTCCCTTTTGGTTTTCCAGTGGTTCTCTAACCGATGTCAGCTCACGATGACATCCTCTAACCAACCAATCAAATCCCCGCAAACCAATATTTGAATTACAAATATGTGTTGATACGTACCCATCGATCTCGCAGGTTAGTGTCACAGAACACATTCCAAAGTGACTGCAATAATGAATGAAATCACCTGATACAATTAATTCTGGAAATAGATGTGTAACATCATCTGTCACAAAGTACATCATATAGAAGGATCACAAAATTGATTTAAACGGTGCCTTTAAGCCCACATATAAAACCGGTTTGAGTCACATACTTAACTGCGTGGAAGCCTGTTTTACGTGTTCGGAAATTACTTTTCATTACTCTAAACCTGCCTTGGTAATGTACTTTTAGAACCGAAGCTCATTTCACTTATTCTCTATAAACATCTGGACTTATACTGGTAAAAATCGTAATCCTTTACTATCTGTTACCTTTTAAATAAATATGTGTGACAAGCACGTGTGTGATCAGAATGTTCAAAATGTGTTATGCAGGCAAATTATACTTTTCAGAGGAATTTTATCTTCTTATTGCTTCGTTGAAATTTATAAAGCGAACTAAAGGCTATAGACTAAAACTATCCCGAAGTGTTTGAGCTGCCTAAAAAATTGTAATGCTTTCATTTAGATGCGTCAATTTTATAGTATCTCTTCTCTACCACCACTCAAACATTAAAGTATGTTATTATCATCTATAAAACCATTGTAATTTCAGGTAGTCTGCAGCTGATGAAAACCTGTGAAATAGAATGATATCATTTTATACTGCAAATTTCGTCTTCCTTTCTTTATCGAAACTTCATTTGTAATCAAAATACCGTCTTTTAATTTTCGAAAGAGAGACGGAGATTTGTTTTTGGAAAGTTAACTTCAACACTACTATAGTTTTGAATATCTGTCAAACTCACCTACTTAAATTAACAATTAATTTGTTTAAATGTTGGTTTGCAGCGGCTGAATGATGTACGAGTTTTCACGGAAACCTTAAGGTTCTGGGGTTGACCTTTGTTCAGGTAAATTATAGGTGCTTACTGGTGAAGAATCCCAAACTAGAGTGATTTAGCTGTTGATTGGTTTCAATAGTTCCCCAAATGAAATTAATGTGTGAACAAAACTGAAAATAATTAAATCGTTGAAGTGTTTTTAGAGAGAAACACACGTGAATGTGACTGTATCGCCGTTATCGAAATACGAGGGATTTTGTGTGTAAATTATGTCTTCTTGCTTCTATCTTCAACCAACCGACTCATTCATTTATAAACGCACCTACTTTATGTAGATTAGAGGTCACATTAACTTATGATTTAAATAAACGAAGAAGGCTTTGTTTTTCTAAAAATCAGTAATAATACTCTATGATTGTCGCACTCAATTGTTATTGATTTCGTTGTTTTTCCAGTTCGTTTTTCGTTGTATTTACCTTCCCTTCTCTTCATATTTTTCTTTTCTGCTTTCCATCATCTGTTTACCTTCTAGTTAGTGAAGTTTGTTTTTACCCTAAAATCAAGTCACATCTATGTCCAATATTCAGTTCTTTGTAAGTATATCTCCTGGATAAATCGGAGTCGGTTTTTTGGAAAGTATATTTATTCACATCACTACTCCCATGTGTTCAGTCGTTGGTTTACTTTCATACGAACTCGAGTTAGTCATGGATAAATAAGGCACATTATCCACAAATTCACATATTTTCGACCACGTTTGTTACTAAATCAAGGTAAGTTGTGATTGGATGGTTGGACTGATAGACTGGTTTCAACATGCAACTTTGCACAGATGTGCAGCAGTTCGAGTTGCCACAATTCACTTAGCACACAAAGGAAGATTAGAAAGTAAAGAAAAATGCAAAGTAGAGACAGTAAACATAGATATGAGGCAAAAAGAATAGTAATATAGAAGAACAATAGAGCTTTACTGGATATTATACATCACAAAGAGTAAATGCATCTGCACCAGCCATTGAGAACGATTTTGGGTCATATCACCAATTATCTTCAGCCTTCATTGGTTTTAACCATCCCAAGGAACCCAACCAGACTGACAGTGTACACCTCCATACGTGACTGGCTTGAACTAACTGTTGTGGGTTTCATTGACTGATGAAGCCATGTTTTCACTTGACCACTACTAGAAATTTTCCAACCTGATCAATCCTATGTTAGCTAACATTGCCAATTATCGAGGAAGGCGATGGCTAGGCATGTGTAACACATGCCCTAACCATCTCAATCGGTGTAACTTCCCAACCTTTTTGATTGATTTTCTCTCCTTAGTTAGCTCTCGACCGATGCCTAACCTCAATATTGCTCATATTATTATACCACTTCACACGGGAGATAGAACGCAGGCACCTATGATCAAAGACAGCTAGCCAGGCTTTTCATGTTCTCCACTCTGAATGGCCAGCTCTCACAGCTAGTTATAAAGAAGGACGGAACGGGCTGCTGAGCAGTACCCTTACTTGTTGGTCGATAGTCAGCCGGATATCACGTCAACACCAGAGAGAGCGTCAACTGGCACATGCGAAACGAGCCTTCTGTATCCGTGCTGATATGTCGTCAGTGATCAACCCGTTGGAGCTGATGCAATTTCCCAAATAAGTGAAGTGGTAAACGTGCTCTACCACTTCACTCCGTATTTCTAAGCTAGTAGTCGATGTAGTCTAGTCCTGTAGCATCACCTCACATTTGGCGGGAGCGTATCGCATGCCAAACAATCTAAGTCTGCAGCTCAAGGTGTTCAGAAGACTCTGCGTTTTGTCAGCTTCTTCACCTATGAGGACTATATCGTCTGCATATTCTAAGTGAGCGAGATTATACCCTGGTAACATGTCTATCCCTGAGTCGCTGAAGTCTCTTAGGGTTAATTCTATTAGTGTGTTTATGATGAAACTGAACAGAAATGGGGATAGTGGGCATCCCTGACGGATCACTAGTTGTCACCACTTCAGATGACGACTCGCCGTAAGCCTTCAGCTGGCGGCATGATTTCGAGTAGGGTGCCTTGATCAGTGGAATGTATTTTCTCGGAATTCCCCTTACAGCCAAGCATCGCCAGAGTACTTCTAGGTCGACAGAATCGAATGCCACCTTCTGGTCATGAAATATAACGATTGTCGGACGCCGGTAACTATTGCTTTGTTTCAGAATCTGTCGGAGGGTGAATATATGATCTATACACCCCCTCCTTGGTCTAAAGCCTGCCTGGTTCTCTCATGTTTGTGCCTCCCGAGCACTATTTAGTATACGCATTATTATTGAGCCTAGAACTTTGGATACTATATTAGTCAAGCCAATCCCCTTGTGATTATGACAGGAAGACTTGTCTCCTTTCTTGTATATCGGGATAATCAATGACTACACCAACCCGACGGGACTCTCTCTAATTCCCAGACGCTGCCTGGTACCTTAGTTAACGCAGACAGTAAACTGTCTCCGCCATTTTAATTACCTCTGGAGTCATTCCATCAGGTCCCGCAGCTTTGCATCGTTTCAGACTAGTGATAGCCTTGGTAATCTCAGTTAGGGACGGTGGACCTGTGTTTATATTCTAATCAGGAGGTGTTGGATATTCGGTAAGTTAAAAGCGGCTGTAGCTCAATAAACTGCCCCTCATATTCCTTTATACCATTACCCATTCTGTTTCACTCCTATATTTGTCAAACTCTATTAATTCTCTCCACTCATCTTCTTGTCTACCTCTGTGTGCTATTTGGAACGTGGCAACTCGAACTGCTGCACTTCGGTGCCAAGTTCTATGTTGAATCCAGACAGACAAAGTGTTCCTTCCAACGTTCTAGTTGTCTGTCTTACAAAGTAATTATGGTGCGATTTTTCTCAGAGATTGTTTCACTTATCATTCGCCTTTTGCCACCTGTTTCCCTGATAAGCCTTAATAGCCGTCTGGTATTACCGATCTCCGATACCTTTTCTATCTCTACTTTTGTCGCACACCACTGTTCACGGTCGTTATGGAGACTTCCGGTTAGTTTGCGTTTGAGCAGCTTTTGCTCCTCATCATAGTCGGAGCTCGCCGGAATCACTCTTCTTGCGTCAATCAGTTTGGATGAGGTGGTAGGAATCCATTGGCGTGATCGGAGTCTACGCATGAGTTCCAGAAGGAGCGGCAGTTTTCTGCTGACCCTCGTCAATGATACCCTATCGCTACATGATATTTTTGAGTCCAACATTAATTTGGTGATGGAGGTCGCCAGGTTACGCAATGTCTCTTTGTGTCTAAAGTTATTGCTGACTAGGAACAGATCATTATCTGATCAGAACTGTAAAAAGTCAATCACCGTCGGCAGGGAACTCCATACGTACCACCTACATACTTCTCAGTCTGGTACAACTTCCCTACTGGGGCATTGAATTCACCTGCTAAAACAACTATATCTGAACGTCTTGCTTTTTGCAGCAAATTAGACAGTTTCAGGGAGAAATCATCCTTCATCCTAACTGCAGTCTGTTTGGGCGTAAGGGGAAACTACGAAAAGACAACGACGGGTAGCGCCGTCTTTCCTTCTTTTAATGGGCCCATTCAGACGGAAGGCACACACACAACAATCTACTGTGATCCAGTCAAGAAGTGATTTTTCGCCCTAATACTCAGTGCTATCCCTACACCTGTAAGTCCTCGCGAGCTAGCTGAGGGGTCCCCTGACACCCTTAAAGTGAATTTCGCAGATTCACCTTGTTGACCGGGTGAGGTTAAATGAATGACCACACTCGGGTTATGTACGCATGTCTCCGAAACACAACATACATTCATGGCTCGAGATGCCAGAGTTCTTGCTAGTGATGCCTGTTGTCCGATTTGGGAGAGGGTCCTGACGTTAAATGCTCCTGTATGAATTTGGCGACGTGGCTTTAAGAGGCTATCGGGGGTGTTTCTATGGTTCTCGTCGTTGTTTGTGTTCACAGAGTGAAGTGAAGATGCCTCACTGGCTTGAAGAATAGAACTGACTGTAAGATGATGAATGTAATGTGGGTAAAGGAGAATAATGCTCGGGAAGGCTCCGTGTGCTTTTGGAAGTGTGCGGGCGGAAAATGGGAATGAGACCTTGTAGGAAATCGTGGAGTTAGCTAAATAACGACCAAAGAGAACTGACTGAAATGGCAACGTGCTACTGAAGCTGTATGTTGTTCTTCTCGGAACCTAAGGGGCAAATAAGAATAATGGTAGTGTCATCAGGATGGTGAAGTGCGGTATACGTTGTTCAACAGGAAAAACAGGCATTCTTTCTCTATATCTATCTGTTTTATACTGACTAAGTTACTCAAACCTTATGAAAACATAATTTTCATCTTAAAAATAATATTAAAACAAAGCGATCAATTTGTAGCGACAAATCAGTTAGAATGGTAATCTTCCTATGCAGAAGGGAATGGAGATGGATTGAGCATTCGCTCAGGAGACTGTTGAATGAGATCACATGTCAGACTACCAAGTGAAATGCAAACAGGAGGTTATGTATTAAGTGTTAGTTTGGGGGTGACATGTAGGGAATAATTTGAAGAGGGAATGAAAGCTTCTGTACAGTTGTACAGCTGGTTCAAAGTGATATCAGAAAAAACAGTATAATGTAGAATGCCTCCAAAGCACTATATTTCACTCAAAATGAAAGTAGTGAATAATAATTATTATTTAAACAAAGCAAGAACTACACTTTTTGCAGAATAAAATGGTACAATCATTTATTTCGTCGCCTCCTCTTCAGCTGCTTACAGGCCAAAGACATTATTAAATATATCTACAAAAACAATTTTAACATACTTGCACAGAGTTCATTTCAAACAAAAATAAAAGATATTAATATCAAGAACAAAACCATGATATCTCCGGACATAACATCGTTATTCACAAATGTACCTCTAATAGAAACAGTTAATTACATAGGTGAACAAGTAGACAAGTAGTCGATCAACATTGGCATCCATACTGAAATCCTAAAATAATTGATATTAAGATGTACCATGAATGTAAACTTCAAATTTGACGGCATCCTTAACAAGCAAGTGGACGGGGTGGCAATGGGCTCCCCATTGGGTCCCATTATGGCTGATTTCTTTCTAAGTAAGCTAGAAAATGGACTTTTAAACAACCCTATATGTATTATTCCTCCCTTGGGTTCCTAGTGGAACATAGGGCTTCAACTGCACGTCTCCATTTTCTTCTGTCTTCTGCTATACTTTTCGCCTGCATCCATGTTAATCCATATTCTTTCAACTCCTCTTCACACGATCTCCTCCATGTCACTTCTTTGTCCAATGCTTTGTAAGTTGAGCTCATCGTCTCCTCCTGTCCGTCCTTTCATTGAATTATTTTCTCTTTCACCATTCTCCTCTCTTCTATTAATTTCCAAGTGTCTGTTGAGAGTCATTCCTTGTCTTGTCTCTTCTTTCTTCCTAGAACCGTTGAACACGTTTCGTTGAGAATCGCCTTCAGAGACTTCCAATGTTCTTCCACGCATGATTCTTCAGTGCTGTCGCGTAGTGTTTCCTGCTTTGCTCTGACAGTTGCAGTGAAGGTGTCTTTTGTGGTTGTGTCCTTCAGTAATTGAGTGTTGAACTTGCATTGTGGCCTATCCCCAGCTATCCTCGAGGCTTTTAGTTTCACCTTGAAAGTCCCTTGTACTAGATAGTGGTCTGAACCCACATCTGCTCCTCTCCTTGACCTTGTGTCCAGTAGGCTCCGTCTCCACTTTCTTGAAATTGAGATGAAGTCTGTTTGGTTCTTGGTGTTTCCATCTGGTGAAATCCATGTCGTCTTGTGTATATCCTTGTGTTTGAACACACTACCGCCAATCACCAAATCATTGAAGGCGCAGAAGTCTGAGAAGAGTTCACCATTGTCGTTCATTTCACCGAGGGCCTCACGACCCATGGTGAATTCTCTTCCTGTGTTGTCTCGTCCCAGCTTCGCATTCATGTCGCCCATCAGGATTTTGATATCGCCATTTGGGACGTTGTCCATTATTGCTTGTAGTTGTCTGTAGAATGCCTCCTTCTTCTCTTGTTCTGAGACGTTTGTAGGCGCATAACATTGAATGACTGTAACTTTCCTTCCTTTTGAGTTGAACCTGGCTGTCATTATCCTGGAGGAGAATGGCTCCCACTGCATGAGAGCTTTGGTTGCTGTTGGTGACATCATGATGGCCACTCCCTCGGTGTGCTCATGGTTGTCCTCTAGGTGGCCGGAATAGATTACTGTCTCTCCAGTAGGTAGTTGGCACCTTCCAGTTCCGTTCCATCTGCTCTCGCAGATTCCCAACACTTCTATTCTGTACCTTCTCATTTCAGCGGCTATCTGGGCAGCCTTTCCAGTTTCGTACATTGTGCGAACATTCCAGGTACCCATCCTTACTTTTGCTTTCATCGAAAGAAGGCACATCGGCTGACTGGCTTCCCGAAGGCTTTCACCAGCCTGCGTCATTTCACTTCCCCGATTCCAGCGAAAAGTAAGGCTATTGCTTATGTTTTTAGAATTTTTAATATATTTATTCGTTGAGGTTTCTGCAGCGATTTGGTTGTTTTACAGGGGTGGAGTTGCTAGCACCACGCCTCAACCCTCCCTCTTTACCCGAGCTTGGGACCGGCGATAAAACTAGTAAGCTAGTAGCCTAGCAAGCTAGTATCTGGCGAGGTTGGGTTTGGAAAACAGTAAAGGTACCTACTGATTGTCAGAAAGGCTACCTCGTCAAGCTGCCAGAGAAGACCGACTTAGGCCTGTGCAAGAACTGGCGTGGAATATGCTCTTGCCGACGCCAAGGAGAATACAGAGTCACGTTATCCTGGAAAGCATAAAAGATGCACTGTATACAGAACTCTGCCCCACCGGAACAAGCTGGATTCAGGAAAGCCAAATCATGTGTTCATCTAATAGCAATTATACGCGTCGTCATCGAACAAAGCATAGAACGTCAGCCAAACCTCCACCTCAACTTCCTTCATCGACCTCGGAAACGCCTTCAAAAGTGTTAACTAGGAAGTGATTTGAAAACTGCTTCAACACTACGGCGTGCAGTGCCCAAATCTTTATCATCCTCATTCAACAGCTGGTTATACGATGATACCACGTGCTGAGTGATCCAAAACGAAAAACTCAGGGAGGCGTTTGAAGTGAAGACAGGGTGCCTATTATCACCGATGATATTCTTAATTGTGGCGGACTGAATTATATATCAGACTGTGTATGGGAGTGAGAAGACAGGAAAACGCTGCGCTGACGCATAAGAAAACTCGAGTACACACAGACTCAAATATCTTAACGCGAAAACCAACGGCTTGGTAGAAGAAGCAGCGAAGACAGGATTTAAATTAAACGCTGGGGAGACAGAGGTGATGAAAATGGTTACCAGCAACACCAACCACCAATCAATGTGAACGAGATAAATTTGAAGGAAGTCACTTCTTTCATTTGTCTAGCTGGCATCATTTGACTGTCCAAAATAAACTTTGAATGTTCCAGGTTGTGAACTGTCTCACTTCATGTACATTGATACACGGACTGATTACCACAGTCACCTAAGAAGCATTTAGACAACTGATATATTTCTAATGTCACAGAAACTCTAAAACTTACAGGCGACACCTAACAAACTGGATGAAGAGGCGGGGCGGGCAGCGAAGACAGGACTTCAGATGGACATAAAGAAGACGGAGGTGATAAAGATAACCAAAGAATAGAATCAACAACAACAACAACAGCAATAACCATCACCAATCACCATCAACGCAAGAGATTTGATAGAAGTCACTTCCTGACTTCACTTATCTGGTCAGGAAGCACGGTTTCAACCACAGGCAGTCGGAACGGATGAAGATGTCAAATTCAGCCAGCCAGTATTGAAAAAGTGAGATACATCTCCATCAGATTGAAATCAGTTTTCAAATCTTCTGTTCTCAGTCAGCGTAAAGGACAAGATTCGGATTCTGTTCGACACAAATGTGAAGTCAGTCAGTCACTGCTTCGATATGGGTCAGAAACATGGTGAGCATGTCACGAAAAGGATTTCCAACAGATTGCAGACTTCTTTCAACAGCTGTCCACTTTACTAACTCCATACTGAACATCGAATGGCCAGCGAGAAATAATTAGCGAGAGGAACTCTGGCGATGAAAAAACCACCCAAAAGCCTATTGGTCAACAAATATGTAAGAGGAAATGGAGATGGATAGGGTGTTTCCATCTGGTGAAATCCATGTCGTCTTGTGTATATCCTTGTGTTTGAACACACTACCGCCAATCACCAAATCATTGAAGGCGCAGAAGTCTGAGAAGAGTTCACCAATGTCGTTCATTTCACCGAGGGCCTCACGACCCATGGTGAATTCTCTTCCTGTGTTGTCTCGTCCCAGCTTCGCATTCATGTCGCCCATCAGGATTTTGATATCGCCATTTGGGACGTTGTCCATTATTGCTTGTAGTTGTCTGTAGAATGCCTCCTTCTTCTCTTGTTCTGAGACGTTTGTAGGCGCATAACATTGAATGACTGTAACTTTCCTTCCTTTTGAGTTGAACCTGGCTGTCATTATCCTGGAGGAGAATGGCTCCCACTGCATGAGATGAGAGCTTTGGTTGCTGTTGGTGACATCATGATGGCCACTCCCTCGGTGTGCTTATGGTTGTCCTCTAGGTGGCCGGAATAGATTACTGTCTCTCCAGTAGGTAGTTGGCACCTTCCAGTTCCGTTCCATCTGCTCTCGCAGATTCCCAACACTTCTATTCTGTACCTTCTCATTTCAGCGGCTATCTGGGCAGCCTTTCCAGTTTCGTACATTGTGCGAACATTCCAGGTACCCATCCTTACTTTTGCTTTCATCGAAAGAAGGCACATCGGCTGACTGGCTTCCCGAAGGCTTTCACCAGCCTGCGTCATTTCACTTCCCCGATTCCAGCGAAAAGTAAGGCTATTGCCTATGTTTTTAGAGTTTTTAATATATTTATTCGTTGAGGTTTCTGCAGCGATTTGGTTGTTTTACAGGGGTGGAGTTGCTAGCACCACGCCTCAACCCTCCCTCTTTACCTGAGCTTGGGACCGGCGATAAAACTAGCAAGCTAGTATCTGGCGAGGTTATATATATATATATATATATATATATATATATATATATATATGGTCGGCCTGCGAAATTTGGGCTAACGATATCCATGCTGAAAATTCCATGCTTGTACCAAAAATACAGTGTGGTTTCAAGCTGTAATCAAAAATAAAATAAAAATAATATATGTATGTATATATAATAATAATCACTATTCCGAACATTAATAATAATACACAATGGGAACTTTTCAGCATTACGCATTCAGATGAAAGAGAGATGAGAATATCCAGTTACCAGGGCAAAGAAAGACTGATAACTGCTTCTTTCTGAACGCACAAATCAGGTTTCAGGCGCTTGATGGAGATGTCTACAGCAAACTTGAGGAGAATTGAACTCTTCTGCCTATTGATAATTTTGGACGATCTTGCGACGTCCACCTCATGACCCGTGTCAAGGAAATGTCTAGTGATAGCACTGTTTAAAGCATTTGTTCCCTTTAGACATAAGCTTTTTGGTACATGTTCAGAAAATCGTAGATGTGCCCTTCCTTCTGTCCTTCCGATGTAACTGCCCCCGCAGATACATGTAAATTTGTATATACAGTTGGAGTTACCATTTTATTCTGCAAAAATTTTTGTTCTTGATTTATTCAAAACAAAATTCAAGTCATCAGAAATCAACAGGGTTATTACGATGATAGTGCAAGTGGTTGAGTAGTTTTATTTTCTATACATAGCTCCGGTTTTTCTAAGTGAATGGCTAGACCTTCAGTGATGCAAAGAAGATGGAGGCGTATTGCCTTCGGCAGGTTGTTCTTCACTCTATAGATTACTTTGAAGAAGGCGTTTATTTAGATGAACAATGTCTCAGTAGGACAGTAAGTGTCCAAACAGGACGTGAGATAGCCGGTGATATCAGAGACAGTAACGCCCAACATTTTATCAACAAATAGGTTCCAGTTAGTATCATGCAACATGCATCTTAGCCGAAGAATATTGTCTTATGAACAGGATCGTCCTTGAGTTTTCTTTGTTATGTGAACAAAAACCCTTCTGTGTAACTTGCTATACACTTTCAGTAAAATACGAATAACGCGATGTTCAGAATTCAGCAAAGGAGCTCTCCTTCTCACTTTATGTATGTCACGATCGGTTATGAGAACCAAGTTTAGGGTGTCTCTCACAGACGTGAGTAGAGACTTCGTAGGATTGCAGAATAAGGAGTCTTTAGGTAAAATATACCTACATAAATCTAAACTGCGCATTCATACTTTTTTGAATGATTCAGATACCCTGTTGCTGATTTCAGGAGAGTATGCTTTAGCTTTGGCTGATTATTTTTGTTGTGATTTATTAATATGATAATTCAAAGTATGAAAATGTTAGCCATGCATTCAGATATTGTAGGATTGATATCTCTGAGACAATATGAGGAACAATTTTAAATTGGTTATTTCGAATAGTTACTTTTATAGCTTTTCTCTAGTGCTGATGCAAACGTATTGTACGTTATTACATCTCGTGGAAGTTGATTTCACCGTTGAAATACTTGAAAGAGTATTAGTGTTGCACGATCGCTAAGCTAGTGGGAAAAATGTTTGAGACCATTTACACACGGTCTGTGTAGTTGGTTATGGGAATTGCGTCTGAATGAAGAACATATCCCTAGCTACAGACCGCCCCATGTGGTATGTCAGGGTATACAATTTTACTGCTTTTACATCCCTAAACACTAGCTTACAACTTCGTCCTGAGACACCCAAAATAAGTTGGATGACCTACGCTACAACGGTGATTGCTTTAGGTCTAACCTCTATCCAAACAACTTTTCTGTCATGGTAAGACCCGCGAGACATTACCTCCAACCAGTGCAGATTTGCAGGATAGTAGCTAACTTTTGTAACTTTTCTAAAGCTCGAAACATACATACTTCAAATAATATTTAGGCAATAGAACCTTAGTTGGCACTTTCAGATCAGTAATGGTACTGAAAGATGCTCCTAAATGTATCACTACATTGAAGTGTATATACCAACGTGAAGTATGCATTTCTTGATAGGGCCAATTGCCAAGCATCTGTCGTTGAGTAGTAGAATGTCCGCGAACCATGACACATGTGATTTGGGTTTCGAACTCTGATAGGCACAAAGCTGTAGCTTGAAACCCCATGCTCTAACTGGAGCTGAAAAGAAGTAAATAAAATAATAAGGAACTTTTAAGCGAACGTTAAGTAGTCATCTTAGACACTTCAATCAAGTCTATATTCATTAAAACTTGTTACTCACATACCTGGTGAATATTATTTAGATGACGAGACAATACAGTAACAGTTGCTACGTCGTAAAGCAATGTATTTCTACAAACCGAATGTGCAATTAAGACACATTTTACAAACCTTCGCAAGACTGCAACAATTTGCCTGCTTCTCCTGAACTTTGATTTCTCCATTTACTTCGCTTAATTAGGCAAATATGTGGACAGTGCTGAGCTTTTATTTTATTTTTCCACCCAAAATTTTTAAATTTTGAAGGGAAGTAAAAAATCAAGATACGAATTATTTGTGTTGTTTTTAGATCAAGGTCACCACTTGATTTCCTTTTCTTTACCTCTGTCTTTCTGTTTTCTCTCGTGTCCTTCAAGAAAGTAGTGGTTTCATTTTTAGCTTGAATTAAAAACAATCATGGACACAGACTCAAACACGCCTATATATATATATATATATATATATATATATATATATATATATATATAGGCCATACTACTATCTCGACCAAAAAGACAGAGTAAGTATTTCTTTTTAATCTTAGATAAGTCAGTTGATGTTTTTCTAAAGCCTAAAGTGTTTTGGTACAAAATGTGAGATTATAAAACAATAGGTAGAGGACAAGTGTGTATACTATTGAGATGTGTATTTGTGTTCATTTGTGTGTGTGTTCTGAAGAGTCTATGTGTCTATGTGTATAAGAAGTGAAAAGTTGGGTGGATACAGCTATCACATAGAAACAAGCACACACACACACAAGCTGAAGTGAAGTAGTAAATTAGTTTTTTTCTTATCAAAAAGAAATTCGATCTCATTTTCCAGTCGGGGATTAAAACTAGCATTTGTATTTCAGTAATTTGTGAGAATAAATTAATTGGTTTTTCAGGCAGATTTGTACGTGTGTGTGATTGAATGTGTGTAAATGTACGAGTTACTAGCATCCACTAAAAAGAGATGAAAGGGACCCTGCCACGTATCGAATGGCATATGAAACTGTTTTGGACACCAGTAACCGTTGGGAAATAGCGCCTGAAGCTGCTCCACTGTCTTGTGGATCAGACTACAAGTCGAAAGGTCATACGGACAACAACCTGCTTCGGTTTGGGCGTCTGGGTAGTATCGGAGCCCTTACTAGCACAAACTATGAGATTTATCTGGCGCATTTCTTGTGCACCAAGTTTCTGTTATAGGAGATAAATAAATAATCTGAGGTAAGTAATGTTGAGTAACTTAACTTAGGTATCTTAGGTGAGATCAAATTCTGTGCCAACACTATCATTAAGTTAACACCTCAACACACTTTTCTTTGATTTGAGAAATCAGTTGTCGCCCAAGAAGAAGCTCACCTCAATTACCACTTCATATATATGTGGAGCTTGTAATCTCAGAGTGAATTCTTAGGTTATCTATACTTAATCTTGACTCAATTTTACAGGTTGTCCTTTAATTGACAATCTTCTATTTCTCAGTTATATGAGCAAACTACCGCCTAGAATAATAACACTTTTTCAAAATATTCGCAGCCGATTTATAATTAAAGTCTTCAACGCTGTGTGGCACCCATTTGAATTATAAGGGAAATAAAGTATTGTGAACTGTTAGAAGTTAAGATTTAATGGGCTATTCGATGTTTTGTCCAGTAGCTAAAGTATCAACAGGCTCGCCTCCCAACCAGGAGGTCGTGATTTCACTACTCGATGGAGATGTGGATTCAGACTGCCTGAGTGTACTTCCTGGTTTTGATGGTTCTCTAACTGACATTGGTTTCTGATGAATTATGACGTGAAATAAAAGTTTTGTCATTGTCGAGTTTACCACTTTCTGATATGTAGTAGTAAACAGAAAACCTGAATTAAAAGATTCCTTTTAACTCACTCTGAACATCTGGAGCACACTATCAGATTATTATTGCACTAATATTCGTTCCTTGAGTTCCGAGTGGAACATAGCGCTTCAGCTACATATCTTTATTTCACTCGGTTCGCTACCATCGCTTTCATCAACCTCCTGACTACACAAAAGCTTTTTTTCTGTCTTCACAGGATCTCTTATGCATCACTGTTAGGCCTATGTTCTACTCTTCGTTTCTGATTCGCGTTCTACTCAATAGATTGATGTGTGAATCTTTTCAACGGTCTACCCACTGTATTTCCAATTCATCTTTATTTCTTTTAACGTATTTGTTAGACTATGGGTCGTTGGTTGGTTTTTTACCTGCTACATTTCCCTATCTGCCAGTTCTTTGTGGTTATCTGATCTTCGACATGGATCTAATGCAGCTGTTGGTAAAAGTCTACAGTAGCCTACTGCAAAAGGTTTTGGTGACACATCAAGTCACCGAAACATACAGAAAAGTTGACTTGACATATTGGTTGAAAATCTGAATTTTTTCCTTATCCTGAATGCAGCAGGTTTCCGAACTGATTTCAGAGTGAAAAAAGTCTGCCTCGCCTTTCCCATCTCGGCTCATGAGGACCACTTTTTAATATCATTTGGAAAGAAAACATGAAATTACTTATCACGAAAAATAATAAATTAAATAATCTAAGAACAACATTAAAAATTACGAGGACTTGGAAAAAGGGAAATTGTTCAGAAAAGAATAAGAGATTCACGATATTCATACAGTATAATTTAGTGTTGAAATTCCCAAGGGAGAGAACAAGAGGAAAACGAAAACCGAATGAATATAGATAACATACCAAGTTACTGTGTGAGTTAAAAAAAGAGGTTTATGAGCAAAGGAATAGCATAACGGTAAAAGACAAGAGATTTGGTAGAGGAATGATTATTTGGAATTTGGTGTCTCTATATGGCGAAATTATGTACACCTTATCTGCACACCGCCGTTTTCACAGACCTTCCGTATTGTGCTATTTCTACCCTTCCTTCGTATCGCGTTTCTTTATCTCCTTCTTGTATCTCCCATGTTTCGCCGCAACACTGACTCATTTGCTCTGTCTGTCGTCAAACCTATCTCTCTGCTATTGGATTTTTTTATGCCGATGAGCATGTCTTTATATACTACCGATATAGCTTATCAGTAGCACGCACCAAAATAAAAGTAACTGGATAAACCGCTTGTGTGTTCACAGTTAAGAGGTTTCCTCGTGTATTGCAAGATCTATTGTGGACAAAAGATGTAGCAGGAAACCCTTCTAATGACTTGGCCTTTTTACCTTATATATCACATTTTGAGGGGATTTTTCTGCCGTTACAGAATGATTTGTGGGAACAAAAAGCTTAAGAATTGAGGCACTTTTTCGTCTATCTCCTTCTTTCAACAATCATATTGTGAGATGTTCTTGTGCACGTCTAGACAAAGGCTATCATTGAGACCTATGTACTTAGCGACACAATGTCAAGTGAACTGATATATGCACGTGAATACTGACAACAGTAGAACATCATGTTTGATGTTTTTATGAATTATAGGTCAGATAAATAAGCAGCATATATATATATATATATATATATATATATATATATATATATAATGGTTTACTACTATCATTATATCATCAGGGGTTGTACAAATTAAACACTAAAAACGAATGTTCAGTTTCTGTCATAATATTTTATAAGGTCAGTGCACAAAAATGAATTCACGTACAAATGATTGTAGGCATATTAATAATAATGTAGTGAACTTGTAAATAAACACTTCTGATGGCTGTTAATCGATTGTCTAGAGTTTAAAAAAACATGAACAGACTTTAATTTTGGAGTAGAAAAATCGGTAGAATCAAATGAAAGGCAGCTTATTATGCATTACCATTGTTCGAGTATCATTATCTCCGACTATCCATCAAAGAGAATTTGTACTGTGCATCAGTTTGCTCTACCTTCCTTCATAGGTGTAAGAGCTGAAAAATATGAAGAGGCTCCCAGATTTTGTGTCCTATCGCTCGTGTTAAGCGTTACAATATGTGCGATTAACACTGAAGTTAAGGAGAGCAAATCAATCGATGAAGTTGTGAAGGTAAATCGACTGAGATGGTTGGAACATGTGTTGCACATACCCAGACTACACCTTCTTTGTCCGGCGGTGTTAGCTGACATAGGATTCGGTTGGAAAATAGTTAGTGGTGGTCAAACTAAAACCTGTCATTAGTCCCTGAGGTCTTAGACACTTGGTTTGAGCCACCTAGGATGATACAGGCTGTTTGGTTGGGGTTTTCGACACGCTAAGAATCAATGGCTTGGGACTACTGGTAAAAAGTCAATGTCAATGGCCCAGATGCAACTTTTTATACTTTTGTGTTTTCCCATGTTACTATTTTTAGTCCCCACACATATGTGCTGGTTATAAACATTTTGAATATCTTTTTCCTCTCATTTCTGTACTTTTGTGTGTTACGTGGAATGCGGCAACTTGAACTGCTGCAGTTTAGTGAAAAGTTCTGTGCTGAATCTCAGTCGGTGATCTATAAAGGAATATGTGTAAACATTAGAAACCACAGATACAGTAGTGCTTGATAGCGGAATTTTTCATTCATCAGGGGATGTACAGCAATACCAAAACATAGACATCTATATAAATTATTTAAATTAATCTCAGCGTGTTTAAGAAAAAACCAAAACAGGATTTTTCTGAACCTTTCGCTGTGCAAGCCACAGCTTCTTCATCCAGAAGAATTATTCGGATTTTATTAACTATCAATTATATAGTCAAAAATTACAAAAATTGAAACCACTTGCTGCTAGAAACTGGTACCAATGGAAAAGTGTAAACAGTCGTAACATAGTTTTAATGAATAATGTGAAATTGTCATGTTTGCGTATTTCTCTGTATGAGTGTACGTATGTTGTTTGTTATGTGGAAAACACGTCAAAACATGATAATATTGCTCAGTGGTCATAAAAATAGGAATGAATTTGTTTTTCTCCCTCATCTGTTTTGCTTCCGTTAGAGTCTGCCATACAGGTGAGGAGTCTATCTCTTCTCTCATAGTATTTGCTGCATTCGATGTGGTTAAAATATGCAAGGCTTCGAAGGTCAGCCTTTCTTTATGTGAATGAAAGTCTCTTCCCGGAATTTAGACATTGTCAAAGTCAGTCTTATGTCCACTGTCTAAAGCATGCATTTTTTTGAATCCTTTAAGTCCCCAGGAGAACATACGTCTTCAAGCAAAGGCCTTGAAGTTTCGGTAGCAGTGGTGAATATTTTTATAGGTCGAGGTTGCAAGCCTAAAGCCCAACCTTCCCTCTTTGCCAGTTTTACTACTGGCTTAACGAGGTAAAGGAGCGTGTCGACCGGGGATCAAATCCCGTACCAAACGCGTGGTTGGGGAGCATTCTACCGCTGTGCCACCAACGCACATAGCAAACACTGCTACAGCTGACCTTTCTTCTGAGCTTTTTAATTCTACTTGATTTCTAGGTTGACGTTTCGAACACAGTCCATGTTCAATCACTCTGACATTCACCTGTCTACTGATCTCCCCTAAATAGCAAACTTCACATTCTGAGCACTTTATCCTATAGATACAGTTGTTTTGTGTCATTTTTGGAGGTAAATCTTTGACATTCGTCCAAGCTTTCTCTAGAGAACCTGTAGGCTTCAAATAGACTTCAATTTTATACGAAGTAAGTACTCTTTGAAGTTGTTCAGCTCTCTCCTTTCAATATGGAATGGCTATCATCAATAGCCAAGACTTTTCAATTTATTTTCTATTTTCCCCTCAGGTTCTTTTTACTGATAATATTATTGAGCAGCTATTTTGGATAACCAGTTCCAATCAAAATTTGTTTTATATTGGATATCTCGTCCTCCATATCACCATTATCAGTTATAATGTTTCTAGCTCTGTAAACGAGATTTAAAGCTACTGAAACTTTCATTCCTATTGGATGGTCTGATTAGAAACTCAAATATTCTTTGTAATGTATTGGTTTCCTGTATATCGTGAACTTTAGTTTCTCTTCAGTTTTTCTTTTTAGAAGACACTCCAGAAATAGAAATGTTATTTCAAAATGTTCATTTACACACGTTATTCTTATTCTGTTGCTCTTTTCTTCCTTTCAGTTTTTCTTTTTGTATTTTTTCATACAAGGACCTTTCATTTCTCACCTTTATCGATTGCCCCTCTATTCAAGATTTTTGCAAAAGACACACAAAATACTACTTAGTAAATTCTTGGTAGTAGTACATCCCGTACAGTGAATAAGGTAATTTCCACATGCATTACTAAATGAATAAACGAGACATTTCATACTGATGGAAATTCAGTGTGATGATGAACACTGATTCCACTTTTTTTTAAGTGAATTCTCTCAGTTAGCAGATATTGTAGATAGCCTATTTAGCGTGTCATTAAAAGCATTTGCAACAGACCACTTCAGACTTCCATTAACACCTGCGCTCTTCACCCGACAGTGAAGATTTTTTATTTTTGATTACATCTTGACTCCACACCGTATTTTTGGTACAGGTATGGAATTTCCAGCATGTGATATCGGTAGACCAAATTTTGCAGGCCGACCGTAGATATCAGGTGTGCGTCGGCAGGGGATTGAACCTCAGACCATTTGCATGGTCGGTGAGAGTCATAACCACTGTGCCACCGACGCACATGGCCAGGCTGAAACGAGAAGCAACAATAAACTCTAGCAGCGAACCAACAGACAAACTACTACCCAATGAATGAAGATGGAATGGACACCAGCTGAGGATACCGTTGAGTGTCATCGTACGCCAGGCACACCACAGAGTGGCAACCAAATAGGAAACGATTAGTTGGACATATGAGGAGAAGATGACATCCTAATGTCAATCGTACAGCCAGCTAAATAGAACTTCAGAGAAGAGGATGAAATGGAGATGTGTCGTTGAATCCCTATATCTCACTGGGAACCTAAGGGATTAATAATATAATCAGATGTATACTGTTGTGCATTCAGGTAACTGTAAGAAAGTGTTATCACCCTCATAACAAGGATTAATAAATTCAGTCTGAACATAACACAGTCGAAGAAGGAGAATAAAAAAATTAGCTGTTCGTAATTTTACGAGTAAGGACATAAGTTATTGGAAACTGAACCTGCTACATTTTCATCTCAGTATACTTGAACAGGTAGAACAAAGTCAGCCAGTTACGTTTGTTACTTTCGCAGGTAGTTGGTCTTTGTATTAAATGGTTAGAGGAACGCTGTTTTTATATCACATGTTACGTTTGAGTGTTTTAAAGGTGTTTTATCAACTTTTAACGTAGCTGGAATATCTGTTGTAGCGTTTGCTCTATGATGATCGAAGACACCTTTTGACAGACTTTATCCTTGCCTGTCTTCACGCATCATTTTGAGCAGTGTGATATTACATAGGCTAAATACTCCCAGTTTTAGTGAGCGCCACTTGGACAAATGAAAAAAACGAGGAATTCATGATGCATAAGGCAGCATATAGCAACATAAAATAAAAAAGATGAAACTGTGTGTGTATGTGTTTGTGTAACTTTGAAACCTTGAGTCTAGATATGAATATGTAGCAACATTTACGGTCAGAGACTAGCAAAATATTCGTTGCCGTCCAAATCAATACCTCAAGATTTTACCAATTCGTAATGTCAAATATATAAATAATATACTACTTTTGTCATTGCGTAAAATGGCAACACTACAATAAGCATAATTTTCAGGGTATGTCATGCAACCACTCCATCATTTTAATTCAAAAATTTCAAACGAAATCTCTCTCAAACAGTTCACCAATATATATATATATATATATATATATATATATAACATTCTCAACTATTGGCAACACACTCTTGTTTAGACTGTATGTCTATCCCCTCGTCTGTTTGGCGAGCTGCATATCTATCGATCCATTGATTCAATTGTTTTGTTTATATAATCACAGAGAGTGATAAAATTCATTTTAACTTCACATATCATTATGAAATACTAGCAATATGCTGTGTATACATAGGCCTGCATTTAAGCAGTATGTACAGAATTTATAGAAATTCCACAGAATGTTTAACGGCAGAAAATTTTCATTTAGTTTTAAATCAGGAACGACAGTTTGAACGGAATAAGATAGTAACATCGTTTATTTAGTTGGCCACTAATCAACGGCATGCTGAGTAAAGAAATTAAAGAGTTTATGCTTAAAACAAATTTAACATACTTTCAAATGTTACATAATGTCAGTTGACAGAAGACTAAAAATTCACGCTCATATAACCTTTACACAGAAGGTTCAAGTCTAGACAAAAAATGAGTGCAAAGGAGTTACGCAATAAGTAAAAGAGGTGTATAAGATGATAAGTAACTAAGAAGTTGAATAGCAATGTGGTGAGTTCAACTGAAATCACAGAATCAAAAGATAAGCAGAATTACGTTGTAATTAAGGAGAAGAAGTTGAAGCCGAAGATTTTGTAGTCAGATAAAATAGGGAGTAGAGACATCGAGTTACCAGAACAAGAAAAGACCGATAACTGTTTCTTTCTGAGCACAAATTGGGTTCCAGGCTTTTGATAGCCATTGCTTCGACGAACTTGAAGAGAAGTGAACTATATTTTCTATCGATAATTTTACAGGATTTCATGGTGTCCACCTCACGGTCCGTATAGACGAGATGCCTGGCGATGGCACTTTTGAAAGCGTTCGTTCCCTCAAGAAATAAGTCCTTTGGTACATGTTCATAAAACCGAAGGTATGCCCTTCTTCCTGTTATCCCAATGTAATTGCTACGGCAGGTAAATGTAAGTTTGCATACACACAATTATAGCTAACGTAAGAAAGGTATCTGTCTACCTTTGATTGCACCAAACAGCATGTTGTCCTATAAACCGGAATCAACTTAGCTGCAGGATAGGTTTTGGCTAGTGAGGTATTCAATTTTCTGTTGACTATTCCTGCAATATTATCACCTTTGAAATCGAGTTGTATGGAAATAGGCTTCTTTTCCACTGTGGTTTGTTTGGTATTGAAGCCTTTACATCTCCCCTTATCAATGAATTTCTGAGAATAAACTTCATTTTTCAACGTCTTTTCGAGAACCGGAATTTCTTTCTGTAATTTCTCTGTAGAACATATCTCCTGACTCTGAGAAAAAGAGTTTTGACCAGTGCTTTTTTATATCTGTTTGGACAGAATCCATTGAATTTAAGTACTGTCATTTCCATTCAGGCCTTCGGCGAATTGACTTCTGGAGACTACCATCTTCCGGGCGTTGTATGCCCATGGTAAGGAAATGAAATCTGAGGTCACATTAATTTAGTTAACCAATTAATTTAGGCTGTCTAGTCCAGGTAGGCATTAGACGAAACCATGTACAGAATATCCTTAAAGTGAATTTACTGCTTATGCAATGTCTTCGTATATGCCACATAGATTTTGTTGTATTAAACTCAACCTGGAAACAACAACACTCTGCCTTGATATGATGAAAAAAATGCGTTTAAATGTCCATTATTCCATCTTTCATGAAACTCATCTATACATGTAGAGTTTCTTAAACAATAACGAACTAACTTCGTCAGCAATGCAAACGATTCTCCAACTTCTTAATGCTGGTTGATGAATATTGTTAAGAGTTTACACTGAAATGAGTAAGAAGTTAAACTAAATATCAGAACTGAAACTAAGCTGTATGATTCATAGACACAAACACTACAACTATCAATCAACAGTGAGTGTTAACGTTTACTCGTTTTCACTTACCAAAATATTAAATTCGGTGATTTCTTTATGAAGAGTCTGAAACTAGGAAGAAACAGCTGTGCAGTACTGCGTCGCTTCCAATGGCTCTCTAACTTATATAACTCTGTAATCAAACCTGAAAAACTAGTCAAATCCCTACCAAATAACACTTGAAGAAAATACATTTTTAATTCGAAGAATATCCAGGATAGCCTTGAAATGGTAGACTAGTGTAGTAGCTGATGACCGAAGATAAATGGAAGCCTAGATCACCATAAAATCAATAATCCAATACTCCAATAGGTGAGCTATTAGATCCAGACACTAATCAATTTATCGGTCTACTGCGATCACATCCCTGGTTATGCATAGGTGTCATACGATTAAGTGTTGATAGGTAAATGTCCATTTAACTGTCCATCAAGGTCTAGTGTTAATTTTAAACATTCAGAATTCAAAGGAAAGATGCAGGTTGTTAAATGATAGTCAGACTATCTAGGATAACCTTATATATTATTCACTGACACAGACCAGCAGAAAAATTTAACTCTGTCTGTCTCTCTAACTTTGTACTTCGGTGTAACAATTTCAACAGCCAATCAAGTATGATAACACTAGAACATAAATCCCATCCCATGTGGTGGCTAAAAATGAAAGTGCTGTTCGGATGGAGAACATAACCCATCAGGGTCTATTGTTAAGCTTTCTAAGGATGGTTATTCCAAGTTTTATGAAGAAATTATAATTTCTTAGAGTACGCTAGACACCCGTTCATGTATAAACTATTTCTTTTATTATAATAATGATAATGTGCCCTTTATGTGAGGCTTTAGGATCACTTAGAAAATTAGTTGACATCAGTCTACAGGAGTTACTGGTTAGAAGTAAACGCTTATTTAATTTACTGAATATTCCAATGATGTATTAAAAGAAAAACATTATTTTTATTTATTTTGATTTTTGATTTCAGCTTGATTCCACACCGTATTTTTGGTACAGGTATGGAATTTTCAGCATGGACATCGGTAGGCCGACCATAGATATCAGGTGTGCGTCGGCAGGGAATCGAACCTCGGACCATGTGCATGGTCAGTGAGAGTCCTAACCACTGTGCTACCGACGCACAAGCGAACAAAGTTGATTTCGATTAAACCTAATCAGGCTTTACTTTAATGTATGTATAACTCTACCAAAAATCTCGCCTAGTTTATTAATTATGGTAACCCAAGAAAGAGGGAAGTTTGGGCATGATGGAACTCACATTTGCTCAAGACCACCACATTCATATTGAAACTTTAAAGCACATAAGAAATAAACTTATTCTCCGTTGGAATTAGAAAGACTGCTTACTTTGAGGACGGGTGACTCCAGTAAGTAAAAGTCTTTGGGAGTACACTAGGAAGATGTTGTTTACGTTAATGGTCACACTAATTATTGCATCATTACACTTGAGTGTTTAGAACAGGTTTCCCATAAATGTATTTTATGGTATCTTCATATTATATTGATAATAGTAAATAAAAGGAGCTTGTATGTGTTTTTATTTAGATCGGATATATTTTACTATGCTTTGGATGCACACACCAGCAAAGGGTTATTATCAATAGCCAAATATGCGATCAGTTATAGGAATCAAGTGACAGCATAAACTTTCTGGTTAGACGACGAATTGACGTCAGTTAAAGTATCCCTTAAAATCAAGGATTAATGCACGTCTATTTTGGAAACCAACATTTGGAAATAATCCTGACATTCCGAAGTATTTTTGGAGATTCTAATCAAAAGTTGTTTAGCCTATGGTCAGAGAGATGAAATGAAATAAAGAAAAGTGTTTCAGATACCCTCCTATGTCGAGTAAGAAGTTGGTAGTACTCAGACCTTACAAGTTTTATACTTCTGGACTGAAATAATACACATAAATTCTATAACTAAATACGGACAACACCAAAAAATTTGCTAATTAGAATAAAATGGTTATTCATCAGTGATCGTTAGCTTTCGAAATACAACTTGTACTTTGTGTTATCAAATTTAATTCTCTTTCTTTGCGTTTTTTTCCTTCTCCGATCTATGACACACAAAAGATATCCCATTTAGCAATTAATAATACTACTAATAGTATTAGTGGTAATAATTCTACCGGAAAGAATTTAGGTCAAAAATGGATTGAAATAGTATCACCAGCTAGCTAGCTAGACTTATCCAGTGAAGTACACAACAATAGCCCAGGTGTGAGTGTGTGTGTGTGCCTGTTTCTGTGTGTATGCTTATGTCTCTCTCTCTATTTGTGCATAATTATGTCTATGCAATGACAATTCGATGACCTGCATAATAAATTAATAACTTCATCTGGAGAAGAAAAAAGCAATCAATGTATAGTTCACTTCCCCGAAGAAATTTCTTTAGGATGAAAAAAAATTAGACTTCGTTTCTTTCGTTTCATTCTTTTACGTTACAAATGGAACACAAAGCTTTAAGCTGGAGCTCTGAAGTTTTGGTAACAGTGGTGTTTATTGAATTGAATTTTTGATTTTCCCGTCGATTGATTGGACCGAAGTGCTCGGTCTCAGGTTGACATGTCGGCTTCTTGTGCAGATGCTTCGACGATGTCTGGGCATTTAGTTAGTATACAATTGGTGGATGGTGGCTAGCAGTGGAATCCAATCAATCGACGGGAAAATCAAAAATTCAATTCAATAATTAATATGACCCGTCGCACAAGAGGTGGCTCTCGTGGCCCAAGTGGTCTAGTGGATAACGCTTTGGCGTTTGAAACTATGGGTACTGGGTTCGAGCCTCAGTGGGAACATCATCACTCACTGAGAAATGCAGGTACATCCAGCTGACGAGTCCCAATTAGGACGAAATGCGCATCCTGGATTCCACTGCTAGCCACCATCCACCAATTGTATAACAGTGGTGTTTATTTTCTTACGAGTAAAGTTCGCCAGCTTCACATCCAACGTTCCTTCTTTACCGTGCCTACCATCGGCCAAAAGAGATTATGGAAGGCGTCCACTAGGAATCGAATGCTGGACTACTAACGTGGTTAGTGAGTGTTCTCTACTGAGACAGTGGACATGATTCGAACCAGTGGACTTCGAATCCTACCATGATAGAGATTTTCTCTCCATCTTCAGTCATCACGCATTATAGTTGGGCATACATTGACCATTTATTTTCACCAACAATACTTTTCTTATATATATGAATATATTTATTCTTTTATTCTTATTTACTCGAAAGAATGAAAAAAATATTAATTTTCTCAACCGAATTGGTTGGTATCATTCATTTACTGTGTGACTAGTAAAACCTTACTCTTTCTTTCTGACTTCTTTTACTTTTACATTCTCATTTACTTTAATGAATAATTTTAAGTTAATAAGGTTAAATTTTAAGTAATCTTGCAATGACCAGAATCTTCTTTCTTTTTTTTTCTTACTCTTTCCCTCACACATATACACACACGTGCACACAGACATGCACACACACAGTCTGTATCACTGTTCTCATGTTCACTGTGAAGAGTATAACTGTCACTTTATTCTAAATGAAATTCTATTAAAAAGATGGAATTATGTTAGATCACGAACTCACTTCATTTAGAGGATCCACTGAAAAGCAGGAAAAGTAGACAGATGTTTCTAGTTGGTCATGTTTTGATCAAGCTTCAAATTAATTGAATCCTTGCAAACCAACAATTGAAAATAAATCTAACACTCACTACGAACTGATTGCGGGATGAAGTTTCAAAGAGTTCCAATGAGAATTCATTACCTCTAGGGTCCATCAGGTTAGTCGGTTGTAATGATAAATACTAGCTAATAACTATGGTTGGTGGTGATACTGTGTACCGTGAATTAGTAGGGGGTAACATTCGTTAGTCATTGGATTCCGCTCCAGTGACTGGATGGCTGATGAGCTTGTCTCATAATCTGAAGGTTGTGAGGCAGCTATTTGGTGCGTACATCTGGAGAGCCTGAAACCAGGATGAAATAGTAGTCCAGTACTGCTTGGTTTCCAATGGACCTTTAACTGATACTAGTTTATGATCTTACTTTGAAATCGAAGAAACCCTTGCAAATTAACAATTGAGAACTTGTATTATTTTGAAAAATCAAGATTTAGACAACCTATTAACATATCAAGGCTCTGAATACCAACACTAACTGTCTCATACTTGTCCAGCTAAGCGATAAAAAGTGTCAGTGTCAATTTTTCTTGGCTTTTCCTTAAATGTACAATTACTAATAATACTAAATTCCTAAGTAAAAAGGAATTTGATGCAAGTCATTATTTTAATTCGTTGGAGAAAGTGAGTAAGAAACCTTGGACCTAAGTTGTCTTCCTATTAGTACTTACTGGCAAGTTTTATCTGCAACATCAAAAGAAGTGATTTTCCCTCGGATATGTGAACCCTCACTACCTAGTTGTTCATTGAAAATAACTCATTGGTGTCATCCTTGACTGCGACACTGGGTGCCACGAGTTCCAATCCGTATGGAGAGGTCAGTTCCATCGATGTTGCAGATATGTTTAGGTCATGGATGCAAGCAGGCATGAATGAAACATTGGTCTCACGCTATTTACCTTTTTTTCCTTCACGTTCCCAGTGGAACATAGGGCTTCAAGCTAGAAGATTGAAGATTCTGTAGCAGTGTTTATTTTTTACAGGAAGGGGTTGCTAGCCTCATGTCCAACCTTTCCTCTTTACCAGAATTGTTTCTGGCTTAGCGAGGTAAAGGAGTTCGTCGACCGGGGATCGAACCTTGGACCATGTGCATGGTCGGTGAGCGTCCTAACCGCTATGCCACCGACGCTATTTACCGATTGCCTGCAACCGTCTAATAATAATAATAATAATTAAAGTGCACTGAAATAGATAATTTCCTGGTAGAATTCAGGCAGAATCAAGACTGGAGACTAGACACATGACACAGATTACATCTTAATGAACAATCAGTGCACACAGTAATAAGACTGAATTTGTTTTAGTATGCGTGCCAATGGCTAGTGAATAAAATTATATAGTAAACGTTGAGAGACTGTCCAGCATTCTGGTGGTTCCACTTTTGTGTCTAAATGCGTGTCAGTATTGCGTCATAAAAGAGGAAATACTTATTATCAACTCATGTTTTCAGAAACACTTTTGAGATGAAGAGATTTCTCAATAAAAAAGTCAACTTACAGGAGACCTACTTAACCGTAGAGGTGCTTATTTACAGTTTTTGTCAACTCTAATAAAAGAAAGACTCGATAAAATGCTTATTTCAGAGAATACGGGCTAAAGGATACGATAGATGATGACAATAAAATATTGGGTCTTACACTTGTACAATGGAGATATCCTTAGAATACTTTGTACCAATATAGAAAACAGACAAATCTAATTCACAGGATGGTTTTTACATTAATTTACTTTATAGACAGGAGAAAGACACTGAAATCTTTCATACTACAGTAAAACATACTACAGAGTGTAAATTAATGTAATCGAAAAATTCAAAGAAGATACTCCATCACAAAGCTTAACACTACAAATAAATACGCTACATCCCAAGTAGTATATGAATTGCATGTGAGTGGACATACACAATGAAGAGTAATAGCAAATTGCACATGAAGGTGGTTGCACATGTATATATGTGATTTGACTACCAAATGTCAATAAATATAGGCAGTCAGGCAGCTATTTACTATGTTTGTCAGTTGCTAAAATAATCATAGACTTAAGCCACAAGATTGATATTAAAATGACTTTCACAAAAAGAATTTCAAGAACAGCATAATGAAATATGCTGAAGCGATAGCTAGTCGTAAATTAGGCAATCTTTCTGCGTATGTCAACAATAATAACGACTTATTCTTACACTTAACCTACTTTAGTAATCCTTATCTGATCATATCACTATGAGTGATGTCAGTTGTCATTCCTCCCTTTTGATTCCCTAGCACAGTAAGGATACATTCCAGATGTGCTCCAGTCACCCTAAAACCAAGCATGTAGGTAATTTATTGTTTTGAAGAGCTGGTGACCATAATATGTGAACAGAATGATATTTGTTGTTATAACAAGATTACTGAAGTTGAAATAATAATGCAGGTCACGGCAGAATTCGAACCGTCGGTCTGCGAATTACTAGTGAGGTACTATACAAGCTGACTATATCCATAACAGAGTAGCAGACAACCCAAGACTATCTAAGCTAGTCTAAACACCATCAATTCCAAAATTACTTAGTAAAAAACGGTCGCGTGTTTTAAAGTCCTCGGAGAAAGAGTACGTTTTTCGCCTTATATACATTCATTGAGTATTAAGTAATGCTTAACGATTCGTATATTATATGTTGATAATGTTCTAACTTTTACAACAGCACGGAGGCTTTTTGTGTTTTTCATACTTGAGTTGATTTCTTAAACAATCGCTTAAAATGTAGTGACTACAAGACAGGATAATATAAACAACCCATTATTCAGCTTTTAGTTAAAACAACATTTAAAATATAGTACAACTCATGAGTTTATGCATATCATTCGCAATGGTCACAACAAAATTGATTATGCATTGACTGATCATCAGGAAGTAACTATTGTTATGCTGCCTGATCCTTAGTACCAAGCGAATTCTGTCAGTTGAGTCTTCAGTATGCTCACCAACGCTAGATGACTTGCCATCGCTGTGGATTTTTCAGTTTCACACTTGACTAACGACTATGAAAAATCTCAGAAACTAATCCCTAGTGAGCAACCATTTCGACTATTAAAGAACCACAGGAAATCAATTGTGGTTTCAGATAGCTCTGTGGTAACACCTCTGAATACACTACTGGATGATGCGTTCACTGGATACCTGAGGGGAAATCAGTACCTTCGAGCTTGTTGTTAAACCTTCATTATGAGTGTAAGTATGCATGAAACGTAAGTCTGATGCTTCATGCCGACTCTTTCCAGACATCTTACGTCAAAATAAAACTTAAGAACTGTAGTCTACAAAATTAGTAATGTAATTTTTGACTGTTGAATTGAATTTTTGATTTTCCCGTCGATTGATTGGACCGAAGTGCTCGGTCTCAGGTTGACATGTCGGCTTCTTGTGCAGATGCTTCGGCGATGTCTGGGCATTTAGTTAGTATTTAATTGGTGGATGGTGGCTAGCAGTGGAATCCAGGATGTGCATTTCGTCGTATTTGGGACCCGTCAGCTGGATCAATCGACGGGAAAATCAAAAAATTCAATTCAATAATTTATATGACCCGTTGCACAAGAGGTGGCTCTCGTGGCCCAAGTGGTCTAGTGGATAACGCTTTTGCGTTTGCAACTATGGGTACCGGGTTCGAGCCTTGGTGGGGACGTCATCACTGACTGAGAAATGCAGGTGCATCCAGCTGACGAGTCCCAAATAGGACGAAATGCGCTTTATCCTGGATTCCACTGCTAGTCACCATCCACCAATTAAATAATTTTTGACTGCTCTATAATTATTTCCGAAATCTAAGAAGCAGCCGAAAATTCACCTTTCTGTTTGACTAACTCCCTTCACAAATGTAATCATTAATGATTTCATCAGGTGATTATAGCCTTTTTCTACTCCACACATCTGCTTGCATAGAGTTTTCAACAAATCTCGATCTGTTATGAAGTTGGTCAGTAACTTCATCATCACAAGACTGCAGCCGCAATAAGAACCACTCACTGTAAGATTCGATTGATTGACAATCATTCGAGTTTTAAACGGAGAGTTTTTGATTGTAACTGTGATGCTATTGTGATAAAGTCTCTCACCTCATAACAGATCAAGATGTGTTCAAAATTCAATGTAAGTATGTGTGTTCTGAAGGTTCCGTGTACATCTTGTATATAAAAACGTGGAAGCACATAATTCAAGTCGAGCAAAACCTTCAGCCAACAAATTTATCATCTAAAACACCATTCGTGTGAATTTGAAAAAAAACCTTATCGAAAGAAATCTTAGATTTACTTGCTCACTCGTGATGAGATCAGTTTAATCATATACTTGTACTTCTACACTTTGGTACGTGATTCAATAAATGTAATGATGTATGATCACTTTTCACCTTACTTGTATGATAACCTATCCTTCTATTACTCAACATAACGACAATTTTCTTTCGTGGTCAAAAAATGTTTTAGACTAAGTTTCTCATACATGTATGAAAATCAGTATATCAGATACACTGTGAAACTGAATGTACAGATTTTGAAAAGTACTTTAAGCTGCTGCCTTGGGGATTAATCACAAACGAATAAATATAAATCTTCGATAATCTTTAGTTTATAATGTGAACAATCGAATAATTTCAAGCCTTTTTATCATTATATATATATATATATATATATATATATTCTGGTTCAAATCTTACAGCACAGCTCATCTATCTTCATTTCACTTTCAATCAAAAAGCATCACTGACTGGATGGATTCATAAAAGGCATTCTGTAAATTTAAGACGGAGAAGGTGTGGAAAGAAGGCAGTCAGCTCTCTATCTTAACTATATATCTGATTTTCAACAAACTGGAAGATATGCGATTAAAAAGCAACAAGTCGGAAGAAGAAGCATCAGAGATAGGCCTTCAGGTGAACACAGCAAAACCAGAGTTGATGAAGATTCCTGGCGAACACCAACAACAACAAACAACAATCAGAATAAATGGAAGAAATCTGAAAGAGGCAAACTCCTTTACCTACCAACCTGGAATAATTGTTTCAAAAATATGCGGAGCTGATTAGTACATCAGAGCGAGAATCGAGAAAGCAAAGCAAGAATTCATTTCTCTCAAGTCTGTGTGGAGGTCAACAGCACTAGGCATCAAAAATAAGATCCGGATTTTCAAATCCAATGTGAAGTCAGTGCTACTATGCGGATCAGAGACTTGGCGAGTCACGAAGGCCACTTGGAACAAACAACAGACGTTCATCAACAGCTGTCTTTGCTCAACACCTCACTCAAGATCAGATGGCCGGTCAGAAAAGATCAGCAACAGAGTTCTCTACGAGCGAACCAACCCAACAGAAACCGATTTTGCAACAAATATGTAGCAGTTAGCGGTATTACTGGATGAGTTGCAAGTAGCGTTCGGTTCTAGAGTTCCTTGAAGTAATCAGTCCATTGTTTTCCTTACTTCTCCTCTTTGGAAACTATGTTCTCTCCACTATCTTTCACCGGTTTCAACTGGACTAATCTCTGCCAGTTAGAGATCTCCCCATTTGATATAGTGTCCTGAAGTCTCTTTTATCTCGAGCCTGTTATGCTTCATTTGCCAGTGCATCGTAATATTGTACTTCGTCTTTCCTAGTATTCTAATTCGCGCCTTTTTCCAGTGCTTTCTGGGTTGTACTCAGCTTATCCTTACGTTATTCATCTCTGCACTGATCCATTATGTGCCTCACCATCTCTCTCTCCTTTATTGGGTTTTAAGAGTTCGTAGGGAAGCATCTCCTGTTTCGCCTTTTCTTCTTGCCTTTCTACACCTTTTTCTTCTACGTTAACTCCATAAACTTCTGGCATTTGTTCACACAGGTCTCCTCATTGATGCTACACAATATCTCCAACTTTGTTCTGATGTCTATAAAGAATGTATCCTTTGTAGTCCTGTTCCGTAGTTTCTCAGCAATCGATTTGGATTTCTGTCTATCTCTAGTTTATTTTAAGGCTTGCAGCTTAACCATGACGCTCCCTTGCACTAGATCATATTCTGAGCACACATCTGCTCTTCTTGACTTTATGTCCAGAAGGTTGCATGCGTCTCCACTGCATTGAGATTGAGAGGAATTCTCTCTGGATTTTGGTATTTCTCTCTGGTGAAACTCATGTTGCCTTGTGTGCATTCTTGTGCTTGCACACGCTGCTTCCATTGAACACACTATTGAAGACGCAGAGGCTTGTGAAGATCATATGAAATTATCTCAACAATTCGTAGTATATTCATACCGTGAGTTAGTTAACCTTGACACATCGTTGATTCAGCTTCCGCTTAAGAGTTTCAAGATGTGGTTGCCACATTGGAAACTGAGTTTCGTGCACTCAGACAAGGTTGGTGTCCTTTTTTAACCCGAAAGTCATCATAAGTTTCTAGTCCTTTGGCTATGATATTTATTAGGTAGGTATTTACTGTGTTTGTAATTTCATGGGTTAACGAACTTTAAAAAATACAGTGATTATGAATACGCGAATTCCACAAGAAGACACGTCAGCAACAGAGAATTAATAATGCCTTTATTGTTTGGAGTATTCGGTAACTGATGGTTTTGGGAAGTCTGTTAGGTACACGGTAGACGACAGAAAAAGATTCATCGGTACGCGTTTTGTGGTCTATTGGCCCCTGGTGAGCTAATATCAAATTTTTACTGCTTTTTATCTTAACTTTATTTATCCACACTGACAACTGCTTACAAGTATGAAAAATTAGGTCCCGACAGTAATGCTTGACATAACTGCAGCAACTGAAATGAATACCTCATTGATCTGATCGATTATTGTGAGCTTATGTGAGTCATTTTCACAAAGGATGGATGTTTCATTCATATATCCGCAATAAAAATGTGAAGCTTTTGATAAACTTCTTCAATGAACCATCATTCTATGATGAGTTAGCTACTTCTGTATCACTTCTATTGATAAATCGAATTCAGTGTAAGAGAATGAAAGCTCGGAATTATTGAACCTGTTTCAGCTACGTTTAATTTCACATCGAACAGTTTACTTACTTTTTTATTTCATTTTAATTTTATTATAGCTTCATTCCACACAGTATTTTTGGTACAAGTATGGAAGTTTTGAGAATGTGAAGTCGATAGTTCAAATTTTGCAGACTGACTATTGATATCAGGTGTGAGTCAGCTGGAGATCAAACCCCAGATCATGTACTTGCTCGGCGAACGTTCTGACCACTGTGCCACCGACAAACATATTAATAATAACTGCGCACACTAACTCATTTAGAAATATGAATGTTTGGTATTAGATGGTTGAAGCTCATCGGTAGGAAGCCTTGATTGACCTGATTTTCGTGCTAATAGGCACTCACTAGTCGGCAAGGAATATCTACGACCTTGAAGGAGATTAGAACTCAGGCATGCGTTCCTTCAAGGTTGCAGATACGCCTTGCTGACTAGTGAGTGCCAACTAGCATGGAACTTAGGTCAGGCAAGGCTTCCTGATGATCACCTCCAACCATATGATATCAACCCCTAGGGATGAAAGAAAATAATAATAGTGTAGGGCCCTAAGTTAGGGCGAAACGCCTGTTTATTACTTCATGGCTTTCAATGGTTCCTTAATAGATGTCTGTTAGTCACGAAGTTTGCACTGAAGTTCATCAAAAAACCCACAAAGCTAAATAACTTCCACTTATCCTTTTATCGACGAAAGCAGCTATTTCAGGTTCTAATTTGGAATGAAACAAAGAACGAATATAATTAGAAAACGATTTAGTCGTCTGGTAGTTACGTGTAGGGTTTCTTCATGGGACCAGTTGAGTTGATACGGGCAATCGTGGCGTCGGCTGAAGAGGACGGCAAAGAATAGAACGAAACAGTGATATGCTCCTGTAGCCCTATGTTTCACTCGAAACCTAAGGCTCTGATAATAAATAATTCTGTTGATGATTAAAAATGGCTTTGAATCTTAACTACATAAAAAAACCCTTTAAGTCTTTTTGATATTCGATTTCTCCTTATTTGAACTAACCAATATAAACTCTACATTGTGTAATAATAACTTTGCACAAAACAGCGGAAATACATACAGTACACCTGATTTATTTCACTACTGCAGAGAATTGGAGCATGAAATTTAATAATGGTTCATAAAGTAATTTTTTTCGTACAAATGTAATTGAAACTTTGCAAAATAAAATTACAGAAAAGTACAACTCAAGTCATCTAACCACTACCAATAAACGCTGACCTGCATTTATTTTTTATGGACTATTTTTGATTAAGTCGTGGAATTCTCTCATGTGGGATAAAACAAGAAAATGTCATTCAATAGCCAAGTAAATAGCTAGTTTACTCATTCAGTTATTAGTGTCATTCATAAGTAAAAAATTTCAAGAAACTCCAGAAAAGGAGAGAATAAAGTTAGTCTTTTAACACGACAAAGTGAAAGCACAATAGTTAGATTGAGGGATTTGTGAGGATTTGGATTAATTTGATTTCAACTATTATATTTTTCATCATGAACCAACACTAGTCAGAGAGACCATTGAAAGACACCACTAGAGAGATATGGACAGCTGTTTCATCCTAGTCGAGGAATATTTAGCAGTGTGCACTCATGGCTTTACCCCACAGGTATCGAAACTGGATCGTTCAGGTTTCAGGACGGGAATGTAGTGACCAGTGAATTCTAGTGTTGTCACTTCTCTACCCTCAGCCAGCTCCTTCGTTGAGCATCCAATTCACCTTGAATTTTCACTTAAATGGCTGAATGGTCAATGAGACTGGCCTCGTAACCTGGTGGCGGAGGATTCGATCCCTCAGTATGCATAGCTGGGGAGGCACAGTCTAGGGCGAAACAGCTGTCCAATGCTCCCTGAAATCCAATGATCTCTCTGACTGATGTTGGTTTATGACGAAATTTAACAACTGAGAAGAACAATAATTAGATATTTAGCATTTTGAAAAAAATAATATTAACAGCTTTATTCCAAACAGTATTTGTGGTACAGGTATGGAATTTTTAGCGTGCATTACAATATATTGCATCGAATTACCTCATAAATTTTATAAGATTTTTTAAATAAAAAAATAAATAAATAAAAAACAACGCCAAAAAAATAAAAGATAAATAAAAATAAAAAACAGCGTAGCGTTTACATTTCAAACAATGCACCACAGGATATGAAATATAAAGTTGGTGTGTGATAGAAGATGAGAACAACAGTGTAATAGTAACGAGGAAAGGAAAACAAAAACTAATGGGACTATTTGTTAGAGTGCCGCAGTAAGTTTATCGTGTCATACCTAACGGATTTCTCATCACATAACAGCTGTGCCAGATATGGTATTGTGGAGATTTTGTATTTGGTAGTCCTAGCATATAGCCTCCTATAGCTGCTTCTAGTTCTACCAGATGAAATGCAAGGAGACAGCTGCGTATAGAGAGGATGCTCGGGGTCTGACAATATTGTATTCGCTAGTTTCTTACATGACATTATATGTCTATCCACAATAGTGTTAACCAGTTGGTTTAACGATATCCCACTTGCCCTACTAACGGCTTTTAGTGCCCTTCTCAGAAAAGCAAAGTCTTTCTTAAGTAGTCCAGGAAAGATTATTGAATGGCAGTAAAGGGGGATGGGTAGAATACAAGAATTTACAAACTGAGAAAGTAAAGACTGCTTTATACCAGACTGCCTAAATTTCCTAATGTAGAACGTTAAGCGAAACATCTTTCTAGTAACTAGCAAGATGTGGGAAGACCAGGAAAGATCGGTGGAAAAACTCAGCCCAAGGTACTTGACATTAGATGTATTTTCAACCTCTGTGCCGTCAATGATAGTGGGGCCATGTGAGCTAACTAGTTGCTGTAGGTCACATTTACGTCTGAAAGTGAAATTGACTACCTGACATTTAGACGGATTAAGCTTAAGTCCGTTTGAAGAGGACCACTGACTAATTTCCGACAGAAAGTTATTTAATTTGGAACAATCTGACTGAGAGTTGACAGGCATAGAAATAGAGAGGTCATCGGCATACTTAACAAAAGTGGCTACATCAGAATGAGGCAAGTCATGTAAGAAAAACGAAAACAAAAAGGGAGAAGGAACACCAGCTAAAGTAAGTGAGGTAGTGGAGGACTTTCCATTGTAGACGGTGTACTGCTTCCTATAAGAAAAATAGGAATGCAACCACTTATTTGTCCAGCTCTCAGCCTGTGTTGCAGCAAGCTTACTTAGCAAGAGAGACCTGGGAACAGAGTCAAATGCAGATGTGTAATCAAGGAAGGCACAGCGAACGTATTTAGCTCCTTTATCTAAACTAGAGACTATGCTATGGTGGAGGACAACAGCGGCATCTAACGTACTCCTACTATGTTTATAAGCAAACTGGTTGGGGTCGTTGAAAGGCTTTAAAGAGGGTTCAAGATTAAGTAAAATAAGTCTTTCCATAACTTTCAAAAAGGTTGAGGTAATTGCAATGGGTCTAAACTTAACATTAGGTCCACTTGTTGATTTAGGCACTGGAACGATCTTGATATTTTTCCATGATTCAGGTATAATACTTTTGGAAAACGATTCGTTGAAAATGTCAGTTAATGGGGAACACAAGATGTCGGCACACTTCTTAAGGATAACAGCAGGAACACCATCAGGACCAAGGGACTGAGTAGGTTTGAGAGATTGAAGACACTTGAGGACATCATTCGTGTTAAAGCATGAGAAGCAGTCATTATTTACACTATTTGAGTTAGGAATCATAACATTTGCTGGAATACATATGAAGGATTCATTAAGCATGTTAACATCTACAGAAATATCATTCATCATTTGCTTACCACCTGTGATTTCCTTTAATAACTTCCACATATTTGATGGGGATTTACATGAAAGAAACTTCTGGTTATAGAGAGCATTCAATCTTTGTAATTCAAGCTTAATCAAAGTGTTCATTCTCTTAACACCAGATTTGTTTTTCATTTTGAACAACCTTTCTTTTTCACGGCGGAGCTTTTTGAGTTGAGAAGAGGAGAAGCGATCGAATTTTAAGAAGATTGTCTCTTTTGGACAACAAACATCAAGACAGAAATTAAGATAATGTGTTATGTTGGCAATTGTGTTATCAAGAGCTTGTTCAGTAAATAGATCCCAGTTTGTGTCTTTTAACATGGACCTTAGATTCAGTATGTTGTCATGGGAATAACATCTGTGTTGTGTTTTCTTTCCAAGGTGTGAGAAGACCCTTTTGTGCTGCTTTCCATATACTTTGGGCAATATTCTTATGATACAGTGATCTGAATTTAGTAGTGGGGCTCTTTTCCGAGCTTCAAATATTCCTGCGTCATTTGTAAACACAAGATCAAGAGTGTTATCCATTCTAGTCGGGAAGTTGACAATGTTATCGTGTCCAAGTGAAATTAGGAAGCTGTGATCACTAGAATTAAAATCACCAGTAACTATAGACAAGGAATTTCCGAAGGAGGTGGCAGCAAGGGAAGTAAATTCATCCGCAAATAAAGATAATTCTGTGGAGTTGCATCCAGGAGCAATATAAATGTTCGAGATGTAAATGTAGTTGTATTTTGACAAATGTTTAGGTCGACACTTAACGGTGAGACAGTCAATATTGTCACTAGAGAATTTGAAACATACATTATTAGACGTACACCATTGTGAATTGATGAAGATGGCGACACCGCCACCGCGTTTCTTCCTGGAACTACACCGATCTTGTCTGAATAGTTTGAAATTATTTAGATACACTAGATTGTCATCATATAGATCATGAAGCCATGTTTCTTGAAGTGATATGATCCCAGTATTATGATATATAATGGAAGACACAAGCGATTGAAGACAGTTAATTTTAGCCGGCAGGGCGCGACAATTAGTACTCATAATTGCGGGAACAGTCATGAATTGAATAGGGGTATTTTTTTATGCTCTCTGCCAGCCGGCATGATGCTTTTTCTTGTCTTTTTTATGGAGTTGCAGATCAGTAGGTTTTAAGGATATTAAATATTCACGAGAATAAATAATCCGATTAGAGGTCATATTTGAATAAGATTTAGTGATTAAAAATCAATTAGAAATGAGAAATTAGATGCAATATGATTTGTAATGTTTAAGGTAATTGGTAGCCCAAGATTTAAGCAGGACGCCAAGGTCGATCAATATTTTGAGTGTTAATATAGATAGGGACTCAAATGGTATTCATATGTGGCATGGAATTTGCATTTTTATTTACCATTGAGAAGGCGAAACAAATTTTAGAGCGTATAATCGAATTTACTTTTTCTAATTAGCGTCCAGTCATTAGCTATTTGGAAATTCAGCCTATCTTGGGGTAGATTCTTGGCACGACCCAACATGAGTTTGGTAGCTATTGAAAACTCGGCTACCCCGAACATTGCATTTAAAAAGCTATGTGACATACTCATTGTGTAAGTGCCGATTACACTAACCAATCGCCAAAGTGGAGACAGAAATGGACCAGTGACTTTCTCGGTCAAGTGCTCAAACTACTGAGTCGCATGTTCAATGAACAGACATGTGACAGTAGTTGAAACTGTTGCCTTTCGAAATGGTGCTTCTGCAAATGGTTCAGCTGATCCTTAGATAGATTTCGTCACTAGCCGACACTAATTATTCAATGACTGAAAATTACTGTCCACTAGATAGCTGTGTCATCTCAGTTTAGGACACTTCAACAGTGCGTACGCATGAGCCCATCTAGGATCAAAGTTGCAATTTAACATTCAGTTACTGGGTTATACTTCATGATAGATAGAATTCAAGTGGCTGAATGACACATTACCAGCAGAAGGTTTTGACCTCTATCTATGGTGGGATTTTGAGTTCACACTGCTCTCCAAAGCCATGAAGAAGTAAATATTATGTGTTCTATTTCTCATGTTGTGCACTTAACAAAATGGAATCACCAGCCACTGAGTTTCGTTTGAATGTACTTCGAATCCAGTTCAGCGACATAATGACTGGTTGCTCATATCAAATTTATGCCAATCTGGCTTTTCTTTCGCTAAGTACTTCTCTTCATAAGTAACTTATGAAGAGTTCGAAAAGATATTAGTAATACGTTACGCTAAATTCTAAGCACGGTTGGATTTTTAGCTTTTAACATCTGTCAGCACTATAAAACCCACTAGTAATAAGAAATGAAACCCTTTTTAAGTGACTTTAGTGTTTTAGCCTCAAACTCCTTCACACTATGGACCCGTGACCTGGCAGCTGCTCGGGTTCAATACTACAAAAATACTCACGGGGTACATATCCTTTCATCAACCAAGCTTGAATTCAGTGCCTAAGAGTTTCCAATGCTTTTCTTCTTACAATATTGCACCAGCTCTGTCTTATGTGACCAGTTTATATCTGTCCTCAAACCTAACATAGCAGAAAATTAAAGTTGTTGGTTATCATTTGAGAACCCTAGGTAATACACCTGGAATCTAATTATTAATAAACCGTAAATGAAATCGATTTCTCAGGTTTGGGGATTTCAGAGTAAATTGCAACCAAACGAATTTGATGGTAACATAATCACGAAGCGTTTCATGCACTCTTCAAGCTACCAATGATTCGAATAACCCAGTTCAAATTAGACACACACACTGCAAGAAAAAGTATTTTTGCAATGTGAGTCCACTTAAACATAAATTGTTATGAGTAACAGCAAAAGGCTACTAAATTATTGACACTGACATTTGGAAAACTTTGTCCACACTCTAAATCATTTATAATTTTATATATTAGAAAACGCCTAGCAAGATACTAGATAATCTTCTCCAAAGCAAGAAGAACACAATCTGGATTATATATATCCAAACCAAGTTCACTTTTAACGGTTTGAAAAAATTTGGGCATTGGGTATATGATATTCATTATAATAGAGGTTTTTTGTATTTCCCAATGAATGAAAAAACAAAACGAGATTGTTTTTACTGACGTTTCGCTATTTAATGCTAATAGCTTTCTCAAAGTATTATTAAACCGGAATTTACAAAATCTCAGCATATATATAACAAAGAATTAGGGGGTGAGAAAAATATAGACTTGACAAGTATTTCACAGCCTACACTTAGTTTAGTTACCTTTACCTATTCTCGAACTTGACAACCAAAAATGACCCCAGACTAACGAATGATGATCAAGTTAGTAAACTTTATTTTGATATAATAACAGATATACTATTACCTTTGATATTTGGTTTGAACGATCTTCATTGTTATTTTGACTTTCAATATGTCCTTTTAAGTTGAACTAAGTCTATATTTTTCTCACCCCCTAATTCTTTGTTATATATATGCTGAGATTTTGTAAATTCCGGTTTAATAATACTTTGAGAAAGCTATTAGCATTAAATAGCGAAACGTCAGTAAAAACAATCTCGTTTTGTTTTTTCATTCATTGGGAAATACAAAAAACCTCTATTATAACACAATCTGGAGTTTAAAATGTGAACATTTGATTTCGAGCTTATGTTCATCTGCAGGCAGACCAAAATATACAGCATAGGATTAATGAAATAAGAATATAAATTTTTTTATTCTGTTATCAGAAGGTAGGAACGAGGATTGTTGTTAAAAAAAGCAAAAGTAGGTTAAATGTTATAACATAAAGAGACATGAATAGCACGAAGAGAAAGCAGTTATTTGCTAAACATATTCGAAAAATTTTGATAGACGACTATTCCAGACACATAACAGCTTCAGTTACCGACAACTAATCTATTTGGAACACGAAGTGGATATTCAAAATGCGTTTACCACCATTAACAAGCGAAGAAGTCCAAACTGGTGTCAACTGACGCAAACCTAACTAGTGTATACAGAAAGAAACCGTGAGAAATCTCCGCTCAATCTAGTGACAATTATTTCACCCAATACATATTAATAAGCTCTGTTTGTTTTGTCTGTTATTAACAATTCTAATTTGACCAGTAGATTTCAACTTAATTAATCTCTAATGTCCTCTACATACCAACTTGTATGCTATTACTTAATCGAATGGACCTCAAACGGTGATGAGCAATAGCAGCACAGGCAAAACTTGGGGTAGACAATGCAGGAATAGCACTCATCGTTGGATCCAGAGGTTCTCGAGGAAATGAATCAGAATTGTGAAGTCTTCGCAAGCCTCTGAGTCTTCAATAGTGTGTTCAATGGAAGCAGCGTGTGCAAGCACAAGAATGCACACAAGGCAACATGAGTTTCACCAGAGAGAAATACCAAAATCCAGAGAGAATTCCTCTCAATCTCAATGCAGTGGAGACGCATGCAACCTTCTGGACATAAAGTCAAGAAGAGCAGATGTGTGCTCAGAATATGATCTAGTGCAAGGGAGCGTCATGGTTAAGTTGCAAGCCTTAAAATAAACTAGAGATAGACAGAAATCCAAATCGATTGCTGAGAAACTACGGAACAGGACTACAAAGGATACATTCTTTATAGACATCAGAACAAAGTTGGAGATATTGTGTAGCATCAATGAGGAGACCTGTGTGAACAAATGCCAGAAGTTTATGGAGTTAACGTAGAAGAAAAAGGTGTAGAAAGGCAAGAAGAAAAGGCGAAACAGGAGATGCTTCCCTACGAACTCTTAAAACCCAATAAAGGAGAGAGAGACGGTGAGGCACATAATGGATCAGTGCAGAGATGAATAACGTAAGGATAAGCTGAGTACAACCCAGAAAGCACTGGAAAAAGGCGCGAAGTAGAATACTAGGAAAGACGAAGTACAATATTATGATGCACTGGCAAATGAAGCATAACAGGCTCGAGATAAAAGAGACTTCAGGACACTATATCAAATGGGGAGATCTCTAACTGGCAGAGATTAGTCCAGTTGAAACCGGTGAAAGATAGTGGAGAGAACATAGTTTCCAAAGAGGAGAAGTAAGGAAAACAATGGACTGATTACTTCAAGGAACTCTAGAACCGAACGCTACTTGCAACTCATCCAGTAACACCGCTAACTGCAACATAACTGTCAGCAAACATCGACAAGAATACAAAACTCTTCGGACAAAGCAACGAAGAACGATTCATCCATTAAATATGCCAGAGACATTGGAGATGCATGGGACGCAAGCTCAGGCGACTGCTGAGTGATGTCAAGGGTCAGGTCCTCGCTCATTTGGAACCTGGGTGGAAAGTGGCAAGTTGGGCATGTATCTGACAGTGATATGGAGAAGATCGTGTGAGTATTAGAAGAGAAGTCAGCATACAGAGGAGAGCAGAAAACAAGCTGAAATGGAGATGCGGTGTTGAAAACGTAGGTTTCACGAGGATTCAGATGGAGTAATAATAAGGAAAGGATTATACAGTAATATTAACTGATGATGTTTCGAGCACAAACTATTGCCCATAATTATATCAAGTTGATATCAACAACACTGTGTGATTTATCAAAATAAATGCTATCCGTAATTGAGTTATACTCTACCACAGTGCCCAAGGTTTATACTTCTATCAATAAGGAAAGGATTTTCTTTATTCACTGTACAGTCTTTTGTAATATTTTAATGGGCATCTTTAATCATTTATTTTTCTTGAAAAATTATCTAAAACAAAAGCAAATTATTAGATTAAACAATTATTTATTAGTTCAGTTAATCAACCAGTTTTTTAATTCGTTTTTTCTTACTTAGAATGAGTCAAGGTCATTTTTTTAATGATTAATTTTAACTTGTTGACCTTAAATGTTTAAATGCCCTCGATCATATCTAACATACTGGTAAAGTGGATATATAAGCCAAGGGATTTGCGTGCTTGCTTCTATTTCTTAAGAAAATGTTGCTACTATTTTAGCATAAAGAATGTCTAAGTATGTGTATATCTGTTTTACTGAAGCTGGCGGGTTAGAAGGCTTAGAAGAAAAGAAATTGAGATACATGAGGAAATGGAAACTTCTAATCAGTTTTCATTATTGATTACTGTTGAATTGACAAAGTTTGAAAAGTGAAATTAGCGCAAAAACTGCATTTATGTATCACATTATTCCCTTAGGTTCCCAGTTGAACAAAGGGTTTCAGCAAAACATTTCCATTTTATCCTTTTCTGAAGTCCTTTTAGCTGGTTCCACAACAGCTTATAACCTCTTATCTCCTTCTCCTCCTCACCCTGGAATCTATTCCCAACTCATGGTTCCTCAATTGTGCTTCATTTGAAGGTATGCCTGGCACTAAACGACACTCAACGGTCCTCCTAGCGTATGACCGATCTATCTCCATTTCCTACCATATGTTTCTTTGGCTCTGGTTTGTTGGCTGGTTCGTTGTTGGATCTCCTTGCTGGTAATCGTTTCTAGTCGGTCGTCTGATCTTCAGTTGGTATGAACATCTGGAGCCTACCATACATAGTTTTCATGTCATACAATCGAGTCTGTGAATCATACAAAGCTGGCTAGTTTTAATTAGTATATAAACAGGATAGATCATAACGTTTCCTTCCCTAATTAATTCATCAACTGATAGCAAACTAGACGCTTTGTATTCTACATTAAATCAATGAATTAAAGCTTGATTCAACACAGTTGATAGGTACTATTCCGAATCGATTCAATCTGCTCATTATCAAATATCCAAAAACAGATTATTGAATGGAGAATATTCTTTTCGATAACATCTCCTTCATTAGATTCTACAGTTGTATGTATCCATTACAATTTAAAAACATTATTTTTATTTGAATAAGGCATTAAGAAGACAAATTTCGCGAGATGATATCATTTCGTAGTTTCTTTACAACCGCTCTACAACTAACATGGTTAACAATGATAAAATAAAGTTCATGAAAATTACTCAGTTAAATAAAAACGAAAGTACATACTAATGACCAATCATATTAAGATAGGTCATGCAGTCCAGGGTAGGCGAAGATTGAAGTCTATTGATTTTTGTATACACAGTTTAAGCTGTATATGATTAATCCAAAGTGCTCCCATCACCTTCAATAACCTTGAATTAGAGTTATGTGAATTAATTGTGAAACAGTCATTAATATTGATTTTGTGACCAGACATTAATAAGTGTTTTGCAATGGATGATGCTGGATTTCTACTAAGAATAATCGCGTTAGGATTTTCGATATGATTTACAAGCATATGATTTACGACCAGATTATGCAGTTGACAGCTCAAAGACTTCGGTCAGTCATCAAATGCACATTCTACGCCGCATCTCTTTTTCTCACTTGCTGAACATTTTTCATCCCTGTATCTACGATTAAAGGACGAAATTCTGTGGACTCTTCTTCAAACTGTATCTACAAGTCCACCTGCAGCTGCGGTGACACCTATATAGGTAGAACTAACAGAATGTTCCAATGTCGTCGAAAAGAACATGTTCCAAAAAATGGCTAGTAAATCATATCGAAAATCCTAACGCGATTATTCTTAGTAGAAATCCAGCATCATCCATTGCAAAACACTTATTAATGTCTGGTCACAAAATCAATATTAATGACTGTTTCACAATTAATTCACATAACTCTAATTCAAGGTTATTGAAGGTGATGGAAGCACTTTGGATTAATCACATACAGCCTAAACTGTGTATACAAAAATCAATAGACTTCAATCTTCGCCTACCCTGGACTACATGACCTATCTAAATATGATTGGTCATTAGTATGTACTTTTGTTTTTATTTAACTGAGTAATTTTCATGAACTTTATTTTATCATTGTTAACCATGTTAGTTGTAGAGCGGTTGTAAGAAACTACGAAATGATATCATCTCGCGAAATTTGTCTTCTTAATGCCTTATTCAAATTTATCAAAGGGACTAATTGTTTTAATTATTTTTATTAACAACATAAATGTTCTTTAAACAACATCAAATCAATAAGACTGACAGAATACGATTTAAAACATGTAATAATGTGCACCAGTATTACACTAAATTAGACATCAGAAAAATTAAGAAAACTAATGGTTTGTCCTCAAGTATTGGTTTGCAGGGATTTGATTGATTGGTTACAGGGTTTCGTCATGAGCTGAGATCGGTTGGAGAACCAATGGAAAACTAACTAGAAGTACTGGACAGCTCTTTCGTCCTGGTTTGGGACTCATCATCAGTACGCACTCACCGGGGCAATTGAATTAGGCCCTAGTGGCTTAATGGTCTATGAGCTCGCCTTGTAACCAGAAGGTCTTGCGTTCTAACCCAACTGAGTGCGAACTGATCAACAGTCCCAAACTAAGAAGAAACAGCTATCCAGAACTCCATAGGTTTTCCATTGGTTCTCTAAATGATGTCAGCTCATGATGAAATACTGCGTATATATATATATATATATTATCGAGCTAACAAGCACTTCAGTTAACCAGTTAAAAATTTAAAAATCGTTTATTGTTTTCTGTTATCAACTTCCAATGGGATTCAGAGAGCGAGTCCTGCCTTACTTCTTCGATGTTTGTGAGTGTGTTTCGGTGTGTTGACCTGTACAAGCTGATGGATATGTTGAAGAATTGAGGGAAACTGCTAATCTCAAAGCGAATTTTATCACGGACAGCTATCATTGATAAAAATTCAGCAAAACTAAATAGCAGTAGATAGGCATATCATTCGAAATTGGTGGTTGTTAGCAGAGTGTATTTACGGTTCTGTGTGTATAGTAGAGGTTAACCCAAATACTTGTTAAGTGCTATCGAGACTGTATCGTGGAAATTACTCTGAATTCCAGCGAAAAAAGCTCTACGGAGTTTTATTCAATTTTTAGTGGAGTCAGCTTATGTCGATAAATCTCTAGAGATTAATACTTTGATACTTTTAAGAGTAAACAGCACTTACAATTCCATTTACTGCAGTATTACTTTTTCATCACAGAAACTGGTTGTTCTGAAAGGATTGTGAATTAGAAGTGAAATATTCACGTATATTTCACCGAATGAAACTAAATGTAGCTTCCTATTTCTTGTGCATATTTGCCTACAACTAGTCGGAAATGTCACAAGACTTCACAAAATATAACAAACTGGAAATAGTTATTACTAAACACTTCTTGATTATATTATAAGAGTGGTAGAATCCAGCATTCAAAAACTGAGAATATGGAAAATACCCATCGAGACATTAGAGAGGAGAGAATAAGAAGTTCAACAAAGATATCTTTTCGGCGATTTCATTCTCAAAAGCTGTACAATCGCATTCATATACATAAGTTTACATAGATACGATTATTATTTAATTCGACATAGTAACGAAGTCTGTTAAAGGTCATAATAATTTTCAGCTTGACATGACTGGTCACTTAAACTGTTTTCATGAAACACCATTTAGGATTTAGCTATAAACATTTAATAATCAAATGAAATCAGTGAATTTAATTCATCAGCAAAAAAATCATTAAGAAAGTTTCCAATCAACTAGTTGATTAGCTTAGCTTAGTTAGTCAGTTAAGTAAGAGTTTAATTAGATTATGGGATTTATGGGGATATGGATCAGTTTCATCTCTTAGATTTTGTCATTATCCAATATCATTGAAAACCAGGGAGCAATGGACAGCTATTTCATCCTACATTCGGTCCCTACATCAGTACATACACGAAAGGAATCGAATCAGGAACATTCAGGTTTCAGGACCAAGCTCGTTGACCACTCAGACACTTTGATAGGAATCCAGTAGCCAATGAATTCTTACCTCTGTCAGTTCGCTACACTCAGCCAATATACCCCATTAGTATCCATTTCACCTTCACTTGGTAGGCCCTATTGATCTTGACTTCTCAATACAGCTTCAGGACATCCATTTAGTAGTCATCGTCGAGCTGAAGATCGATATTTAGATTATGAAATTTGTGAGGATTTGGCATCATTTAATTGAACTATATTGTCATGGACCAAAGTCAGTTAAGGAAATTATTGAAGACCATGGGCACTGGACAGCTTTTCCGCGCCCCTTTGAGGCTTTACACCAGTGATGAAATGTAAGCATTGAAATTAATCCTTATCCCCATGAATCCAATAATCTAAACAAAATGTTATCAATTAATTAGTTGATAAGCACTATTAGTTCAGCAAGTCAATTTAGTAATTATTTAATTAATTAAAGGTTTAATGTTGGTCAAATGTAATTATAAGTCAAGCGTCCTACTTCTAACCAATTTTTTATCCTTATTTCGAATTTTGACTGTGTCTTACACAAACCACACTGGGTTTGTTGTTTGTTCGTTTTTAAACATTGAAAAATACACATTTTCAGGTTAACTTGTTACTTTTTTTGACAGTTTCATCATTTACTAGGTCATATTCGTTGGAATAGTATCTTATTAATATATATATATATATATATAATATACAATATATACAATAGTTTATGTAACCTCATGGTTACTACCATTAATATTAACATTATTAGTAGGAATAAAATGATACTGTAACTAGCGTCCTCCAACTATGACGACTACTACTACTGATGAATCACTTCCGCTTTATGAGGTCTTTGAATTAAATTGACTTTGCATGTCCTTAAAAATATAATTTTGTAAATAGTTTTAAATCAGTCAGAGAACAGTGGAGAATATTTTAGCAAATTATTATTATTCTCCAAGTGATAGGGAACTGTTCCCATAAACGTTTGCAATTTTTTTGAAATCTGTATTCTCATATCATCAGTGTACACATTTCGCTAATAGTAACAGTAATAATAATAACAGTGGAGAATATGATTGCTAACAATGTTTTGTTTGTTTGTCTGTTTAAATCAACCTAATAATTAACTATTTTTACTTTATATCATTCATTATTCCCGATAATTATAAAAATTGTTCAGTTATTGACAGAACTGGAAAATTGTGGGTCATTTTCATCACAATGAAAACCCAAACAGTCTTAGTTCAAATCTCTGAGGTGTTTGTATTTGAGTGGAATAATTTGGTCGGGAAATCCCTCCTGCATAATTGGATATTTGACCTAGTGGTGCAATTATTATGCCTTTCTTCCTCAACCTATGCATCATCGTCCCAGAGCGTACATTATCTTCTTTTGATTTAATCCTTATTGTTGGTCTTTGTTTGTAGTTGATTCTTATTCTAAATATTTCACCTGAGTGATGGTGGACCAGTTGATAATATAACGTGTTGTTTTACGGTTAGTGTTTTGTTTGAATGAAGTCAAAATCAAGGTTATGCTGCAGACACTATTTGATGCTAGATTGTCTGTGAAAAATGTGTTTGCTGTATTTGATTCTTGCTGGCACACCACCATGTTGAGAATGTTACATTTGATTATCGGGTATTTCTTGCAGTTACTTTTTGGTTAACTAATTCTGTTGTACAAAACTTAATTTGTACGTAAGAAACGTGTGGGTTGTATAACTGCCAAACATTATTGTTGAGGTAATTTTGCATTTTTGGTATGCTATTATTGTCGTTTAATAGATCCATAAATTTTACCACTTATAACTGTCTTTTCCTTAACTTTTGGACGTCTTAAGGATTGTGATACACTCGCTGAAGTTTGGTCAACTATGCTGAAGAACGCATCCATTGGCTACCTGCGTAAGAGGAATGATAAATATTTCATCTGAGTTGAGGATAAGTGTACACACTACCAAAGAGTTTCAAAGTGAGGTGAAACAGTTTCCAAGCCCCCTTCCGTTTCCATTAAAACTTTACTCATTGCTTTATTTAGGCGAATATATATAAATATATAGTGAGCAGGTGGCTAATTGGTAGGAATCTTGCCAACCATCAACATAGTTAAGGTTTTGGTTCCCGGAAAACTTGGTTCACTAGACTGGACTAAAATAAAAGTTGGGCGTGAGACTGGTAACCTTAATGTAAAATAACCGAAAAAACACCAATGCTGCTGAAACTTCAAAATTAGCTCGAAATCCTACGTTACACTCGGAACACAAACTAATGAAATATATATATATATATATAGACCCGAAGAAGTTGTAATAGCACTATGATTAGTACTAATGATCAGATTAGCAAACTAGTTTTAATAAGCCAATACACAATTTACTTTAAAATTAAACATATCATCCTTTGAATAGTTTATAGCAGTAATAGGCTACTTATTCTTCACATTTAACTCGGTTTATCAGTTCTTGAAGGCAGTATTACTTTCCATATATGGAAGTGTCAATAAGTTCCTGCCTTGAATTATATATATATATATATATATATATATACAACCATTGTCAAAATTTGGCATGATTATAAGCTGTTTAAGTTATGTCCATGTTATTCACTTTTCACAAAATAATAGACATTAGTGTATGACGTAAACACATGGATATGCATAATAAACAAACGAGGAAACACATGTACATCTGAGCAATATATGTATGCAAAGACATTGTATAGAATTTACAAATGGACATAAACTCACTTACATAATAGGCGATATCGCTCTCTCGTTCTTTTTTTCTTCCTGTACATTATCACTGGTATAAACATTCTCTCAGCGTCTGTCATGTCTGTAAAATATTATGCAATGTGATAATTTTGTTATTGATCAAAAAAGTCATTACTATTTAATTGGTGGATGGTGACTAGCAGTTGAATCCAGGATGCGCATTTCGTCCTATTTGGGACTCGTCAGCTGGATGTACCTGCATTTCTCAGTGAGTGATGATGTTCCCACCGAGGCTCGAAACTAGTGCCCATCGTTTCAAACACCAAAGCGTCATCCAATAGACCACTTGGACGAAATGTACATCCTGGATTCCACTGCTAGTCACCATCCACCAATTAAATACTAACTAAATGCCCAGACATCGTCGAAGCATCTGCACAATAACCCGACATGTCAAGCTGAAACCGAGCACTTCGGTCCAATCAATCAACGGGAAAACCGACAATTCAATTAAAAGTAATTACGTCATCGCCATACATACACACACAGAACGTTTATGTGACAGAAAAAATGTACATTGTTTAGAAAAGATGTCTTCCTGGATGATTTCCTCTAGTTTAATGGAATTGGACAAATGTTTCATCAAAAATTCAAGCTTGTTCGACAAAAGGATAAAACATATTGCGTTCCAGCATAACTGTCGTTACAGATATTAATTGTTGTTCATTTATTCTTCCCCTGGGTTCGGAGTGAAAAATAGGGATTCAACAACAGATCTCTACTTTGTTCCATTCTCGGCCGTACTCTTCACTTGGGTCCAAGATTCCACATTATCTCTCATCTCCTCCTCCTCCTCCTCCTCACAAGATATCCTCCATGTGATCCTCTCGCCAACGACCCACTCGTTGCTTCCCAATCGAATTCAACTCGACCAATGGTCAGCATTGCGCGTGATGTCATTCGGCGGTCTCCTCAACCTACACCCTATCCATCTCCATTTCCTCTTACATATTTGTTGACCAATAGGCTTTTGGGTGGTTTTTTCATCGCCAGAGTTCCTCTCGCTAATTATTTCTCGCTGGCTATTCGATGTTCAGTATGGAGTTAGTAAAGTGGACAGCTGTTGAAAGAAGTCTGCAATCTGTTGGAAATCCTTTTCGTGACATGCTCACCATGTTTCTGACCCATATCGAAGCAGTGACTGACTGACTTCACATTTGTGTCGAACAGAATCCGAATCTTGTCCTTTACGCTGACTGAGAACAGAAGATTTGAAAACTGATTTCAATCTGATGGAGATGTATCTCACTTTTTCAATACTGGCTGGCTGAATTTGACATCTTCATCCGTTCCGACTGCCTGTGGTTGAAACCGTGCTTCCTGACCAGATAAGTGAAGTCAGGAAGTGACTTCTATCAAATCTCTTGCGTTGATGGTGATTGGTGATGGTTATTGCTGTTGTTGTTGTTGTTGATTCTATTCTTTGGTTATCTTTATCACCTCCGTCTTCTTTATGTCCATCTGAAGTCCTGTCTTCGCTGCCCGCCCCGCCTCTTCATCCAGTTTGTTAGGTGTCGCCTGTAAGTTTTAGAGTTTCTGTGACATTAGAAATATATCAGTTGTCTAAATGCTTCTTAGGTGACTGTGGTAATCAGTCCGTGTATCAATGTACATGAAGTGAGACAGTTCACAACCTGGAACATTCAAAGTTTATTTTGGACAGTCAAATGATGCCAGCTAGACAAATGAAAGAAGTGACTTCCTTCAAATTTATCTCGTTCACATTGATTGGTGGTTGGTGTTGCTGGTAACCAATTTCATCACCTCTGTCTCCCCAGCGTTTAATTTAAATCCTGTCTTCGCTGCTTCTTCTACCAAGCCGTTGGTTTTCGCGTTAAGATATTTGAGTCTGTGTGTACTCGAGTTTTCTTATGCGTCAGCGCAGCGTTTTCCTGTCTTCTCACTCCCATACACAGTCTGATATATAATTCAGTCCGCCACAATTAAGAATATCATCGGTGATAATAGGCACCCTGTCTTCACTTCAAACGCCTCCCTGAGTTTTTCGTTTTGGATCACTCAGCACGTGGTATCATCGTATAACCAGCTGTTGAATGAGGATGATAAAGATTTGGGCACTGCACGCCGTAGTGTTGAAGCAGTTTTCAAATCACTTCCTAGTTAACACTTTTGAAGGCGTTTCCGAGGTCGATGAAGGAAGTTGAGGTGGAGGTTTGGCTGACGTTCTATGCTTTGTTCGATGACGACGCGTATAATTGCTATTAGATGAACACATGATTTGGCTTTCCTGAATCCAGCTTGTTCCGGTGGGGCAGAGTTCTGTATACAGTGCATCTTTTATGCTTTCCAGGATAACGTGACTCTGTATTCTCCTTGGCGTCGGCAAGAGCATATTCCACGCCAGTTCTTGCACAGGCCTAGGTCGGTCTTCTCTGGCAACTTGACGAGGTAGCCTTTCTGACAATCAGTAGGTACCTTTACTGTTTTCCAAACCCAACCTCGCCAGATACTAGCTTGCTAGGCTACTAGCTTACTAGTTTTCTCGCCGGTCCCAAGCCCGGGTAAAGAGGGAGGGTTGGGGCGTGGTGCTAGCAACTCCACCCCTGTAAAACAACCAAATCGCTACAGAATAAATATATTAAAAATTCTAAAAACATAAGCAATAGCCTTACTTTTCGCTGGAATCGGGGAAGTGAAATGACGCAGGCTGGTGAAAGCCTTCGGGAAGCCAGTCAGCCGATGTGCCTTCTTTCGATGAAAGCAAAAGTAAGGATGGGTACCTGGAATGTTCGCACAATGTACGAAACTGGAAAGGCTGCCCAGATAGCCGCTGAAATGAGAAGGTACAGAATAGAAGTGTTGGGAATCTGCGAGAGCAGATGGAACGGAACTGGAAGGTGCCAACTACCTACTGGAGAGACAGTAATCTATTCCGGCCACCTAGAGGACAACCATGAGCACACCGAGGGAGTGGCCATCATGATGTCACCAACAGCAACCAAAGCTCTCATGCAGTGGGAACCAATCTCCTCCAGGATAATGACAGCCAGGTTCAACTCAAAAGGAAGGAAAGTTACAGTCATTCAATGTTATGCGCCTACAAACGTCTCAGAACAAGAGAAGAAGGAGGCGTTCTACAGACAACTACAAGCAATAATGGACAACGTCCCAAATGGCGATATCAAAATCCTGATGGGCGACATGAATGCGAAGCTGGGACGAGACAACACAGGAAGAGAACTCACCATGGGTCGTGAGGCCCTCGGTGAAATGAACGACAATGGTGAACTCTTCTCAGACTTCTGCGCCTTCAATGATTTGGTGATTGGCGGTAGTGTGTTCAAACACAAGGATATACACAAGACGACATGGATTTCACCAGATGGAAACACCAAGAACCAAATAGACTTCATCTCAATTTCAAGAAAGTGGAGACGGAGCCTACTGGACACAAGGTCAAGGAGAGGAGCAGATGTGGGTTCAGACCACTATCTAGTACAAGGGACTTTCAAGGTGAAACTAAAAGCCTCGAGGATAGCTGGGGATAGGCCACAATGCAAGTTCAACACTCAATTACTGAAGGACACAACCACAAAAGACACCTTCACTGCAACTGTCAGAGCAAAGCAGGAAACACTACGCGACATCACTGAAGAATCATGCGTGGAAGAACATTGGAAGTCTCTGAAGGCGATTCTCAACGAAACGTGTTCAACGGTTCTAGGAAGAAAGAAGAGACAAGACAAGGAATGGCTCTCAACGGACACTTGGAAATTAATAGAAGAGAGGAGAATGGTGAAAGAGAAAATGATTCAATGCAAGGACGGACAGGAGGAGACGCTGAGCTCAACTTACAAAGCACTGGACAAAGAAGTGAAGAAAAGTGCTAGGAAGGACAAAAGACGATTCTACGACAATCTAGCTACTGAAGCTGAAAAGGCAGCAGGCAAAAGGGACCTGAGGACACTATATCAGATAACCAAATCTCTATCCGGGAAGAGACCAACACAAGCGAAACCTATAAAAGACAGCCAAGGGAAGCCCATTACCAAGGAAGAAAAACAGATTAAACAATGGGCGGATCACTTCAAAGGACTCTTGAACCGACCATCACCTGCAACCCGTCCAGAAATACCAACAACAGCGCGCACACAACTGCAAGTTGACACCAATCCTCCAACGAGAGCTGAAGTCTTGAATGCAATCAAACTTCTGAAAGCTGGAAAACAGCCGGACCAGATGGAATACCCCCTGAAGCACTGAAAGCAGACCCAGAGACGACAGCAGACATGCTGACTCCATTATTGCAAAAGGTCTGGAAGGAGGGAAAGGTGCCTACTGACTGGAGGAAAGGTTACCTCGTGAAACTACCAAAGAAGGGCGACTTAGGCCCACTCTGCAAGAACTGGCGAGGAATCATGCTCCTATCGACGCCAAGTAAAATCCTGAGTCGCATCATCCTGGAGAGATTAAAGGACGCACTGGAGACAGAACTCCGACCAGAACAAGCTGGATTCAGGAAAGGCAAATCATGTACTGACCAAATTGCAACTCTACGCATCATCATCACAGAACAAAGCATGGAATGGCAATCAAACCTCTACCTCAACTTTATAGACTTTGAGAAGGCCTTCGACAGCGTTGATCGTGAAGTAATTTGGAAATTACTCGAGTACTATGGCGTACCCCAAATATTCATCAACCTTATTCAACAGCTGTACGACAACGGAACATGTCAAGTGATCCACAACGGAAAACTCAGCGAGGCGTTTGGAGTAAACACAGGAGTCAGACAAGGGTGCTTATTATCACCAATGATATTCCTAATTGTGGTGGACTGGATTATGCGTCAGACAGTGGGAAACGAGAAGACAGGAATATCCTGGACCGACGTGAAGAACCTAGAAGACCTGGATTTCGCGGATGATTTATGTTTGATGTCACACACAATCGAAGACTTACAAGCGAAAACCGACAAACTGGTCGAAGAAGCAGCAAAGACAGGACTCCAGGTAAACATAGACAAGACGGAGGTTATGAAAATAACCAACCAACAACAACAACAGCAAAATCCAACGTCAATCACCATCAACGGGAGGGATTTGAAAGAGGTTACTTCATTCACTCACTATCTAGGGAGCATTGTCTCAACTACAGGCAGTCGGAACGGACGAGGATGTCAAATCGAGCGAGAATCGGGAAGGCGAGAAACACATTCATCAACCTGAAATCAATCTGGAAATCTTCGTCACTCAGCATCAACAACAAAATTCGGATTTTCAATACAAACGTAAAGTCAGTTCTTCTATACGGATCAGAAACTTGGCGGGGGGTCACAAAGAATATTTCCAACAGTCGTTGCAGACCTTTATTAACAACTGTCTTCGCTCAATACTGAAGATCAGATGGCCGGAAAGAATCACCAACAAGGAATTATGGGAACAAACAAAGCAAGAACCAATCGCCCAACAAATATGCAGGAGAAAGTGGAGATGGATCGGACACTCGCTGAGGAGACCGCTGGGTGACATCGCGCGTCAAGCCCTCGAGTGGAACCCGAAAGGGAAGCGGCGTGTGGAACGTCCAAGGGTGACATGGAGGAGATCGTGTGAAGAGGAGTTGAAAGAATATGGATTAACATGGATGCAGGCGAAAAGTATAGCAGAAGACAGAAGAAAATGGAGACGTGCAGTTGAAGCCCTATGTTCCACTAGGAACCCAAGGGAGCAATAATAATAATAAACCTTTTGCAGTATTGGCGGGAGCACATTTGCGGCAGCCTCTAGGTCTATTTTTAGTCCTTTAGGGGGAATTCCGTCTGGGCCTGCTGCCTTCCCGGATTTCACTAGCTTGATTGCATTCAGGATTTCTTTCGTTGTCCACTGCCAGTTCTATGAGTGATGTCGGTGGTGGTGTATTTCTGGCCAAGTTGCAGGTGGTGGTCGATTCAAAACTTCTTTAAAGTGATCAACCCACTGTTCTATTTTTTTCTTGCTCCTTGATAATTAGTTTTGGCAAGGCTTCGCATGCGGTGATCTTTTCCTGGACAGAGATCTGGTTACCTGATATAATGTTCTGAGGTCTCTTTTATCTGCGGCTTACTGGTTCTGCTTCAGTTGCCAGTTTTTCTTAGCATTGTTCTCCAAAGTCCTCTTCGATCTTTTTCCACAATTTTTCATAAGCTCTCATCTCATACAGTCTCCGCCATGCCCCCTTGAACCCAAGCCCAACTCGTCGTTTCCTCTTCAGGTCTCTTAAGTGTAATGTCACTCATTGGTCTCTTGAGCATGTTTCTAGTTTATCTCCACTTTTTTCGGAATACTTTTATTATCGATAGATCCTTGATCAGTTAGTGTTAATGCGATTTTTTCTCATTTTTCCTAAAAAAGTCTTCATCGTTTCGCACGTCTCCAATTAAAATGAATTCACAGGTATTCAGATATGAATAAACGATTTAAAAATTCTAAGAGAATACGAGTTCGAAACAATAAATTGGATAAACTGACTAGGCACCTCTTGTCCTCTCGACTAATTCAACTACTCATCTGAAGCCAGATATATTGGCCATTGCTCCAAGCCCTTAGTTTTCGTACTCAGGAACAACTTCCGGTTCAGTTAAATTAAGGTGTAGTAAGTACCATCAGCGGTCAAAAATTAGACCTCCTTGTCCAAACAGGTCATAAAGCTAGCAGTGAATAATATTTTTCTATCATCTACCAATTAAATCGTCAAAGGTCTCCAATAATAGAGGATTTTGCGATTTCCTAAAACAACCTGTGCTTTGTGTGGAAAAGAAACAGGTTCAGATATACTTACTATCCTAACCTGCTGTGGTATCTATAAATCCATAAGCATTGTATTATATCGCGCGTTTTAAGTATGGCCTTCCATTATGTATCTATAAATTCCCCCCACCACCTATCACTGCACTTTAAACTTCTTCACTTACACCCTGACACACATACAAAATTCTGCCACATCTTCTTTCCATGTTTTCGATATAATCATTCATCAGTATGAAGTTAACAATCATTATGAAAATTAGTTATGAGCATTCTTTGCTATAATTTCGTTGTTATTATCTTCATTGGCACTGAAAAACTGGTGTTCAGTCCGTATGCATAGTACCACATACACAAATTTTGAGCTATAATCTGCAAACACTCTTTTCATATATGCAGCTTAGAATTTTATATCAATGATTCAGTTTCATTTAAATAGTAATAATGTTTTCAATAACAATAGTTCTTTAATTATTATGGATGTTTAACTGTAGAACCATATGAAGAAGTTATCAAAAAGAATATTCTCTGTTAAAAAGGCTTTTTAAAAAATTAAAACTTAAAAATGGCAAAAAGGTCACCACCTGTAGTAAAACAGATAAGAATGTCAAAGCTAAAGACGGTCAGATTGCAAAAGCGCTCATCACTCTGAAATCAGTGAGGAGATCCACAGCACTCAGTGTAACCGACAAAACCTAGACGCTTAACACTCATGTCAAGTTAGTCACTGCTTCTGTATGGTTCAAAGGATTGTCACAAAAAGCATTTTCAACAGTCCAGTACAAGAATTCATCAGCATTCAACAGTCCTGAAAATACTCTAGAGTGAAGATCAGGAAGTTAGGTGTAGAAGGATAAGCAGACATCGACCCTGCAAATAAATATTTGTAGATAGACCAAGATGGATTGGGCAAACGCTGTGGAGACAGTGAAGTGATATCACTCTTCAGCCTGTCGAATGGAACACAAATGGAAAGTGATAAGTTGGGCGTTGGCTCAGTGACGGTATTTATCAGTTTGTCTAAAGAGAAATAAAAGTTTGTAGGCAATCGTGGAGCTTTATGAAAGTGATAGCAGAGAACTAAGTGGAATGGAAATGATTCCCTGAGGCTCCATGGTCTACAGGGAACCCAAAGAAATAATAACAGGTGAGATATAAGAGAACAGATATGTTAAACCGAATATTGCTCCCATTATGTCCTTCTGATATTTTGACGTAGATCCCTAACCAACAGTACTCAAAGCGTTTGTAATCACCACTGTCAATACAACTGATTTTTTTGACAAATCAAATTTCTCCTCTAAATACAGTTGCCACTGAGAATTATTGGTCTGATCTGTCGATCGTTCGTTCACATATTCATAAGCGCCTCAATACAACTCAGACCACACAATTCGCCGGATAACAATAAATGATTTCTGTACACATTTAGTGATAATAATGTTTTAATATTAATACTGTTTTGATAATAAAAATGTTTATAATAATAATTTTTTCGTGGTGTGTCATCATAGGCATTTCCAACAAGCTACCGCAGACTTTTGTCAGCAGCTATCTTTTCTTCATAGTGAAGACCGAATGGCCATCCAAAAAGGATTGTCAAACCAACCAAGAACCTGTTCCCCCAAAAATATGGGGGTGGAAATAGTGAGTGATCGGACGCTCACTGAGGATAGTATTGAATGAAATTGTATGCCAGGCTATCGTTCGAGTGGAAAACAAATAAGAAAAGACAAGTTGGATGTCTGCTTATGACACGGTAGAGATCGTGTGGGGAAAAGATTAGAGCTTATGAACAATCGTAGAGCCAGCTGAAGATGGCTGCAGAGGACGCGCTGAAATGAAAATGTGACTGTTGAAGACGTGCGTTTAAAGAGAATAATAATAATAGTAGCCTACAGCATACCAGCAAGCACTGCAATCTAATCAATATCAATTCACTTTTCACTTATTTTTTCACTTATTCACTCATTCATTCAACTGCATGCGTCTTAGCTAGTCTCACTTATATTGTTAGGGTAAAAATACGAAGAAACAAACAGGGAATCAGTGAGTACATAAATCTATTCGCAGTACTTTTGTTACAAGTTACCATAGAAGTCTGCAATATGTTATAGAGGTATATTTCACCTGACAAAAATAAATAACGGAGGAAAACATATACTGACCAGAATTTTTAAAAAATACAAGTGAATAAAAATCACTATGGTAACTCAAACATATTTTTTCCGTGGTGAAAATTACCTTAATAGCGGACAGAAGAGAACTATTTCAATCCTTTTTCATTGATTTAAGACAAGCATCAGATTTTTCATAAGAGTCAGAATGGTGAACAAAGAATATTTTTCGATACCTTCTTCTTCGTCAAATCCATATTGTTTAAAGAATTACTGTTACTGACAACATTACTGTTTTGAGTAACATTGAAGCACCAGTATCAGTAGATTGTATCAATATGGCAGTAAACTAAATATCAGAGAAATTAAGAAAAATAATAGAGGACTGATGGATTTATAGGTCCCCCAGCAGGTCAGGCTACCCTATATACTTCAAATTTCAGTTTCGGAATCACAACCGGTTGTGTGGAAAATGGGAGCCGCATGTTTCCGGTATTATCACTTCGATTCGAAGCTTCTTTTTAATTAAAAGCACAATGATCAATTACATGTGTAATACACAGTGTGAAAGAAGAAACATACTTTTGCTTCCATGATAGACATTGAGATATGCGCATAAGTAGAAGAATTACAATTTATTATAATGAATGACATAAAATAAAAGGCCAGTCTTTAAGTAGGAATCATTGTTCTAATCCACTGGTTGGTAATTTGAGAGGGTGTAGTTGACTGAAGTTTCAGTGAGAAGTTGTGACAGGAGCAGAAATTCTCGCCGATAGCATTGGCTGGCACTATATATCACAAACTGAAAGGAGATAGAAATAATTGGCTGGCCATTGAAGCCAGTCCCAATGGCTGAAAATTCAACAGATTCACCTCCTAAGTTGAAGGACCTGGGTTCGATCTCCGGTGGGATCATGGGTGTATACTTCCAATGAGTCCCTAACCAAGACGAAGCAATGCCCTCTGGATTTCTGTGCTTCTCTAATTGATGTAATTTTGCAATCAAGGTTGGTATCGCTCAAATCCCTGTAAACTAGCACTTGATGGATTTTTCTGGATTGCAGCAGGATTCGAACTACTGGCCTCTGAACGGTTAATCTGTATCTCTCTCCAAGATGATCCACCAGACAATCATTTGACCTCAGGCAATCAAGTAATCATACGCTCCCCTGATATATAGGCTGCCTTTACTAGAATTCACTGACACATATTTTCCAGTCGTTAGCACTTAAAAGGCTAAGTTCGATACGAATACAACTAAGCAACAATTCAAGAGTTAAACAAAGCAAGTGTCTCTACTCTTAATGTTGGCCACTGCTTGACAGCTACATGCATTAGTGAAAATGTAAGCTGCTCTCCAGTTGTGTGTATATTTTCGGAAGTATAATTATTACGTAGTAAAAGAATACAATCAGTAGTGACGCTACTCACAGCTTGTAAAACTCATAAACAGCTGAATGAATAGTTTGAAATTAAAATTATAGCTGTTTTATTACTAACAGAAGAGACATGCATTTACGGTCTATTTATGACTCCCAGTTTCTTTTGTAATTTGCTTCATACTAAAATCGACTACTCTTGTGGAGTCCTCAAAAATAAACTTATCCGATTGTTACTACTATGTAAGAAATGAACTTATTGTACATTACTTTGTTTTAACCATAAACTCTGCACTTTGAACTTTACCTCCGGTTTTGAATAAATATATAGTTCTGCCTCCGACTCTCCGTCTTCTCCACCATCCCAACTGCCGTCGATCAATTCTAACCACCTGCTTTCTATCTCAAATTTTCGCTGGGACACCGTAGTTTCTTCCTACGTACTTTGGTCGACCTCCGGCAACGTCAACATTGAAGAATTAGTATTGGAGCAGTCTTCCCGTAGTACCCCTGGAGTCTATAACGTTTATTGTGGATTTTGGATCTTTGTAAACCCAAGTAACGAAACTTTAATAAATACTTCCCGTAACTAAACTGATTTGGTATTTTATTTTCTATTTGAATTTGGGATACTACGCTAACAGAGTAAAAGGTCCACCACAATAATTGGTGAGCCCGTTTAGAACCTTTTTTTCGATAGTTAACTCGTTTTGAACATTTTTTTGCTATTTTGGCCTTATAAACTCGCATTGCTTTAATTTTTATTACCGCACGTTTTGCTATTTTGTGTGTCTGTATACTTATATGTTATATGACAATGGCTCCACCTAAACGTAGCACTGTTCCTGAAGAAGGTAATAAAGGCGAAGAGACACAAAACTCTTCTGTTAACGCCTTGCCGGATTTAAGACTACCTCAATTTGATCTGACTGAACCACGTGTCTGGTTTACAATCATTGAACAGTTGTTTGCAGCTCGGGGTATTACGTCGCAGATTGCCATGTATGGTTGCGTATTAGCAGCAATACCCACGGAAGTACTCCGAGAGGTTATCGATGTCATAGACAGCAAACCTACAGACTCTCAGTATGACAAACTAAAAGCTGCACTTATCCAGCGGACCACCCTCTTCGATGAAAAACCCATACAACAACTACTTACTGCGTGTGATCTAGGTACATAAAAGCCATCTCAACTACTTAGCATATGCGTCAGTTGATTGGATCACACAAAGTAGATGAGTTAGTTCTACGTCCGATGTTCTTACAACGTTTACCACAAAACGTTCAACAAATCCTAACAATATCTTCTAGGACGACAGACCTTGAAGAATTAGCTAAGATGGGAGACGATATCATGGATGTGTTATCAAATAATGGCATCAATAGCGTGTCTACTGAGGCAGTACCACCAGTCCCTTCCACATCTATGAAGGATGCACCAATGTTTTGGTTCCTTTCCCAGTTAACATCGCAAATGCAAGACTTACGACTGGAAGTGTCTGAGCTTCGAGCACAACGGAACCAGTCACAAACGGTATCCAAGTAACGGCGATCAAGATCTAGACGACGTTCTAGAACACCTTCTCAAAGCCGTAACATTTGCTGGTACATAGGAGGTATGGGCATAACTCCCTGAAGTGTGTTCGACCGTGCATATACAACAGCGGTAACTCAACTCAGGGAAACTCCCCAGCTTGACAGTAATGGCGACGGCTGTTACTGGTAATCACCCCAGTCACCTTTTCTATGTGAGGGATTTGACTACCTGCACATTATTCCTGGTAGATACAGGTGCCGAAGTCAGTGTTATTCCCCCCTCACTACCCAGGTGATCAACCAAAATACCTGGGAAACTTTCACTCCGTGCTGCTATTATTTACTCGTCGCCAAATTATTGTTATGTACTGGTCGAGAATTTAATAGTCCTAACGCAAGAAAGACGGAAATCAGAAGACCACTAGGTTTGCGATGATACTTCTATTTTCCAAACACAAGGAGAATCAATGTCACACAAGAGTGTGAGAGCAAAATATATCAGACTGTCAAACAAAACACACATGTTATATGGATATATATATCAGCTGCCAACCAAACCAACACACAGGCGTATGGAGAACAGTCAATGATTTTAAACTTAGGACTACGCCGACGTTTCACATGGATCTTCATAGTAGCTGACGTACGTCACGCTATACTAGGTGCAGACTTCCTAAGTCATTTCAATCTGTTAGTTGATATCAGCAAGAAAAAAAGTGATTGACAACTGCACACAACTCAAGATCCACGGTATTACATGTGATTATTCTGTTCATAGTATTTGCATAGAAAAGCCGGAGAGTGAAATGTTCTCTACTTTAATACAACGTTTTCCTAAAATCCTTAAACCGTCATACAACGTCGAGGATATACCCCATACAGTTACTCATAAGATCATCACAACAGGACAACCTGTGAAGGCACGTCCACTTGATAAACTAGCAGCAGCTAAGTCAGAATTCGAACATATGATGCAGCTAGGCATCATACGACCATCTAACAGTCCATGGTCTTCACCTTTGCATATGGTACCCAAAACTAATCACGACTGGCGACCATGTGGAGATTATCGCGCTTTGAATAACGCTACGGTCCCAGACCGTTATCCTATACCCCATCTCCACGACTTCTCCTTGACCTTACATGGAAAGACCATTTTTACTAAAGTTGACTTGGTCAGGGCATATCATCAAATACCAGTCGCTCCAGAAGACATTGCAAAAACAGCAATTATCACGCCTTTTGGATTATTCGAATTCTTGAGAATGCCTTTCGGACTAAAGAATGCTGCTCAAACATTTCAGCGTTTTATGGACCAAGTTACCCAAGGTCTTGATTTCGTCTTTGTATATATCGACGATGTCTTAATTGCCAGCTCATCGATGGAAGAACATATGGAACACTTAAGCCTGTTATTTCAAAGGTTTGAACAATTTGGAGTTGTTATCAATCCAAAGAAATGTATTTTTGGTTCCCCTTCCATTGAATTTTTAGGACATCGAATAACTGCCGAAGGCATCAGACCTACCGAAGATAAGATAAAACTATTAAGAACTTTCCCGAACCTGATTCCTTAAAGAAACTTAGACGTTTTCTCGGGATGTTCAACTTCTACCGACGTTTTATTCCATCATGTGCCTCCATAGTTCAGCCACTGACCGACCTACTTAGATGCAATTCGAAGAAATTTCAGTGGTCTGAAGAAGCAAAAGCAGCATTTAATAATGCAAAAGATGCCTTATCCAACGTTGTAATGTTATCTCACATCAACCCAGAAGCTTCACTCATTTATGTACAGATGCATCGCAGGTAGCAGTGGGAGCAGTTTTACAACAAAAGTTCAATAATGACACCACTCCACTTGCTTTCTTCTCCAAGAAGTTGGAACCTGCGCAAACTCGTTACAGCACTTTTGGCAGAGAACTGTTAGCCATCTACCTAGCAGTGAAACATTTCAGCTTCTTACTACAAGGTCGACATTTTACTATCTTAACCGACCATAAGCCTCTTTGTTATGCTTTCACCACTTCGTTGGACAGACACTCTCCGAGAGAAGCCAGACAACTGGATTACATCTCACAATTCTCAACAGACATCCAGTTCATCAAAGGAGATTCCAATATCGTAGCCGATTCTTTGTCTCGATGTGACGTTAATCACCTCTATCTTCGATAGATATTAGCTTAGACAATATTGCCAAGCTGCAGAAAAATGACGCCGAACTCCATACTTGTAGACGAAACTCCTCCCTACAGTTGCAGGATGTACCTATTCCCCTGTCTGATACAACTATCGTCTGCGACGTTTCAACGGGCGTTCATAGACCTTTTGTTCCACTAAGTTGTCGAAAACCTTTGTTTGAACATCTACATTCATTGTCTCATCCTGGAGTGCGTGCTACGGTCAAGTTAATCAGCGAGCGTTTTGTTTGGCCCAAGATGAACTCCGATATTCGGAAATGGGCCCGCCAATGCTTGCAATGTCAAAGATCCAAGGTACATCATCATACCGTCACACCTCCAAAACAGTTCAATTTACCGGATAAACGATTTCAACACGTTCATATAGATATTATTGGACCATTACCGCCATCCAGAGGATTTACTCATATACTTACTGCGATTGATCGATTTACCCGATGGGCTATTGCTTGTCCACTCAACGATATATCTGCAGAAAATATCGCTTTGGTTTTCTTAGATCGCTGGGTGTCAAACTACGGAGTACCCACAACTATTACAACAGACCGAGGAGCTCAATTTCAATCAACTCTGTTTCGAGAGTTTACGAGACTCCTTGGAGTGAACCATATCTCCACTACAGCTTATCATCCTGCAGCGAATGGTCTGGTGGAACGTTTCCATCGACAACTGAAAAGCTCCCTAATGGCACAAGCTGACTCATCTAAGTGGAGTGAACACCTACCATTAGTTCTTCTCAGTATCCGATCAACTGTAAAAGAAGATTTGGGATGTACACCAGCTCAACTTGTGTATGGTACTACCCTCACATTGCCTGGTCAGTTAGTTCCGTCTAATGATTCAATCGAAGTAAATATCTCCGACTTCACCAACCGCCTTACCCAGCAAATGCTTCAGCTTAGACCAGTAGCCCCTCGCCAATCACTTCAGAAAGCTCAAGTTAAAAGAATCTACTCACTAGCAAATTTGTATTTGTTCGCGTCGATGCCATTAGAAAAGGTTTACAACATCCATATGAAGGTCCTTTTCTAGTACTTAAACGCACCGATAAATACTTCACGCTGAACAAACATGGTAAACCGGAGACTGTTTCTATTGATCGTCTTAAACCAGCGTACACCGACAGCGAATATGAAACACTAGCAACGCCTGCACCAATAAACAATGAGAAAGTCAATGCAACTCCAACTCTTCTGCACTTCACAATTCCCCCCGTACAGACGCACAGTGGACGGCAGATCTGTAAACCTGCCCGCTATGTTCATTTTATTGACTGACATAAAAAATGTACGTTGGCCTCATTTAGACATTCTTCTCATTACTATTGTTGTCGACATTCATTTCATTATAACCATAAATATTTATTAGTATTATTGTTTGCTCCGTCTTCTCCACCATCCCAACTGCCGTCGATCAATTCTAACCACCTGCTTTCTATCTCAAATTTTCGCTGGGACACCGTAGTTTCTTCCTACGTACTTTGGTCGACCTCCGGCAACGTCAACATTGAAGAATTAGTATTGGAGCAGTCTTCCCGTAGTACCCCTGGAGTCTATAACGTTTATTGTGGATTTTGGATCTTTGTAAACCCAAGTAACGAAACTTTAATAAATACTTCCCGTAACTAAACTGATTTGGTATTTTATTTTCTATTTGAATTTGGGATGCTACGCTAACAGAGTAAAAGGTCCACCACACTCTGATGGTTAGCAAAAGGACTGGTTTTCATCCATCTTTATTCCTCATTTTTATCGGTAACAAACTGAGAAGGAAAGTAGTTAATATTCTTTAAATCTGACCATCAAGCGTTATAAGATATATTCCTTCATTTTAAAACATGTTAGCAAATGGAGACATCAACTTCAGTGGGAAAATGTGGAGACATTAAAGAGTGAAAATGCTAAAAATCCCAGAGAATTCTTGGAAGCCTTTTATTTGGATCCGTTTTCACTTTAGAGACAAGCTGTTACATACTAAATCCATTCATCAATAAAGAACAGGATATGTTTGATTAGGCCAGCAAAACGAACAATGAGGTGAAAGACAAAATGACGGCAGTTGATAATCGGTCATAGTGATTTCCATCAGAATAGGCAGTAATGTCAATCATAAATAATTTCAAAAACTGGCTTCTTCATATCTTATAAGGCACTGAAAATATTGTCTAGAGATATAACGAAGTCACGCAATTAAATCTTCTCGTCCAGAAAAATCAAAATCGTCAAAAGCATGCACCTGAGCTACAAATCTCGATTATTTCAAGATGTTAGATTTCATCACGAAGTGACATCAGTGAGAGATCACCAAAAATCAGGTGGAAATTCACAGCTGTTTCAGTGTTAGTTTACTGAACACTAGGAATGGCACCCAGGACATTCAGTTTACACCGGGAGCAGTAATGCCAATATCAAATGTCCCCATTGATGAGCGCATTGGTGCACCCTAGTGAAGCAAGGCAAGCTTTCATTTCTCTCAAGTCTGTGTAGAGGTCAACAGCACTAGGCATCAAAAATAAGATCCGGATTTTCAAATCCAATGTGAAGTCAGTGCTACTATGCGGATCAGAGACTTGGCGAGTCACGAAGGCCACTTGGAACAAACAACAGACGTTCATCAACAGCTGTCTTTGCTCAACACCTCACTCAAGATCAGATGGCCGGTCAGAAAAGATCAGCAACAGAGTTCTCTACGAGCAAACCAACCCAACAGAAACCGATTTTGCAACAAATATGTAGCAGTTAGCGGTATTACTGGATGAGTTGCAAGTAGCGTTCGGTTCTAGAGTTCCTTGAAGTAATCAGTCCATTGTTTTCCTTACTTCTCCTCTTTGGAAACTATGTTCTCTCCACTATCTTTCACCGGTTTCAACTGGACTAATCTCTGCCAGTTAGAGATCTCCCCATTTGATATAGTGTCCTGAAGTCTCTTTTATCTCGAGCCTGTTATGCTTCATTTGCCAGTGCATCATAATATTGTACTTCGTCTTTCCTAGTATTCTACTTCGCGCCTTTTTCCAGTGCTTTCTGGGTTGTACTCAGCTTATCCTTACGTTATTCATCTCTGCACTGATCCATTATGTGCCTCACCATCTCTCTCTCCTTTATTGGGTTTTAAGAGTTCGTAGGGAAGCATCTCCTGTTTCGCCTTTTCTTCTTGCCTTTCTACACCTTTTTCTTCTACGTTAACTCCATAAACTTCTGGCATTTGTTCACATAGGTCTCCTCATTGATGCTACACAATATCTCCAACTTTGTTCTGATGTCTATAAAGAATGTATCCTTTGTAGTCCTGTTCCGTAGTTTCTCAGCAATCGATTTGGATTTCTGTCTATCTCTAGTTTATTTTAAGGCTTGCAACTTAACCATGACGCTCCCTTGCACTAGATCATATTCTGAGCACACATCTGCTCTTCTTGACTTTATGTCCAGAAGGTTGCACGCGTCTCCACTGCATTGAGATTGAGAGGAATTCTCTCTGGATTTTGGTATTTCTCTCTGGTGAAACTCATGTTGCCTTGTGTGCATTCTTGTGCTTGCACACGCTGCTTCCATTGAACACACTATTGAAGACGCAGAGGCTTGTGAAGATCATATGAAATTATCTCAACAATTCGTAGTATATTCATACCGTGAGTTAGTTAACCTTGACACATCGTTGATTCAGCTTCCGCTTAAGAGTTTCAAGATGTGGTTGCCACATTGGAAACTGAGTTTCGTGCACTCAGACATGGTTGGTGTCCTTTTTTAACCCGAAAGTCATCATTAGTTTCTAGTCCTTTGGCTATGATATTTATTAGGTAGGTATTTACTGTGTTTGTAATTTCATGGGTTAACGAACTTTAAAAAATACAGTGATTATGAATACGCGAATTCCACAAGAAGACACGTCAGCAACAGAGAATTAATAATGCCTTTATTGTTTGGAGTATTCGGTAACTGATGGTTTTGGGAAGTCTGTTAGGTACACGGTAGATGACAGAAAAAGATTCATCAGTACGCGTTTTGTGGTCTATTGGCCCCTGGTGAGCTAATATCAAATTTTTACTGCTTTTTATCTTAACTTTATTTATCCACACTGACAACTGCTTACAAGTATGAAAAATTAGGTCCCGACAGTAATGCTTGACATAACTGCAGCAACTGAAATGAATACCTCATTGATCTGATCGATTATTGTGAGCTTATGTGAGTCATTTTCACAAAGGATGGATGTTTCATTCATATATCCGCAATAAAAATGTGAAGCTTTTGATAAACTTCTTCAATGAACCATCATTCTATGATGAGTTAGCTACTTCTGTATCACTTCTATTGATAAATCGAATTCAGTGTAAGAGAATGAAAGCTCGGAATTATTGAACCTGTTTCAGCTACGTTTAATTTCACATCGAACAGTTTACTTACTTTTTTATTTCATTTTAATTTTATTATAGCTTCATTCCACACAGTATTTTTGGTACAAGTATGGAAGTTTTGAGAATGTGAAGTCGATAGTTCAAATTTTGCAGACTGACTATTGATATCAGGTGTGAGTCAGCTGGAGATCAAACCCCAGATCATGTACTTGCTCGGCGAACGTTCTGACCACTGTGCCACCGACAAACATATTAATAATAACTGCGCACACTAACTCATTTAGAAATATGAATGTTTGGTATTAGATGGTTGAAGCTCATCGGTAGGAAGCCTTGATTGACCTGATTTTCGTGCTAATAGGCACTCACTAGTCGGCAAGGAATATCTACGACCTTGAAGGAGATTAGAACTCAGGCATGCGTTCCTTCAAGGTTGCAGATACGCCTTGCTGACTAGTGAGTGCCAACTAGCATGGAACTTAGGTCAGGCAAGGCTTCCTGATGATCACCTCCAACCATATGATATCAACCCCTAGGGATGAAAGAAAATAATAATAGTGTAGGGCCCTAAGTTAGGGCGAAACGCCTGTTTATTACTTCATGGCTTTCAATGGTTCCTTAATAGATGTCTGTTAGTCACGAAGTTTGCACTGAAGTTCATCAAAAAACCCACAAAGCTAAATAATTTCCACTTATCCTTTTATCGACGAAAGCAGCTATTTCAGGTTCTAATTTGGAATGAAACAAAGAACGAATATAATTAGAAAACGATTTAGTCGTCTGGTAGTTACGTGTAGGGTTTCTTCATGGGACCAGTTGAGTTGATACGGGCAATCGTGGCGTCGGCTGAAGAGGACGGCAAAGAATAGAACGAAACAGTGATGTGCTCCTGTAGCCCTATGTTTCACTCGAAACCTAAGGCTCTGATAATAAATAATTCTGTTGATGATTAAAAATGGCTTTGAATCTTAACTACATAAAAAAACCCTTTAAGTCTTTTTGATATTCGATTTCTCCTTATTTGAACTAACCAATATAAACTCTACATTGTGTAATAATAACTTTGCACAAAACAGCGGAAATACATACAGTACACCTGATTTATTTCACTACTGCAGAGAATTGGAGCATGAAATTTAATAATGGTTCATAAAGTAATTTTTTTCGTACAAATGTAATTGAAACTTTGCAAAATAAAATTACAGAAAAGTACAACTCAAGTCATCTAACCACTACCAATAAACGCTGACCTGCATTTATTTTTTATGGACTATTTTTGATTAAGTCGTGGAATTCTCTCATGTGGGATAAAACAAGAAAATGTCATTCAATAGCCAAGTAAATAGCTAGTTTACTCATTCAGTTATTAGTGTCATTCATAAGTAAAAAATTTCAAGAAACTCCAGAAAAGGAGAGAATAAAGTTAGTCTTTTAACACGACAAAGTGAAAGCACAATAGTTAGATTGAGGGATTTGTGAGGATTTGGATTAATTTGATTTCAACTATTATATTTTTCATCATGAACCAACACTAGTCAGAGAGACCATTGAAAGACACCACTAGAGAGATATGGACAGCTGTTTCATCCTAGTCGAGGAATATTTAGCAGTGTGCACTCATGGCTTTACCCCACAGGTATCGAAACTGGATCGTTCAGGTTTCAGGACGGGAATGTAGTGACCAGTGAATTCTAGTGTTGTCACTTCTCTACCTTCAGCCAGCTCCTTCGTTGAGCATCCAATTCACCTTGAATTTTCACTTAAATGGCTGAATGGTCAATGAGACTGGCCTCGTAACCTGGTGGCGGAGGATTCGATCCCTCAGTATGCATAGCTGGGGAGGCACAGTCTAGGGCGAAACAGCTGTCCAATGCTCCCTGAAATCCAATGATCTCTCTGACTGATGTTGGTTTATGACGAAATTTAACAACTGAGAAGAACAATAATTATATATTTAGCATTTTGAAAAAAATAATATTAACAGCTTTATTCCAAACAGTATTTGTGGTACAGGTATGGAATTTTTAGCGTGCATTACAATATATTGCATCGAATTACCTCATAAATTTTATAAGATTTTTTAAATCAAAAAATAAATAAATAAAAAACAACGCCAAAAAAATAAAAGATAAATAAAAATAAAAAAACAGCGTAGCGTTTACATTTCAAACAATGCACCACAGGATATGAAATATAAAGTTGGTGTGTGACAGAAGATGAGAACAACGGTGTAATAGTAACAAGGAAAGGAAAACAAAAGCTAATGGGACTATTTGTTAGAGTGTCGCAGTAAGTTTATCGTGTCATACCTAACGGATTTCTCATCACATAACAGCTGTGCCAGATATGGTATCGTGGAGATTTTGTACTTCGTAGTCCTAGCATATAGCCTCCTATAGCTACTTCTAGTTCTACCAGATGAAATGCAAGGAGACAGCTGCGTATGTAGAGAGGATGCTCGGGGTCTGTCAATATTGTATTCACTAGTTTCTTAAATGACATTATATGTCTATCCACAATAGTGTTAACCAGTTGGTTTAACGATATCCCACTTGCCCTACTAACGGCTTTTAGTGTTTCACCTCCCTGAAGTGTGTAAATTGAAAATTGTGAAGGTGAATCAAAATCGTTCACGAGATTGTTTATCTGTTATTCTAATAAAAGATGTTTGTAAATTAATAAAGACATTCAGCTATAGGATCAGAGTCATTCGTTTAGAAAGTGCGATCGAATTTGAACTTATGGATATATATGAAACTTTAACTGAAAATATCTACCTTGAAAATTTCATCATGAAACATACGGTCACAAGAACAGAAAACAATTTTTCTTTATCTTCTGACAAGTAGTCTCTATATATACCACTGCAATCCAAAGGTCGTGTAACAAACAAAATAATAATCAGCAAGTTGAAAAGATTAACTGGAAGGACTTTTAATGCCGGTAAGCTGAAACTCACATTTTTCACATAACCAGCTGTGATTCCGAAGGTGAAAGATGAAGTACCTAAACTAGCCACCTCCTCTTGTATCCCTTAATTCAGCTACCCTTGTAGAGCCAGTTATATTGGACGTTGTTCTAGGAATTCAATTTTTCCTGTTCAAGAACACTTATCAGTGTTGTTAATTAAACGTGCAGTTAAAATGATCAACAGTTCAACATTAAATCACTTGGTCAAAACAGAACACAAAATTAGAATTTAAGAGCGTGTGAAAGAAGCAGGTGCAACTAGTATTTTGACATCTTGACCTTCTGTGGAACCTATAAATTCATAAGTTCTGGATTACTTTTTTTTTCATCTTTCTGATATTCAATTAAGTTTTACATTTTTATGCATATTATGGCGTTTACAAATGCTTTCAAACTGTGATCTATCGATATTATTGATTCGATGTTATTTAAAAAACAATTATGTTGATAATACCAATAATTCTGTAATTATTATGGATATGTCACTGAAGAACTTGGCAAAGAATTTATAGAAAAGAATATTTTTCGTTCGCTGATCAGTGATTTAAGATTAACAAAATGAATCTAAATCATTGGATTCTGTTCTAATCACTGACTGTGTTTATTGTCTGTTCAATATATTCCAGGTGGAATATACGGGGCATCAACAGTAAGTCCAGTATCATTTTCATCTGGCTTCACAACTACCTACGAACAAGCTTTCTTTTACTCTTCACATAATCTCATTCATCGAACCTTCTGACAAATGCCCAAGCCGTCACTCCCAGTCTGTGTGACATCCAACGGCATATGTTCAGTCCACCTCAATTTCATTCTGCATATTTATTATTATTGCTTCGCCGCCTGTCAGAGTTCCTTTAAACTTGCTTGTCCACTTCCACCCGGCTTTCTGATCTTCAGTATCAAGCGATTGGCGAGTAGATGTTGATAAAAATCTGCACTATTCGTCTGGAAACAAAAACACTAGAATAACAGGATATAACTAGTCGGAAAAAAGTCATCAGTGTTTAATTAAACACTTTGAATTCATACATTTGGTTCCCTTGATAAATTTTGATAGAGAAAGAAAAACCAGATTTGCAAATCTGGTCTTTCTTTCTCTATCAAAACTTTGAATTCAATTACTTCTATTAAGTCTTCATCGAATAAATAAATATAAAATAAATTTTCATTATTTTTACATCAAATAACAAATCTAAAATGTGATTAACAAACAGAATCATATTATTGCTCATTTCAATGATCTTCACTGGAAATTCAAGTAATCCTTCTCCTGACATTTTTATTGATTAGGATCTGGGTAACATACCAGTTTAGGTTCTGTTAATCAGGACTTCATATCAATAAATTTGTATTGAAGTCTTGGCCTGTAGATTTACATTTAAGACAGATTTTCTTGTTCAGATAAATTACACGTTCACAAGAGACTCATAATCTGTGCTTTTTATATTATGTGCAGTCAACTGTATTCGTTGCCGGAGAAGTGCAAATTTTATTGATATATATGTATACATATATATATATGTATATATATGAAGTCTCCTGTAGTTCTAGTCAGAAGTCATGTCCACTGGTGTCTACCGTTTTGAGTATGAGGACAAATACTAGCCGATTACATTGAAGTGTGGTGGCAGTATACATTGTCAACTGGTAAAAATTAGAATACATTGGCCACTGGATTCCATCCTAGTCGCTCAGTGGTATACTAGCTCGTCCTGTAAACTGAAGGTCCCGAGCTCGATCTCTGATGGATGAGGTGATGGGTGCCTATTGATGAACAGTACCAAAAAAGCACGAAACAGTTGTCCAACACTCTGCTGATTTTCGCTAGTTCCTAAATGAAGTTAGTTCCTGATCAATGTTGAAATATACAAGGGGCATTTTAGTAAACAGACATCGATATTTTGTGTGTATACAAAGCGGAATCAGTTAAACAAAAGTTTCTGATTCTATTAAAATTCTAAACGTCGCTAGAAATTCGTTGATTGGTGTTCGCTAGGCACTGAGACAGTAGATTACGTCTCTGTTCATTAGTGTGAGACGTCAGCTAGACCTAACTGCTACCTCTTGTGTAAGAAGGTACTCAGTGAGATTCTAACCCAGCAATCATTTCCTTCAAAAGCCAAAGAGTTTTCACCAGACTGATAAGCCATAGTGAGTCGGTAGTATAGCGGTTAGGGCGCTCGCCTACCATGCACATGGTCCGGAATTCGATCCCCGGCCGACACACTTCTTTACCTCACTTAGCCAGTAATAAGACTGTCTAAGAGAGAAAACTGGGCATGTAAAAATAAACACTGCTACAGAAAATTCAAGCCCCTAGCTTGAGGCCCTATGTTCCACTGGGAACGTAAAGGAAAAAACAAAAAACCTAGGCCATATGACACATATCTTGTGAAATGCATGTGATTTGAAATCATTCGTTCACAACAGAGTCTTCCCACAGATAACTCTGAGTTGAAATAATCAGTCTCGCATCACTGCTAATCACCAGTAAACTAGTTAATTGCAATTAGTTATAAGTTGTAGTGATATCATGGAGGTAAATAAAGCAGTATTTGGGCTTAAAAACAGTCGATTAATTAAATCAAGTAATTTCAACTGGATGAAATCAATCTATACTCACCGATTGTTAATTAGTTCATGGTTTGAAGTTTCATAATAAATCCTCTAAATTCACTCTAATTCCCTAAAACAATCCATAAGGAAAAACGTGAACCTGGTGTTCAGAAACGTTTGATCTAGCGTATTTTACCTCTGTGGCCTTTGTGTCTATCTTACTCTCCGAATTTTCCGCATAATAAATCCTTTGTAGTCTTTCAAATACTGGAGACGATTTGTAGCTCAGGTGGATGATTTTAATTTAGTTGTTCTCTCTGAGCTGGTTGATTTAATAGCGCTGAAGACGTTGCCTCTAAGTGAAACGAAAGCTTCGCAATTAAATCATAGAACACAACTAAATCTATGTAATCCCTTCATCTCTATAACACTTTCAACTATTTGTTCTCTTGTTGTATATCAATTATTTCCAAATCATTCTTTATCACTTAATTAATAAATTGTCAATTGTCTGTCATTTACGTAAGATGATACATTATTTTTCAGGTACTGTTATTTCTCAAACACAGCTTTATTTTGTTACTAACTTACAATAACTTCTGACTTGGTTGTCAACTACTATTTTAGTCATGAGTATATAATGTTGAGGAGTACCAAACTAGCACAAAACAGCTGTTCAGCACTCCTCTCTAGTTTCCAGTGGTTCTCTAACCAGTGTCAATCCATGATCACATTTGAAATTAGAATTTCTTAGGTTTATTATGAAAAAATATTCCGGAAAATATAATTTGTTGTCTGAACTATCTAACAGTGGGATGACACAGTTATCCAGTGCTAATTCATTTTTTAAATTATTCGCTAACTGACGTCGATTCCTGACGAAATATACAATCAAATTAATCCAGTATTATTATTCCCTTGAGTTCCGAGTGAAAAATAGGGATTCAACAACAGATCTTTATAGAACAAATACTTGTTCTTACTCCTCCCAACCATGTTAACTGTCTGGTAGTGACTTCAAACATTGACTGAAATCTATACAATGCAGTAATGATACAAATCTAACTTCAACTGTTTGGTGAATAATATCAAATATGCAGATTTCAGTCGTATGCTTGAAACAAAAAGCGTGAATTGTACACAATACACAAAGATACTGTCATCTTCCTCCCTCCCGCATGCACACACACGGTTACACTAGACAAATATATTGTTAACATAGTATGATGAAACAGCACGCTTAATTTCCATAAATTTAAATAAACACATATCTTTAAAAATTATATGGCCTGTATATAGTTTTGGCTGATATCACTTTTTGTATAAATCAATGTATTAAATGATGGTGTGTTCAATTTTCAATGGAGGTAATTTGATTTGATTTCTAAACACACACATTTGCTTTCAGGGGTTAATTGTATGTACTTTTCTAGGTTATTCGGGGGGGGGGGTTGGTTTATATATATATGGATAATAAAAGTTTTTAGGCGTTCTTCTTTGCAAATCTTACTTGAATACCCACAAAACACTTTTCAAATTGATTTCCTGCTTACGATGTTTTTTCTGCTAATTTTGAAAACATCTTTTTTTGACAGTATCCTTAGGTTGATATATTGGTTGGTTACTTTCTGGTGTACAAATCACTTAAATGAAACTACTTGTGAACCACACACACTTAACAGTATACATGTTTCTGTTGGTTTAATTGACTGCACTTAAAAATAAGAGAGATAAACCGCTAAAATAAAGTACATCAATATGATGGATGTATTGTTCTACTACGGATTATCATCTGTCAGGCACCGAGGTCAACCAACGACAACAACAGGTGATAGGCTGAATGGATTCAGTAGAAATGTAGTGAGTTTGCTGGAATCACAGAAAGGAACATTTTGCACCATTGTTAAAAAAGACAGAATACGTTACTAAATGTTTTATGTGTCATTTTCAACAGTTTGTGGGGATTTGATTGGTTTCAGGCTTGGCAATGGATTGCTATCAATTGGAGAACCACTGAAATTAGCGGATAGGGATTGAATAACTATTCTGTCCTAGTTTGGAATTGTTCATCTGTACGCCCCATCACGCCACTCAACAAGGATCGAATTCGGTACCTTCATGTTACGAGTCCAAGCTTGTTATCCATTCACTAACTTGTGCTGGAATTCAGTGACTTATGAATTCTAACTTCTGTCGATATCATGCTAAATGACGCGACCATCAGTCAGTATCATGGGTAAGTAATTGTCCTATTACCTGACTTGGTAGGCCCCTGGAGTTACGACTTATTACTAGAACTCCAGGCAATTTAGATAGATAAACAGTGATTATTTCGTATGTAGTTGTGTGCTCCGTTAGGTTGTGACATTACTATCACCCATTTATATATATATATATATTTCCAGTTCTTCAAGACTTTTGGTATTTACTGATGCTATGACACCCTTCAATGTCAGTAGGAAGTTTTCTGCTAACCAATCAGTCTATGGATTAATCTGGATTGTACGTCGATGACGGTAACCGATGGCTTTAAGCCAGTGGTTGAAGTTTCATTTGTTGAGTGAAACGAATCCTATTATCAGTCATTAGGAAAATAGGGATTACTTAGGATCATTTATAATTATTATTTTTGACTATCTGCAAAAAGCAAATTAGCCAAGTGTTCATTTCTACAGCACATTATTAATTGTCGTCAGGTAGAGTCAGAAGACACTACATTCGGAGGTATATAAAAGTATGATCAAGTCGTTTGAAAGGATTTTGCCTGCAACAATCCATAAGGAAAAACGTGAACCTGGTGTTCAGAAACGTTTGATCTAGCGTATTTTACCTCTGTGGCCTTTGTGTCTATCTTACTCTCCGAATTTTCCGCATAATAAATCCTTTGTAGTCTTTCAAATACTGGAGACGATTTGTAGCTCAGGTGGATGATTTTAATTTAGTTGTTCTCTCTGAGCTGGTTGATTTAATAGCGCTGAAGACGTTGCCTCTAAGTGAAACGAAAGCTTCGCAATTAAATCATAGAACACAACTAAATCTATGTAATCCCTTCATCTCTATAACACTTTCAACTATTTGTTCTCTTGTTGTATATCAATTATTTCCAAATCATTCTTTATCACTTAATTAATAAATTGTCAATTGTCTGTCATTTACGTAAGATGATACATTATTTTTCAGGTACTGTTATTTCTCAAACACAGCTTTATTTTGTTACTAACTTACAATAACTTCTGACTTGGTTGTCAACTACTATTTTAGTCATGAGTATATAATGTTGAGGAGTACCAAACTAGCACAAAACAGCTGTTCAGCACTCCTCTCTAGTTTCCAGTGGTTCTCTAACCAGTGTCAATCCATGATCACATTTGAAATTAGAATTTCTTAGGTTTATTATGAAAAAATATTCCGGAAAATATAATTTGTTGTCTGAACTATCTAACAGTGGGATGACACAGTTATCCAGTACTAATTCATTTTTTAAATTATTCGCTAACTGACGTCGATTCCTGACGAAATATACAATCAAATTAATCCAGTATTATTATTCCCTTGAGTTCCGAGTGAAAAATAGGGATTCAACAACAGATCTCTACTTTGTTCCATTCTCGGCCGTACTCTTCAGTTGGGTCCAAGATTCCACATTATCTCTCATCTCCTCCTCCTCCTCACAAGATATCCTCCATGTGATCCTCTCCCCAACGACCCTCTCGTTGCTTCCCAATCGAATTCAACTCGACCAATGGTCAGCATTGCGCGTGATGTCATTCGGCGGTCTCCTCAACCTACACCCTATCCATCTCCATTTCCTCTTACATATTTGTTGACCAATAGGCTTTTGGGTGGTTTTTTCATCGCCAGAGTTCCTCTCGCTAATTATTTCTCGCTGGCTATTCGATGTTCAGTATGGAGTTAGTAAAGTGGACAGCTGTTGAAAGAAGTCTGCAATCTGTTGGAAATCCTTTTCGTGACATGCTCACCATGTTTCTGACCCATATCGAAGCAGTGACTGACTGACTTCACATTTGTGTCGAACAGAATCCGAATCTTGTCCTTTACGCTGACTGAGAACAGAAGATTTGAAAACTGATTTCAATCTGATGGAGATGTATCTCACTTTTTCAATACTGGCTGGCTGAATTTGACATCTTCATCCGTTCCGACTGCCTGTGGTTGAAACCGTGCTTCCTGACCAGATAAGTGAAGTCAGGAAGTGACTTCTATCAAATCTCTTGCGTTGATGGTGATTGGTGATGGTTATTGCTGTTGTTGTTGTTGTTGATTCTATTCTTTGGTTATCTTTATCACCTCCGTCTTCTTTATGTCCATCTGAAGTCCTGTCTTCGCTGCCCGCCCCGCCTCTTCATCCAGTTTATTAGGTGTCGCCTGTAAGTTTTAGAGTTTCTGTGACATTAGAAATATATCAGTTGTCTAAATGCTTCTTAGGTGACTGTGGTAATCAGTCCGTGTATCAATGTACATGAAGTGAGACAGTTCACAACCTGGAACATTCAAAGTTTATTTTGGACAGTCAAACGATGCCAGCTAGACAAATGAAAGAAGTGACTTCCTTCAAATTTATCTCGTTCACATTGATTGGTGGTTGGTGTTGCTGGTAACCATTTTCATCACCTCTGTCTCCCCAGCGTTTAATTTAAATCCTGTCTTCGCTGCTTCTTCTACCAAGCCGTTGGTTTTCGCGTTAAGATATTTGAGTCTGTGTGGTATCAGGCGTGAACCGTGCGCATAGTCTATATCTTCTGAAGCCTTTTTGTTGGTTTCTGTCTTCTTTTCCCCAAAGCTTTTTAGTTGATAAATTCTGCAGAAATCGGGAAGGTTATTGGTGATACTAGGCAGGTTCCTCTTACTCCTAAGTTCACTCGAAAGGAATCGCTGTGCTTTCCATTTTCAATCACTGTATAGGTGGTTTCACCAAACAGACGGAGAATGAGATTGATATATTATAGGTTTTCGAAAGAATGGTTACTGAACAAAGAATACTCTTTCCGATAACTTCATCATCAGGCTCTACAGTTATATACACAATATGGTGAATGAATTAGTGTTATTAACAAAATTAACGTTTAAATATCATTGAATCAATAAGATCAATGGATTACAGTTCAATAGCATCAACATAAAATAAGCTAAATGTCAGAAAAATTAGGAAGGATAGTATTACAAATTCATGAATTTATAGTCTCCACTGAAAGCCTGCCAGGACAGTAGTAGTGGCTGGACTTGCTTCTTTTTGTACACAAGGCACTGTTTGTTTCACGCAAATCGTGATAGCCTCTGCTGTGTGGAGAATATGGCACATGGATGTTTTTGGCAACTTGTCTGGTACCCGAAGGACTCCTCAATATTGGCTTTGTGGCCGGTTTGGACCAGGTGTTCTAATATGGAACTATTGATGGCTTTACTTAGCCATACTGGTAGATATTCCCCAAACGAATACGAAAAATCAGGTTTCTAGAGCAATGACCGATATAACTCTCCACAAGCTCAGTTGAATTGGTAGATACAATTGTAAGTGGCTAGTCTAGGTACTTCATCTTCCAATCAAGGAATCACTGTCGGTTGTGCAGAGAATAAGAAGTGTAGTTCCCAGGCATTAAAATTTCTTTGAACTGATTTTCTTAATTTCTTCGTAATTATTTCGCTTGGTATATTGCCCTTGAATTGCAGTCGTATATAAAGTGCCTTCTTGTTTACGGATAGTGAGTAATCTTTTTCTGCTTTCTTTGTCATGCGTTTTTTGATAAATTTTCGGGATAGCCATTTTCGATCAAAGTATCATACACAATGCTTAATTCATCTTCACTTACTTCTTCTGAGCAAAGAGAGCTAACTAACCCTGTGGCTGAGGGTCTTCACTAAATTTCTTTTGTACTTGATAGGAACGAATCTGTGAAAATGTGTATATTGTACTGTCCAAGTACTTTTCCTATGCAAATTTCTTTTTATGCTACCATTTGGTTTTCTTGCAAGAAGGATATCCTGGAAGGAACTTCTGTTTTAGGATTCCTATTCACACGTGAATTTCATAGCTGAATGTACTTCATTGAATTCACTTATTATTGTACACCTATCCGAATCATTATCACAAAGAATGGAAGTGTCATCCATATACCGGCAATAAAATGAGAACTTTCCGATGAGGTTATTCAAAGTTCCATTTTCTAGTTTACTTAGAAAGAAATCAGCCAAAATCGGACCCAAAAGGGGTGCCCATCGCCAACCGTTTGCTTGCCTGTGGGTGTTACGAACTTCTTAGAATAATATGAGCGCCAAGTGAGACTGATTAATTATAAATTATTTAAATTCATCCCAGCATGTTTAAGAAAAAATCAAAACAAGATTTTTTCCTGAATGTTTCGCGGTGTATGCCACAGCTTCTTCAGAAGATTCATTCGGATTTCATTAATCATCAAAAATAGATCTGTTGAAGTAGCTGTGTCTTACACAGAGAAACTCTCAGAAAAATCTTGTTCCGATTTTTTTCCTTAACACACTGTGATTAATTTAAATGATTTGTAATGAGATTGATAAATGATAGGAACACTCTGTAGCAGTAAACCCGCTTCAAAATTACTTCAAGGTGAACGCTGTAGTAGGCCTTTCCAAAGTCGATGTAGTTGAGGTAGAGATTCGATTACGATTCTATGCACTAATTAATCAATGTGAGTGAGGTTTTAACTTGAATTGTAGGTGATTTGCTTTTGTAGAATCCAGATTATTCCAAGCTTTTGAAATCTGCTCCTCTGTAATTGATTCTCCTTTGATTCAGTTTTTCCGTAAACGCACGTTCTCGAAACTTCCCGAGTGCCTCTTTTATTTTACATTATCTGGATCAGCAGGCCGCAGTGTTTGAGTGCATTGAAAAACATGTATTCTACTAGAGTCAGGTTAAGTTTAAAACATTTGAATAGTTAGAAATTCACAGTTGATGAACCCTAATTGTGTCAAAAGAATCGGTTAGAATAGGAAATGAAAACTTATCAAACCGTAAGGAAGTTTGAAACCTGAAACCAATCTTTCCTTCATCCCGAATCAGTACGTCTACAATTTCTCCAGTGTTGCGCTATTTAGATTCCACTTGAAGATATTATCACTGGTTCTTAAATTTTGTGACCAGGGTCATAAGTTCAACCAACTTGATTGGGATTTTGAATTCAAACTTGGTTTTACAAATAAAAGAGTCGATCCCAGCATATGAAGATGAATTTGGTGGTCTCAAAACTATACTAGTCAACAGCTGTCATCAGTATTCGAGTAGTAGTTATTCTGTCAGAAAATATACCTAAAAAATACCTTGAAGACCTGAAACGGTCAAGAAATGATGAAATTATTGTAATTAGTAGGCAAGATAAATGGCGGAGAATGCAGTAATAATAGATAAATGCAAGTATATAGATAAAATGAGTTTCCTTCCGGGTGACATAACAAACTAGTGCTTAGTGACTCAACAGAGATCAAGAGAATATGTAACAACATCTGGTAAATACTCTTAAGGAACTGAAACAAAGGGAACAATTTCTGAGGCTGTGCACCATGCTCCTCCATTGAAAGTGAGGTATCACGGTTGCGTAATCTGGCAAAATTACATAAGCACGTTTCACCTATTCGCCTTGTTCTAGACATGCGTAATTCCATCCACCAAAAGTTGCAAAGTGGATAATTGGACCCTTACAGCTTCTAAAAACCAAGCTATATACCATATTGGGGGAAATGTTTTCGAATTTATTCCTCATTGAAATTATTTTAATACAAACGGAAAGTAGATAATACCCATAGGAGCTTTTCATAACTGTTTATCAAAGTTCTACTGTTAGAGATTGTAGGATTAGCGTACCAAAAGATACCGGTAAAGTAGATTGATATTAGGATTACAATCATTATATTCATAGAGTTACTTCTAATATCTATCGTGAACACACATTTTAAATTCAATAAAATCTACTATGGATAAATCTATGGTATCTAATTTCAGCAACCATTTTCTTCGCTAAGTTTAAAAATGATCAGTTGAAACATGTCACAGACAAATTGAATCCCCTTTATCGAAAAGCTGATAAGAACGAACTGCTTATCAAGTCTAATGACATACATTCATCACTCATGTTCACCTGTAAACAAGGACATGGAAACAAAGTCATATTTTCTAGATATCATCGTTCACAAAATATCGGATAGTTCATACAGGAGAAATGTTTGAAGGAATACACCAGATCTATAGGGCAATGTGCTCATTTTTTAATGCGTGTACCCATTAGCTACGAAATCAACTCTTCGGTAAAATACCTGACAAATAGCGGGAAAACGACCTACTTCAATGATTCCTTAGAAAATGAAATAGGTTATCTGAAATAATAGGCTCGTTGGCACGAGCAAAAATAATAGATTTATCAAGAGATATGTGAGTAAAATATCTAATAAAGTGAATGCTGATGACAGTTGGAAAACAGTTTACTGATGAAGCTCTAACTCACTGGAGAAATAGCTTGTAAACTTATGTATGTCAAAGACCATCCAACACTATAAAGCCCTGAAGGAATTACGTAATAGATCCGATTTAGTTATTTTGAAACCTGACAAAGGATCTGGTGTAGTTGTAATGGAGAGAAGCGATTACAAAACATAAATGTTATCCATCCTTAATGACAAAAGCAAATTCATAGTCGATGTTCCTCCTGATGATATCATAAAATTGGAAGGAAAAGTAGGTTCTCACTTAGTAAAACTTCGTGCTTTGGACGTTATCGATAAACAGGAGTTTAATTCCTTGAAACCCATGGTATCTGACTTTCCAAACCTCTATGGGCTACCCAAGATTCACAAGGCTGATAATCTATTACGTCCAATTCTATCAAGGTGTCACTCTTCTAAACATAAATTAGCAAAATGGTTAGCTGATATTTTAAGCCCATAACGCAATGAATTATGTAAGTTTGCTTTGAAAGATGCATTTGAACTTGTTGACTTTCTTGTAGATATGAACATAAAAGATAGGAAAATGTATTCATTTGATGTTAATTTCTTGTTTACCAATATACCATTGGTTAAGTGGGCAATACCTTAATTTTCACAGCTTCTGTCCATTAGAGTATGAGAGAGGCCAGGTGAAATATCTATTTAAGAGGATTCAGCGTGTTTGTACGGCTGATGTTATAGACAATGAAAACGAAATATTGATGGATACGCTTGTTGAAAAAGGGATATCCTTTAAAATTTGTAAACAGGTGTAGAAGTCAACTAGTTTTTAAACCTACAATCCATACCGACCCTAAGAAAAATGTTTTCATCAAATTAACATATAACGGGGAAATAAACAGTAGGATTTTGAGACCAAGATTGAATTCGGTCATCCATAGAACCTACTATGCAGCCCAGATTGTAATTGTGGAAACAGCTAAAAATATGCTCCATTGCAAACCTCAAAAGTACACACGTGATTATGTCACATCCCACACCAGTTACCAGTTTTCGTGTGTGTGTGGTCACAAATACATAGGGAGGAGTAATCGGGCTTTGCATGTGAAGGTGGAAGATGGAAGTAGATGGAACGGGAATGGACTCACAAAATTGTCGACGGGTGAGTCAGTGATCTACTCCGGTCACCCAGAAGACAACCACGAAAACATCGAGGGTGTGGCCATCATGATATCACCGATGGCAACAAAGGCCATGATGCAATGGGAGGCGATCTCGTCCAGGATAATGACCGCCAGATTCAACTCCAAAGGAAGGAAAGTGTCAATTATACAATGCCATACACCCACAAACAACGCAGACCTCGAAAAGAAAGAAGAATTCTACAGACAACTACAGGCAGCAATACTCCAGCTGGTGACATTAAAATACTAATGGGAGTAATGAACGCCAAACTGGGACCAGACAACACACGAAGGGAACTCATCATGGGTAGAGAAGCTCTCGGAGAAATGAATGAAAATGGAGAACTCTTCACCGACTTCTGCGCCCTCAACGAACTAGTTATTGGTGGTAGCGTATACAGACACAAAGATATCCACAAGGATACATGGGTGTCACCAGATAGGCAAACCAAAACCAAATTGACTTGATTTCAACACTGTTCAAGGAAGTGGAGACGCAGCCTATTGGACACAAAAGTAAGCAGAGGAGCAGATGTTGGCTCAGACCACTATCTGATACAAGGAACAATCCAAATCAAATTAAAAGCTTTCAGGGAAACAGTAGCTGCAGATAAACCACAAGCCAAGTTCAACACTCAAAACTGAAGGATTAGGCTACAAAGGACATCTTCACTGCAAACATAAGGAGAAATGGGGGGGGGACACAAATTAACACTAACGAAGAGGTCGGCGTCACAAAGCACTGGGACAACTTGAAAACGGTGTTGAGTCAAATCTGCATGGAAGTTCTAGGCAGAAAGAAGAGGCAGGACAAACAGTGGCTGACTACGGACACTTGGAGACTAATAGAAGAGAGAAGGATAGTGAAACAAAAGATTATCCAGAGCACCGATGAGCAACAAAAACAGGATTTGAATGCAAACTACAATACGCTGAACAAAAAAGTGAAGAAGAGCGCCAAGGAAGACAAAAGAAAATATTATAAAGTCATGGAAAGTGAAGCAGAACAAGCTGCAGACCTCGCCACACTCTACCAAAAATCTAGGCAACTATCGGGGGAAAGTTCGACACATATTAAGCCAGTGGAGGATGACAATGGAAAGTCAATCACCAAAGAAGTAGAGCAAAGAAAACACTGGGCTGAGCACTTCAAAAGACTTCTAGATCGGCCGCCACCTACAACGCGCCAAACAATACTAACAACGGAAGCAGAACTACCAGTGAACATCAACCCCCCCCCCCCGACGAAATCAGAAGTCCTGAATGCAATCAAGATGCTAAAAGCTCAGAAAGCAGCAGGACCAGATGGAATCCCAGCAGAAGCTTTGAAAATAGACCCAGAGACAACAGCGGAGTTGACGACGCCACTGCCGGAGGTGTGGAAAGAGGGCAAAGTACCTGAGGATGGGAAGAAATGATACTTATTCAAACTGCCAAAGAAAGGAAACTTAAGTCAGTGCACGAACTGGTGCGGAATTCTTCTCTTGTCCATCCCAAGCAAAATACTAATCCGCATCATCCTGGAGAGAATCAAACAAGCCAACCTGAATGAACAACTTCCACCGGAAGAAGCTGGATTCAGGAAAAACAAGTCATGTGTTGATCAAATCGCCACACTACGGATCATCATTGAGCAAAGCTTGGAATGGCACTCACCTCTCTATCCCAACTTCATCGACTTTGAAAAGGCTTTCGATAGAGCAGCGTCGACCGAGAGGTCATTTGGAAACTACTTCGCTACTACGGGGTCTCATCGACAATTATACATCTCATCCAACAGCTATACGACAATGCTGCATGCCAAGTAATCTACAACGGGAAACTTACGGAATCCTTCGAAGTGAGGACGGGAGTGATGCAAGGCTGTCTACTATCGCTAATGATCTTCCTGATTGCAGTAGACTAGATAGTGAGACAGACAACGAGCAATGAGGAAACAGGCATAAAATGGACTCACACAAAAACTTGGAGGATCTGAAATTCGCCGATGATATATGTCTGATTTCCCACAAACTGGAACATATGCAAGTCAAAAGCTACAAGCTGCCAGAAGAAGCATCAAAGATAGGACTACAGGTGAACACAGATAAAACAGAGGTGATGAAGATTCCTGGTCAACATCAACAGCAACAACAACAGGCAATAATCAGTCAGCATAAATGGGAGGAACCTGAAAGAAACAACCTCCTACACCTACCCATCTGGGAAGCATCGTTTCAACTACAGGCGAAACTGACGAGGATATCAAGGCCAGAATCGGAAAAGCAAGACAGACTTTCATTACCCTTAAGTCTGTGTGGAGGTCAACAGCACTCAGCGTGAAGAATAAGATCCGGATTTCAACTCCAATGTGAAGTCAGTCAGTGCTACCCACAATGCGGGTCAGAGACTTGGCGCGTCATAGAGAGCATCTCAAACAAACTTCAGACCTTCATTAACAGTTGTCTTCGCTCAATACTCAAGATCAGATGGCCAGAAAAGATCAGAAACAAGGATCTCTGGGAGTGAACCAACCAGGAACCGATTGTGAAACAAATAGGCAAGAAGAAATGGATATGGATTGGCCATACACTGAGGAAACCATCAAGTGACATCACTAGACAAGCCATGGCTCGAGTGGAACCTGGCCGAAAGGGAAGCGGTGAGTTGGTGGTCAGTGCGAGGGTGACTTGGAGGAGGTCATATGAAGGGGAGATGAAAGCATGTGGGCAGACTTGGAGTGGGGTGAAAAAGTTGGCAGAAAACCGAAGCCAATGGAGACGCGCAGCTGAAGCCCTTGGTTCCTCTATGAATTAAAGGATATAATAATAATTATTATTATTATTATGTATATATATATATATATATATTTGATTGGTTCCAGGACTTCGTCGTGAACTGACATCATTTAGAGGACCACTGGAAAACCTAGGAATACTGGACAGCCCTTTCGTCCTAGTTTGCGATTCTTCATCAGTACTCACCCACCGCCAGGATTCGAACCCAGGACCTCCCGGTTACAAGGCGAGCTCATAGACCATTATGCCCTTGGGACCCGATCCATTGGCCGATGAATTCTAACTTCCGCTAATTCACGACATAGCATGACCACTTAACAGTATCTTCGATGAGTAACTGTCCTCACCTTCGACCCACTGCATCCTACTAGTCACGGCTTCTTACAGTGGGTGAGTACTGGGAAGAGTCCCAAACTAGGACGAAACAGCTGTCCAGCACTCTTAGGTTTTTTAATGGTTCTCTAGCCGATGACAACACATGATGAAATCCTCCAACCAATCAAACAAAATGCTTACAAACCAATACATGAAAAATATATGTGCCTTGATATCCCCATAAGGTCTGTCTAATAGCAAAAAGTTTAAAAAACCAGTGACTCTGAAATACAAAAGTGCTATAAACTGAGAATTGAAGCGGTGAGTTGGTGGTCAGTGCGAGGGTGACTTGGAGGAGGTCATATGAAGGGGAGATGAAAGCATGTGAGCAGACTTGGAGTGGGGTGAAAAAGTTGGCAGAAAACCGAAGCCAATGGAGACGCGCAGCTGAAGCCCTTGGTTCCTCTATGAATTAAAGGATATAATATTAATAATAAATGTGGGGGTGGGAGAGCATACCCCAAAATGGCTAAAAAAACAAATGACTTGTGAAAAACCAATAGATGCAGGTGTCAGACTACCAAGTTCGTCTATAGCTAAACACCTAATCGAGATGAACCATGAGATTGATGTTAACTCAGCCTTGATGATCATCTATAAAAACGGCCAAGGGTGCTTACTGAAATACGCCGAGACTACAGCTATTCATCAACTTACCCCCCCCCTCCTGTGTATTCAAAAGCAGTTTAATATTACTCTTAACCTACCTTGGTAATCCCTATTTGATTGGATTACCAAACGTTGTGTTAATCATTCTTAAATCCCTTTTTGTCACTTTGTTTAATTTAACTTTTTCATATATGTTGACTTGACAAGTAAATGTGTGATCAGATTGTTCGAAATGTATAGCGCAAATAAATCACATTTTTCGGATAATCTCCGTCTTCTAATAACTCTATCCAAATTTATAAAAGGGACTAATTGTTTTAAACTATAAAAAAGACTTCTATTATTGTCACTCGTGTATTTGTGTATACTTAAGAATTTATCTGCCCCTGTGAAGAGGGCGATGTAGGATGAACAACTGGGCAACTTAACAGACGAATTACTAAAACCATTCTTCCTTATCTAGGGGACATTGAATAAAGCCAACAGGAAGCTTAATTTTTTCTCTCGTGGTTTATAGTGATCATCAAGTGGACAAAAACAGGCACTTTTATAGTCGTGTGTCATATCCTGTCTAACGTTTAGAACTCGTCTTTTATATTATTATTGTTATTTTTTCCTTGAGTTCCCAGTGGGACATAGGGCTTCAATTGCACGTCTCCACTTGCTTCTGTCTTCTGCTGTACTTTTCACCTGCATCCATGTTAGTCCATTTTGTTTCACCTCCTCTTCACACGATCTCCTCCATGTAGCCCTTTGACGTCCCACTCGCCGCTTCCCTTTCGGCCTGGTTCCACTCGAGCAATGGCCTGACGCGCGCGCAATGTCACCCAGCGGACTCCCGGGTGAGTGTTCAATCCATCTCCACTTTATCTTGCATATTTGTTGATTGGCGTTTGGTTCTTGTTTTGCTTGTTCCCATAGTTCCTTGTTGGTCATTCTTTCTTGCCCGGCCATCTGATCTTCAAAATAAAGCAATAGTTGACAGTTGTTGGTTGATAAAGGTCTGCAACTGGCTGTTGGAAATATTCTTTGTGACACCCCGCCAAGTTTCTGATCCGTATAGAATAACTGACTGAATTGAAGTTTGGATTGAAAATCCGACTGGATTTTGTTGTTGATGCTGAGTGACGAAGATTTCCAGATTGATTTCAGGTTGGTGAATGTGTTTCTCGCCTACCCGATTCTCGCTCGATTTGACATCCTCGTCTGTTTCTCCTGTTGCTGAGACAACGCTCCCTAGATAAGTGAATGAAGTAACCTCTTTCAAATCCCTCCCGTTGATGGTGACTGGCGCTGGATATTCCTGCTGTTGTTGTTGTTGGTTGGTTGGTTGGCTGTCTTCGCCGGCTGTTTCTTCGACCAGTTTGTCGGTTTTCGCTTGTAAGTCTTCGATTGTGTGTGACATCAGGCATAAATCATCCGCGAAATCCAGGTCTTCTAAGTTCTTCACGTCGGTCCGGGATATTCCTGTCTTCTCGTTTCCCACTCGCTGTCTGACGCATAATCCAGTCCACCACAATTAGGAGTATCATTGGTGATAATAAGCACCCTTGTCTGGCTCCTGTGTTTACTCCAAACTCCTCGCTGAGTTTTCCATCTTTTGTATGCAACCGAAACCAGGAGGGATTAGGGAATATAATCCTAGTCTGTATCTGCAAGAGAAGTTTGTCCTAGCTTTGTCTTTTCATTGATCTATATAAATTTAATCCATGAATCCATTATTAAGCTTTTTACACTTCCTTATTCTTCACACCTTTCATAAATATATCATATTTATTTAAACTCTGATCATCAATCCACTTCATTTTCAGGCCTACAAAACTTCTAATTCTCTAACAATTTGAATTATTTCAACTTTTGAAGTGTATACACTTACACGTTATCTTCATCATTCTTATCGCCACCTATATCAACTACTATTAGTCTAATTTAGTTCATCGTGCTTAACAGTGGGATCCCAGGCGCATCCATCTATTCTGAACTCATCACCTGAGTGTGCATGTATCCCAGTTAGACTTGAGACCAGCACGATTAATTCCAAAGTTTACTATTATTATTAAACAGTGAGGTCACACGTTGATAAATCAATGGTAGAATGCTAGCTAGTCAAACAGAAGATCCAAATTGGATTACCGTATAAGGAACTCTTACACCATGCTTAGTTTATTATCCAGTGGTAAGCAAAGAAAAGAAGAAAGGTTGAGCATGAGGTTAGCAACCCCACCTCGTAAAAGTAAATAACATCACTAATACTGAAACTTGAAGAGCTCAAAGTTTGAAGCTCTGTATTCTACTGGCAATGCAAAGAATAAACAGCAAACCTTAAGGAAGTATTGTTCGTTATAGCTAGAAACTAACCAAGTCGATTAATTCCAGTAAACACTGTAATAAGAGTCACTAGTTCAATTAACTTTTATGCAAGATGAATAATTATTTCTAATAAATTTATCTAGCTTAGATAGCGTGATCTTGAAACATCTGTATGAAACTTCGACAAAGTTCATTATACAAATTTTAATTATAATCCTTCCGCAAGCTGAAGAGCATAAATGATATATATATATATATATATATATATAAAGGCTTTAAAAGTAGTGTTCCTTGTCGTGAGAATAAATAGTATACAAATATAGGGATGTTTTCAAAACTTAACAAAGTGAAAAATTAATTCACGCACATCATAAACAATTGATGAATGAATACTGACCCAAATTTGATAAAAACAACAAAACTTGAAATAACATAGGAATCCAACTTGAATATTGAAATCTTAAGCGAAAATTACTTCATAAACTCTTCAAAGAAGATAGCTGTTTTCCTATTTTATTCGTTCGTTTCCACAAGAGCAGACGACAATCAGAAGTCAATAAAAAGACACAATGGATATATATATATATAAAGAGAGAGATTAGAGAGACAAATAAAACGCCGGCAGATAGAAAGAGTTAAATATTTCACTGATTTACTCATTATTCAATCTCAGAGAAATTACTAAGAAGCTAATTTTTTTATTACAGCTTGATTCCACACTGTATTTTTGGTACAAGTATGGAATTTTCAGCATGTAATATCGGTAGCCCAAATATTGCAGGCCGACCATAGATATCAGGTGTGCGTTGGCAGGGGATCGAACCTCGGACCATGTGCATGGTCGGCGAGAGTCCTAACCACTGTACCACGGACGCACTCTGATTATTTTTAAAAAGCCGAAGATTAGACGATTGACTAGAAAGTATAAGCAGCAAAAAAGAACTCTGGTAACGAAGCTGCGAAGAACCCTCCAGCCTTACAAATATACAAAAGAAAATGGATATGGATTGCATACACGCTGAAGAGACCATTGAGTGGGAACCGAAAAGAAATTGATCAGTTGAGCGTGAGTCCGAGGCTGACGTTCAGTCGATTGTGTAAGGTGGAAATGAAAGCCTATGGATAATTGTGCAGCCAGTTAAAGAAGACTGTAGAAAACGGGATGAAATGAAGATGTACCATTTCAATCCCTATGTTCCACTTGGAACCTAAGGGAATAATAATAATAATACAACTCTGAGATGTTATGTGGTAGTGAAATAACGAAACTGAACAAGGAAGAAAAAATGAGATTGAAAACTGTTTTAATCATCTAACACCAAATTAACTTATTATAGCTCATTGAATTGAATTTTTGATTTTCCCGTCGATTGATTGGACCGAAGTGATCGGTCTCAGGTTGACATGTCGGCTTCTTGTGCAGATGCTTCGACGGTGTCTGGGCATTTAGTTAGTATTCAATTGGTGGATGGTGGCTAGCAGTGGAATCCAGGATAAAGCACATTTTGTCCTATTTGGGACTCGTCATCTGTATGTACCTGCATTTCTCACTGAGTGATTATGTCCCCACTGAGGCTGGAAGCCAGTTCCGATAGTTTCAAATGCCAAAGCGTTATCCACTAAGCCATCACTCACTGAGGAATGCAGTTACAACCAGCTGACGAGTCCCAAATACGACGAAATGTGCTTTATCCTGGATTCCACTGCTAGCCACCATCCACCAATTGTATATTATAGCTCATGTTCATATTGAAGCTATTTAGTTCATTTTCTCACATTTCTATCAAAAATGAGACATTAATAATAGTATATAGAATGTACTTTGACGGGACACTAGATATTAGCTAATGTCATACGTCTAATCCTTAGTTTGGTGTACAATAAATTCTACCACTGAATTTTATAATGTGGCCTTCATGCAAGGTGACTCCTTATCACGCTGCATTATAAAGGGACATGAATCCTTTGAAGGTTGTAGATGCGCCTTGCTAACGAGTATCAGCAAACACGAAACCCAGATACAAGGGTTCCTGCTAATTGCCTCCAAGTATCTAATAACAATATATAGAATATATATTTGGTTAGCGATGGGCACACCATCACTGACTGGGGATTACAGTACATTCATTTGATGAATTCCAAATAGGATGAAACGCGTATTGTTGAATTCCACTGCCGATCACTATCACCAGACAAAATAACCTCAAATGAATCCTCAGATATCATTGACTCATCCATACCAGGAGCCGACATGTCAGCAACAGAGAGAGACCGAGCATTTCTGTCCAACATAATCACTAATCACTAGGAAATACAAAACCAACTCCAAAAGAAAAACATATACAGAATCTAAATGGAAAAGCGATCAGTCAGATGAGAGTAAAAATGCACAATCGAATGAAGCCAGAAGCATGACTCCTTATTCTAAGGACAGAATATTATGTTCTTCTAAAAATAGGAGATTAAAGTTTACTGACGAATATATGCACATCTGAGGAAAAACAACGAAATTTAAACTCGGAATTGATATATATATATATATATAACGTGTGACCCGAAAAGCATCCATCATTCTCGAATTAGGACCAAAAAAAGAGAGATTCATTCATTCATTTGTCCCAAGTTTTGTTCAATGTAAACTATAATCTTTTGTTCAAATAGTTATTTGAGTTTTTTAAAAGAAAGGGATAAATAGGAGGCAAGATCAATAAAAATAACAGCAGTAAACAAAAGATTAGATTATTTTCATGAACTTGATTGATTTTTAGATACACTGCAAAATGAATTCAGCTACACAACCACAGAATACTAGCGGGGAGTACTGGATAAGTACTTCATCCTAATTTGAAACTCTTCAGCACTGCTTACACATTGTCCCACCCCCACATATCAAACCAAAGACCTTTCAGTTATAAGGCGAGCTCATCAGCCATTCAGCCACTGGTACCTGATTCAATGGTCCATTAATTCCAAATCATGTCAATTCACGAAGTATATATACAGATCACGCAAGCCCCAGTTAATTGGCATCTGACAGTTATTTTTATTCTCACCCGGCCGATCTACAACAGGAATAATATATATATATATATATATATATATATATATAAGAGAACTATGCAGTTTTTCTATCTAATTTTCCTATGCATCTTAATCTCCTTGTGAACTTTTAGGAATTGATTAATTTTCTTTTACGTTTATCCCAAATCAGTCATTGATTTTACTAGTATATATATATATATATATATATATATATATAGCAACAAATTCCACTCCCTATTCTAAATATATACGCTCGTACAGATTGCAAAATGCGGTCACGGGATCACAAAAGTGAGATTTCATTGGTTGGTAGTGAAATTGGGATAAATATCGATTTAAATTTTAAACCAGACACAGAATTATATGTACATATGTATAAGCCTCGTTTAGTTTACAGTAAGTGCACTGAAGAGGCGAGTTTTGGTGTGGGGCAACTCAACTCCATAAAAATGTCACCTTCGCTCCTGAAACTTAAAAGCTCAATCATAAAGCCCTCGAAATGTCAAGGAATATATATACATATAAGGCTATCTGGAAAAGTTCTGAAAAGTTTGTTGTATATCGTACAACAGTAACAGACATCAACTCATATTGGTGAAGGAAAACCTTTTAGTAAATTAAATATTCCCATAATTTATTCAGAACAAAAGATTTAGAGCGAACAATTGTTTTCAATAAATTCTTCTTCAGGCTCTACAATTATAAATCCATTAATGTAAGCATACAATAGCCAGTAAAGGCGAATTAGAATCATATCAGAAAATGTATTGTGGAACAAGTATAAGATGGGATGAAACAATAGTCATATAGCTTTTTAATATGCATGGACAATAACAACATGGGACAGAATGAGATGAAATAATTTAATTTAATATGTGTATATATATAAATATAGTTAACAGAAAATACAGGTTTCAAGAGTGAGTGTAATCAGGGTGTGTGAGGCAATATGAAAATAAACCAACGAATGGGGCGTTCTAGACTTAAGTTCAAGGTTGAAAATAACAACGATAAGAATGATTGTAAAATAATAACGATGATATGGTGTAAAATTAAAATTAAATGTACTATTGGTGAATGATTGTCAACTAAACCAGTACTCACACAGCAAGTAAAGGATAAATTACGAAAGATGGCCTCATCAATGTGCATCTACGAATTCAACTGCTCATGTGGTGCTAGTTATATTGGCCGTACTCAGAGGGCTTTACCCTAGCGCGCACGTGAACATGTACCTGTATGGTTGAGTAAAGGATTAACCAAACGCATAAATAGTGCAGTCTTAGCCCACTTGGTAGATACTGGACACCCGATAAAACTTGACCAAGGGTTCTCAGTTATTTACCGCGTTCCTAGTAATTTATCTAGAGGAGCTCGACTACGTCTTCTATCAGTAGCTGAAGCAGTTGCAATTAATACCAGAAGACCATCCCTCTGCATACAGAAGAAGTATGTCCAACTTCTATGTTTACCTTGGCCTACAATAAAGCCAACAAATCCTCCATTAACACTATAAATTCCTTTCACAATTTTCTTTTCTTTTCCTTCTCCTATTCCTCTGTTTCATTGACAAACGTTCATTTTCGACTTTTATGATTTCATGACCTTTCTTGTGATTTTATTACCTTAGGTTTCAATAGTGCTTTTCTAATTTGCTATCGTAATTACAAAATCCTGTTCATTCCACTTCATTATATTCATTATTATTATTTGACAATCATTCACCAATAGTACATTTAATTTTAATTTTACACCATATCATCGTTATTATTTTACAATCATTCTTATCGTTGTTATTTTCAACCTTGAACTTAAGTCTAGAACGCCCCATTCGTTGGTTTATTTTCATATTGCCTCACACACCCTGATTACACTCACTCTTGAAACCTGTATTTTCTGTTAACTATATTTATATATATACACATATTAAATTAAATTATTTCATCTCATTCTGTCCCATGTTGTTATTGACCATGCATATTAAAAAGCTATATGACTATTGTTTCATCCCATCTTATACTTGTTCCACAATACATTTTCTGATATGATTCTAATTCGCCTTTACTGGCTATTGTATGCTTACATTAATGGATTTATAATTGTAGAGCCTGAAGAAGAATTTATTGAAAACAATTGTTCGCTCTAAATCTTTTGTTCTGAAATACCTTTTATTTTTGAATCCAAAACTATTTGGAGATGCCCCTAGGGAGACTGCAGCCTAATATGTCAAAAAAGTGAAAACGCAGGCATTCAACTATGAGGATCTGCTCCTATCCTCAAGAGGCCTTTCAAAGTATACCTCAAAGGAAAGGGAAACATACTTATCTCTAGCACATCATTCATGTCACTCAAAAAAGTCGTTTCCACTGAACTCTTTGTTTCCTTCAAGGGCAATTGTTTACGATCTAGGTTTGGGTATATGTCAACCCATTTACATAAAAGTAAAACAGACATTTTAGGGTAGTTCAAAAATCCGTTGCACTTTATTTGTTCGATATATCATATGAATTAATTAATATGATATCTGAGTCAGGTTTCACTATGAACGTCCAGTGACCATGAGTAAGGTTTCAATTCAATCCGCGCATGACTTGTGTTTTTCAGAATCCAGATTGATCCACACGGATTTTCGCATCACCTATCCTCTCCACAATGTTGTAGATAGATAATTTGCGTGTGGTAGACAAATACAATTGTCTTATGTGGAAATATATTCCACCATAGCGCCCCAATTCCGCACTTATATTAAGCTCCCCTCCTTTGGAGGCTTGGAGAAGCACCCTTTCTTGTCCACAGTTACCTTCACTTCCTTCAGCAACTTTTACAGTAGTCACTAGAGTGCATCCGCTGAGGTCTCTCAGACCGTGTTCACTGCTTCTGAGGAATTCCGTCTGGTGCATCTGCCTTTGTGGCTCTCAGTGACTTCATGAAATTCAACACCTCTTTTTCTGTCGGACAGTTCTTGGTCTGCTGTTGGTATTTATGTACGAGTTGTACGCCTCAATAGATTGACGAATCTTTTGGAGTGATCAGTCTAGAGTCTCGTTTGTTACACCTCTTCGGTTATTAGGTTTCCTTCAAAAACTTCCACTGGTTTCATCTGTGCTGACAAATTCATCGATTAAGATCTGGTTGGTCGATATAGTGTCCCAAAGTCTTTCTCAAATACGGTCTTTTATGCTTCAAATATGTACTGTGAAATTGTTTTTCGTCTTTCGTAGCACTCCATTTCACTCATATGCTCAGTGCTGTGTATGTTATGTCCTTATCCTTTCGTTGTTCACCTATACACAGGTTCATCGTCTACCTCACCACACTTCTCTCCTCTACCGGCCTCCAGAAGTCTGTAGAAAGCCATTTCACGTACTGTTTTTCTTCTTAACTTTTTAAACGGGTTTACTTTAACGTCAACTACAGAAAATTCTGACGTTCTACTCGGGTTTCCTCGTTCATATTGATTATTGTCTTCAAAACCATTCTTATGGCTCCAATGGATGTGTCATCCGTACTTTCATCTTCATTTTCTCAGTGTTCAAATTCAATTGTCGTCTATCTACAGCTTCATTGAAAGCTTTCAATTTGACCTTAACGCTTCCTTCCACTAGATAATGGTTTCAGCAGACATCTGTTTCACTTCCTCATTCACTATCCAGCAGGCTGCATTCATCAACACCTCCTTTATATTTGCATGAAGTCTATCTGATTTTTCTGTGTATCTGTCTGATGGAAATAACTTCTCCCTTCATTGTATATCCTTATACTTGTACACGCTGTCTCCAATCACCAAATGAGTGAAGGCGCAGAGATTCATGAAGAGCTCACCCTTCTCATTTTATTTCACCCACAGCCTCCCGATCCATGGTGACTTCCCTATCCGTATTGTCTGCTCACAGTTCCATAGCGATTCATATCATCCATTGGGATTTTGATGTCAGAGTATTGTTCATTACTGTTTGTAGAGAGTCGTCAGTACAAGTCCTCCTTCTCCCCCAGTCAGTCTAGATGGGTTCAGCATTGTGTGTGTGTATGTCGCATTGGATAATTGTAACACTCCTATCTCTCGAGTTGAATCGTGTTATGTTATGCCGTTATTCTGCAGGAGGTTGGCTCTCACTGTATAAGAGCCTTCGATACTCTTTGTGACATCATGATAGCCACTCGGTCAGTGCATTCATGACTGTCATGTCAATGATGGAAGTGGATTGTTGGCTGTGTAGTTGACTGTTTGCAGAGTTCACTTGCATTCCATCTGCTTTCACAGCTTCCTAGCATTTGTATATCATATCTCTTCAATTCTTTTGCAATCTGAACAGCCTTGACGACCATCTTCAAAAGTCTCGGTGACATTCTATGTGCATATTCTTGCCTTTACTTCCACCGCCAGATAACGCATTGGCTGACTGGTTTTGTGAAGGCCTTCTCCAGTTGTCATCATTTCGCCTCCACAATTCCAAAGGAAAGTAGGTTTACTTTTATGTTTTCCTCTGTTGTAACTTTACCCTATTGCATGTAAATCTTCTAAACAATCCTCATCATAATTTGCATGGACAAAATATTATGTGACATGAGCAATACAGGATAGTAGTGAATCGAGGAATGTTTCATGAATAATGATTCGCTGATCCACTTTTGTCTCCTGGTTACTATAGTACTTCACCTCCTCTGTCGCACCCTTTGTGTAATTGCATGCATGTGAATGTATTGAATTGAACAAAATTTCTTCTAAACTACATAAATAGTGGAGTCAATGATTTCAAACTGAGCTTAATTCTTAAGTTTGATATCTTAACTGATTCTGACTAACTAGTTTGATCTATGCAGTTGGCTTCACGGTCATGATATTGGCTTTTAGTAAATTACATTAGTTTCGCCCATTTAATCATTTGAGTCATTAAACCGATAAAGTTTACCCACTTTATTCCAATTTCAGAATGAAGTTTACAAAAAAGTAAATGAGTTGACAATGGAATCACTGATTTCCCCAGGAATAACAGGTATATTTATGGATTAGAAGCATCTATTTTACATTTATATTAATGGGTAGGGAGCGTGAATGTCACACGCTGATAGGTACCCAGACTCTGATTTATCTTACCCGAAATTCGTAAGCATCTGTTTAGTTAAATGTTTATACAGTCACACCACCAATCTCAATATCCTTACACACAATAATTGTAGCTTATAGCCTAATACGTAAAATCTCCGTTTGGGGTAAATAATTGCTTTGACAGCTGAAAGATTAAGTGATGTAAACGAATTATTAATACTATTCCTTTAAGTTACGGGTGAAACATACACCTTTAGCAGTATATTTCCATTTTACTCTCTTCTACAAAGTCCTCTTTAGCTGACTCCACAATTGCCTATTCGCTCTCAACTCCCCAAAATATCTGCTCCGTTTGACCCTGAGAATTATGCCCAACTCTTTGCTTCTCACTCGGATTCCAGTCGATGATTTGTGTGACGTGCCATATCACTCCATGGTCTACTCAGCTCATGTTTAATCAACCTTCATTTTACTATGCACATTTGTTGTGCAATAGGTTCTTGATCTGTACGTTTCCAGAATTCCTTATTTGACCTTCATTTACGCAGAGAAGTGGACAGCAGTTGATAAAAGTTTTGAGCCTTTTGAAAATGTTTTTGGTCACGCGCGAAATCACTGAACCATATGGAATCACTAACTGGGCATAAGTGTTGAAAATCCTAATCTTATTCTTTATGCTGACTGTAACAGACTTCCACACTGATTTTAGATTAATGCCTGTCTTGCTTTTCATTCCCGTCTTTGACATTCTTATGATTCATGAAGTCTATTGTTGAACAGATGTTATACAGATAAGTGAAAGAAGTGACTTCCTTTAGATTTCACCCGTTGATGGTGATTAGTGCTCTTCATCACTCTTTTCTTCTCCTTTTTAACTTAAAGTCCCGTCTTCATTGCTTATCCTGTAAACTTCTTGGTTTTCGCCTGTAGATTTCAGGACATGTAAAACATTAGATCTAAGTTGTCGGCAAATTCCAGATCCTCTAAATCTTGTCTTCTAGCTCTCCACCATCTGGTGTGTAATCCAGTTCAGATAAAGATGAATGATGGTTACCAAACGGGTAATTATTGTAACTAACAGGATCCCTCGACTGCGTTTCTATCTTTATTTTACGATAGACTTTATTCTGTACCCGAAAATACACAAATTACAGTATACCGTCTACTAATCAATAGGCCTTCATTAACATGTGTGTTTTGTAGACACCAAGGTATATAGGGCGGCCTGCTTGAACATAGGGCTACCAGAAATTCCACCTTACAACATTTTGCAAAATTGCTTTGGTTTGCTCTTTTAATTTTGTTTTAATTTATCAATAATGTGTCCTAATCGTATTATATATAATCGCGCATTTTTAAAATCATTACAACCTACCGCGTTGTGTCATCCACAAAAATTGAGAAAAAAGCATCACTGTGGCTGGCAGCGTGCACTGAAACGTACACAAATTAATCAAATGACTGTTCCTGAACTCGTTAGCACTAATTGTAGATCCCTGTCCAACAAAATGGATTATCTTCAATCCCTAATGTATTCCAATGTTTATCGAAATGCTGGCGTTTTAGCAATACAAGAGACTTGGCTGCACCAGCATTATGATGATAATCTAGTTTCAATAAATGGATATAAAGTTTTTCGCCAAGATAGAAATAGTTCCAAGAAAAAATATGGAGGAGGGGTAGCCACATTTATAAACACAAGTTGGTCTACATCAAATCACGTTTGCTTCAATTATTCTAATGACAGTATAGATTGCATAACCGTCAGGTGTCGCCCAAAACACTTAAGTAAATATTCTTATATATACATAACAAATATTTACATAACACCCAATTGTAGCCTTTCTAATATAGTTATGTTTGCAGATGAGTTTACTGAATTCGCTGCTCCTGCATTCGGAAACTCGTTGTCTATAGTCTGTGGTGATTTTAATTCATGTGATCACAGCTTTCTTACTTCACTTGGTCATGAGAATCTAGTCAAGTTTAATACACGTCTGGACAAATCACTAGACCTGGTTTTCATAAATGACCGTGATGTATATGAAACCCGAAGGAGAGCTCCTTTGTTAAATTCTGACCACTGCATTATTCGTATTTTACCGAAAGTGTACGGCAAGTTACAACGAAAATTGTTTAGTCATTTAACAAAGAAGATACATGAACGTTCATATTCCCATGACAACATTCTAGCATTAAGAAGCATGTTGCATGATACCAACTGGGAACTATTTACTGACGATAAGTTGGATGCTACTGTCTCTAATATAACCGATTATCTGAAGTTTTGTTTGGAAATTTGCTGTCCATATGAAACACTGTTTTCGAGATTTGACAGAATCTCTTCTGTGCAACTGAAAAAACTTAGAAGACAAAAAGAGAAGTTGTATAAGAATTGTGATAATACTGGTGTCCGTAAAATAAACACCCTTATAAAAATTGAAATAGAAAGGTTGAACAGACTATATAATGAAAAATTTTTATCATGTAAAAATCCTTCAAACATTTGGAAACTTTTCAATAAACTTACAAGTAAAAAACAAATGTCCGTTGATGCTTATTCTGATGTTAATGCTTTAAACAAATCATTTATCAAGAAACAAATTAATATGGTTGTACCTGATGTACCTAGTCAAGAAAATGGTCATTTTCAGGGTTTTAAAGAAAAGGATGTACTATTATGTTTGAAGTCATTAAATCCAACACACAGCCTTGGTCCAGATGGTGTACCAAGCATTCTTCTTCAAAAGTGTGCAGACATCTTGTGTCATCCTCTTACTCAAATCTTTAACGCATCATTTAACAGGGAAACGGTACCTGCTGACTGGAAAGAAATCAAGGTTGTACCTGTACAGAAATCATCTTCTGGAGCAGGTATAAAGTTTAGACCGGTCGCTATAACATCTCCTTTTTTGAAAACTATGGAGAAACTTCTTTTGAATATTCTTAAACCTTCTTTAAAAGCTTTTAGTGACCCTAAGCAGTTTGCTTATAAGTGTGGAAGAAGTACATTAGATGCAGCCATTGTACTACACCACAATATTGTTTCCTGCCTTGATAAGGGTGCTAAGTTCGTTCGAACAGCTTTTTTAGACTATACTGCAGCTTTCGACTCTGTTCCTAGGACACTTTTATTAGGAAAGATGATTTCAGCACAAACAGAGTCCTGGGCAACTAGATGGCTGTCTTCTTATTTTAAGGATAGGAAACAGCATACTGTTTTGGCTGGAAAGCGCTCCACTTCTCAGCTAACTGAAAGTGGTGTGCCTCAAGGTGCAGTACTTTCTCCATTTCTTTTCTCTTTCTTTTTGCATGACCTTCCGAACTCACCCAAAGTTAACTTCATTAAGTATGCTGATGATCTGACCGTTTCTGTCCCTGTAGTTTCCACATCGGATTGTTCCCATATGAATGGCTTCTTAGCTGAAGTTAAGGATTGGTCTGGCTCAAATGGTCTTAAACTAAATCCAACTAAATGTAACACTGTTGATTTCAGCTTGAGAAGTGAAAAAGACATGCATGGATTGATTCAATCTCATGATTGTTGTAATATTGATGGTACCATGATAGAGAGTAAGTCAAGTGTTTCTTATCTTGGCATTAGTTTCTCTTCAAACCTTTGCTGGTCGTCTCATATTCTTATAGTTTCTAAGAAAGTTTTCCGTCTGACTTATTACATAAAGAAGTTGAGACACTCAGGTATAACCCAATCTCTTATCATACAATTTATTAATTCATGTGTTTTGCCCATCATTCTTTATTGTTCTCCATTATTCTTCCCTGGGCTACTCAAGAAAGACCATATAATACTACGAAGAACATTGAGGGCTGTAAGTAGGGTCAGTGCTATCCCTTTGACTCAACTAAATGACACTGTTGTCAATAGGCATATGAATTCTTGTAAACACTTAGCTAAAGTTATCTTATCTGATAGTGAACATCCTCTTTATTCACAATTGTTTCCTTGTATCTCTTCGGGTAAGACCAGAAGAAATTTTATAAACATTTATGCTCGTACTACAAAATATAAAAATTCGACCGTTCCATATTTGGCACGAGTATTGTGTGAAGAGACAAATATCAGAAAACAACTTTTGCAACTTTTGAATCAATTATTATTATTATTATTATTGTATCCTTTAGTTCCTAGAGGAACATAGGGCTTCAGCTGCGCACCTCCATTGACTTCGGTTTTCTGACAACTTTTTCAACCTGCTCCAGGTCTGCCCACATGCTTTCATCTCCTCCTCGCATGACCTCCTCCAAGTCACCCTTGGACGACCAACTCGCCGCCTCCCTTTCGGGTTCCACTCGAGCCATGGCTTGTCTAGTGATGTCACTTGATGGTTTCCTCAGCGTATGGCCAATCCATCTCCATTTCTTTCTGCCTATTTGTTTCACAATCGGTTCCTGATTGGTTCGCTCCCAGAGATCCCTCCCTGTTGCTGATCTTTTCTGGCCATCTGATCTTGAGTATTGAGCGGAGACAGTTGTTAATGAAGGTTTGAAGTTTGTTTGAGATGCTCTTTATGACTCGCCAAGTCTCTGATCCGTATAGTAGCACTGACTTCACATTGGAGTTGAAAATCCGGATCTTATTCTTCACGCTGATTGCTGTTGACCTCCATACAGATTTGAGAGTAATGAAAGCTTGTCTTACTTTTCCGATTCTGGCTTTGATGTCCTCGTCAGTTCCGCCTGTAGTTGAGGCGATGCTTCCCAGGTAGGTGAAGGAGGTTGTTTCTTTCAGGTTCTTCCCATTTATGCTTATTGTGGTCTGTTGGTGTTGTTGATGTTCGCTAGGAATCTTCATTATCTCTGTTTTATCTATGTTCACGTGAAGTCCTATCTTTGATGCTTCTTCTGCCAACTTGTTACTTTTCACTTGCATATCTTCCAGTTTATGGGAAATCAGACATATATCATCGGCGAAATCCAGATCATCCAAGTCTTTTGTGTCAGTCCATTTTATGCCTGTTCCCTCGTTGGTTGCCGTTGTCTGTCGCATTATCCAATCAATTGCAATCAGGAAGATCATTGGTGATAGTAGACAGCCTTGCCTCACTCCCGTCCTCACTTCGAAGGCTTCCGTAAGTTTCCCGTTGTGGATTACTTGGCATGCAGCATTGTCGTATAACTGTTGGATGAGGTGTATAATTGTCGATGGGACCCCGTAGTAGCGAAGTAGTTTCCAAATGACCTCTCGATCGACGCTGTCGAAGGCCTTTTCAAAGTCGATGAAGTTGAGATAGAGAGGTGAGTGCCATTCCAAGCTTTGTTCAATGATGATCCGTAGAGTGGCGATTTGATCAATACATGATTTGTTTCTCCTGAATCCAGCCTGTTCCGGACGAAGTTTTTCATCTAGGGCTTGTTTGATTCTCTCCAGGATGATGCGACTTAGTATCTTGCTTGGAATGGACAGAAGCATAATTCCATGCCAGTTTTTACATTGACTTAAGTCTCCTTTCTTTGGAAGTTTGAATAAGTAACTGTTCTTCCAATCCTCGGGTACTTTGCCCTCTTTCCACACCTTCTCCTGTCGTGGTGTCATCAATTACTAAACTATAAAATGTAATGATGCATATTATTATGCATGTGTTATTCGTTATATTATTTATTTATTATTCACTATGACCTAGAATGGTGTGATTTTGTTGGGTTTTTTTTATTATTTTTTTTCTTTTTTCCTATTAACTATATATATTTTAACATTTTATACATTTATATAATTATAAACAGAGCTAAACCATGGCAATATGTAAAAGAAACGCTGAAAATTCCATGCTGAAAATTTTTATTGTTGTGAAATAAAGTGATTATTATTATTATAGCACAAATACTTGTTCTTACTCCTCCCAACCATGTTAACTGTCTGGTAGTGACTTCAAACATTGACTGAAATCTATACAATGCAGTAATGATACAAATCTAACTTCAACTGTTTGGTGAATAATATCAAATATGCAGATTTCAGTCGTATGCTTGAAACAAAAAGCGTGAATTGTACACAATACACAAAGATACTGTCATCTTCCTCCCTCCCGCATGCACACACACGGTTACACTAGACAAATATATTGTTAACATAGTATGATGAAACAGCACGCTTAATTTCCATAAATTTAAATAAACACATATCTTTAAAAATTATATGGCCTAAACGTCGCTAGAAATTCGTTGATTGGTGTTCGCTAGGCACTGAGACAGTAGATTACGTCTCTGTTCATTAGTGTGAGACGTCAGCTAGACCTAACTGCTACCTCTTGTGTAAGAAGGTACTCAGTGAGATTCTAACCCAGCAATCATTTCCTTCAAAAGCCAAAGAGTTTTCACCAGACTCCTAAGCCATAGTGAGTCGGTAGTATAGCGGTTAGGGCGCTCGCCTACCATGCACATGGTCCGGAATTCGATCCCCGGCCGACACACTTCTTTACCTCACTTAGCCAGTAATAAGACTGTCTAAGAGAGAAAACTGGGCATGTAAAAATAAACACTGCTACAGAAAATTCAAGCCCCTAGCTTGAGGCCCTATGTTCCACTGGGAACGTAAAGGAAAAAACAAAAAACCTAGGCCATATGACACATATCTTGTGAAATGCATGTGATTTGAAATCATTCGTTCACAACAGAGTCTTCCCACAGATAACTCTGAGTTGAAATAATCAGTCTCGCATCACTGCTAATCACCAGTAAACTAGTTAATTGCAATTAGTTATAAGTTGTAGTGATATCATGGAGGTAAATAAAGCAGTATTTGGGCTTAAAAACAGTCGATTAATTAAATCAAGTAATTTCAACTGGATGAAATCAATCTATACTCACCGATTGTTAATTAGTTCATGGTTTGAAGTTTCATAATAAATCCTCTAAATTCACTCTAATTCCCTAAAACAATCCATAAGGAAAAACGTGAACCTGGTGTTCAGAAACGTTTGATCTAGCGTATTTTACCTCTGTGGCCTTTGTGTCTATCTTACTCTCCGAATTTTCCGCATAATAAATCCTTTGTAGTCTTTCAAATACTGGAGACGATTTGTAGCTCAGGTGGATGATTTTAATTTAGTTGTTCTCTCTGAGCTGGTTGATTTAATAGCGCTGAAGACGTTGCCTCTTAGTGAAACGAAAGCTTCGCAATTAAATCATAGAACACAACTAAATCTATGTAATCCCTTCATCTCTATAACACTTTCAACTATTTGTTCTCTTGTTGTATATCAATTATTTCCAAATCATTCTTTATCACTTAATTAATAAATTGTCAATTGTCTGTCATTTACGTAAGATGATACATTATTTTTCAGGTACTGTTATTTCTCAAACACAGCTTTATTTTGTTACTAACTTACGATAACTTCTGACTTGGTTGTCAACTACTATTTTAGTCATGAGTATATAATGTTGAGGAGTACCAAACTAGCACAAAACAGCTGTTCAGCACTCCTCTCTAGTTTCCAGTGGTTCTCTAACCAGTGTCAATCCATGATCACATTTGAAATTAGAATTTCTTAGGTTTATTATGAAAAAATATTCCGGAAAATATAATTTGTTGTCTGAACTATCTAACAGTGGGATGACACAGTTATCCAGTACTAATTCATTTTTTAAATTATTCGCTAACTGACGTCGATTCCTGACGAAATATACAATCAAATTAATCCAGTATTATTATTCCCTTGAGTTCCGAGTGAAAAATAGGGATTCAACAACAGATCTTTATAGAACAAATACTTGTTCTTACTCCTCCCAACCATGTTAACTGTCTGGTAGTGACTTCAAACATTGACTGAAATCTATACAATGCAGTAATGATACAAATCTAACTTCAACTGTTTGGTGAATAATATCAAATATGCAGATTTCAGTCGTATGCTTGAAACAAAAAGCGTGAATTGTACACAATACACAAAGATACTGTCATCTTCCTCCCTCCCGCATGCACACACACGGTTACACTAGACAAATATATTGTTAACATAGTATGATGAAACAGCACGCTTAATTTCCATAAATTTAAATAAACACATATCTTTAAAAATTATATGGCCTGTATATAGTTTTGGCTGATATCACTTTTTGTATAAATCAATGTATTAAATGATGGTGTGTTCAATTTTCAATGGAGGTAATTTGATTTGATTTCTAAACACACACATTTGCTTTCAGGGGTTAATTGTATGTACTTTTCTAGGTTATTCGGGGGGAGTTGGTTTATATATATATGGATAATAAAAGTTTTTAGGCGTTCTTCTTTGCAAATCTTACTTGAATACCCACAAAACACTTTTCAAATTGATTTTCTGCTTACGATGTTTTTTCTGCTAATTTTGAAAACATCTTTAATCCAACCCCCAACAAAATCTGAATTCTAGATGACATTGTCCTGTCTATTCGTATTTACAATATAGATGTCCTGAATTTCTAATAACAAATCATGGCCATAGGGTTCCAACATGTTAATTTTTAATCGGATGCCCGTCTATAGGATAATACCTTCACAGAGCGCAATACTTCTGTTTACATTATAGAGCCTTTTATTACAAAATATTTCCTTCTTGTATAAAATTTTTAAGCAATATGCCATGGACACTACATCACTTCATGTCATAATGTTTTACTTATTACACTTGAACACCTATTATGATGATCGGTAGTGAGCAGATTGCCTGTGATTATCTCCTGTTATATATTGGAGAACGAGGTTTTAGCTAATACCTATTCGCTGTGACTTTGTGACTAGGCTTCACAATTACATAATGGAGTTAAACAGTATAGACATCTGATACTAGTGTAGTTAATTTACAGAAAGATTCACAGTGTGACAATCTTCAGGTGAGCTTCTGATTTCGACAGAAATATTCAAATTACATCTTTCCACAACATCTTAATTTGTTGATTTTATTATTTTATTTATTTTTATTTTTGATTACCGCTTGATTCCACACCGTATTTTTGGGACAAGTGTGGAATTTTCAGCGTGGATATCGGTAGCCCAAAATTCGCAGGCCGACCATAGATATCAGGTGTGCGTCGATAATTTTCAGCTAGTACTCACATTACTTATAAGTAAACAAGGTCAGAATCCTAATTAACTTTTTTGAAATGAATAGACTTATTGCAGATTAAAATACGTAAATGAAGGGAACACTAATGACTTTTAAATTTGGATTAGATTAGTCTTTGGAGAGTAATTAATTTTGACTCAAACGTGGTCAATGATAAATTTTCATGAACTTTTCAAAACAGTCTACAAACTAGGTAGGACATCAATTTGATACTCATAGTGTTGGTTTGCAGGGATTCGATTTGTTACAGGTTTCATCACCATCCATTTACCGGGACGACGAAATCCAACTTTTGCTGACTAGCAGCATATAGCGCAAACACCGGCTAATGTCACAGGCGACTAACTGCCTTCCCACCTCAGTTGGTTGACCCTACTGACTACTACTTATCTAACTTTCTGCGTACAGTCAATCATTAGGGAGCATCAGATTAATTATCAAGTTTTGGTTTGGGATTTGATTGGTTAGGGTTTTGATCACAAGTCGACATCATAGGCTATTTGACAGTCTCCCAGTAACTGAATGGTCCAGAGGGTCTTCTTGTAACCAGAAGGTCCTGAGTTCTAACCCCAGTGGACGCGTGCTGACGAAGAGCCCCAAACTAAGACAAAACAGCTGTCAAGTAAAAATATATTTGTTCATGCTTCGTTGAAATTCGTGCGTTGGCAGTTTAGTAGTAGAATGCTCGTCAACCACTACACACGTGGTCCGGTGTTTGATTTCTGGACAACGAACTGACAAATCTTACCAGGTCGTTAATAAGCCTGACAGAGGTGGAAGGTTGGCCGTAAGACCAGCAATCTCATCTCGTGAAAGACAAAATCACCGCTACAGAAAATTGAAAGTTCACGCTTAAAACCCGATGTTCCACTGGTAATTCAAAGGATTTAAATAAAAAACAATAAAATCATATAAATCAGCCCCTTTTGGGACTCCTAGTAAAACATCATCAGAAGGAAATCACCACTCTACGGTGCATATAATTTGGGTCCATCAATGAATTTTGTCAAAATCTAATTCGAATCTATCTGTGAACTCAATGATTAAATAACCAAAATCATTTCAAAAACTCTAGAATTAATAGTTCAACTGGACAGAATAACTGCAGTTCTGTTTAATTTAAAGGAATTTATTGTGAAATGATGCATGCGCAAAATGATTTTATTAAAACGTATATCACATGAAACGATCACAAACTTAGAGACACACCAATTCTTAAATGAGTTTAGTAGCCGTAATTTCGAGTCACTAAGGCAACACCTACCACCTTGAAAATTTTAAATACGCTTAGAGAATTGCAGTGGAAAGTGATGCTTTAGAACTCAATTCTGCGTGAAATTAGTCAGGAGAGGAAGCCAGTAGACAGCAGGTACTAGGCCAGGTAGGTTTATGCCACGTCACACAAATCATCGACTGGAATCCGAGTGAGAAGCAAAGAGTTGGGCATAATTCTCAGGGTCAAACGGAGCAGATATTTTGGGGAGTTGAGAGCGAATAGGCAATTGTGGAGTCAGCTAAAGAGGACTTTGTAGAAGAGAGTAAAATGGAAATATACTGCTAAAGGTGTATGTTTCACCCGTAACTTAAAGGAATAGTATTAATAATTCGTTTACATCACTTAATCTTTCAGCTGTCAAAGCAATTATTTACCCCAAACGGAGATTTTACGTATTAGGCTATAAGCTACAATTATTGTGTGTAAGGATATTGAGATTGGTGGTGTGACTGTATAAACATTTAACTAAACAGATGCTTACGAATTTCGGGTAAGATAAATCAGAGTCTGGGTACCTATCAGCGTGTGACATTCACGCTCCCTACCCATTAATATAAATGTAAAATAGATGCTTCTAATCCATAAATATACCTGTTATTCCTGGGGAAATCAGTGATTCCATTGTCAACTCATTTACTTTTTTGTAAACTTCATTCTGAAATTGGAATAAAGTGGGTAAACTTTATCGGTTTAATGACTCAAATGATTAAATGGGCGAAACTAATGTAATTTACTAAAAGCCAATATCATGACCGTGAAGCCAACTGCATAGATCAAACTAGTTAGTCAGAATCAGTTAAGATATCAAACTTAAGAATTAAGCTCAGTTTGAAATCATTGACTCCACTATTTATGTAGTTTAGAAGAAATTTTGTTCAATTCAATACATTCACATGCATGCAATTACACAAAGGGTGCGACAGAGGAGGTGAAGTACTATAGTAACCAGGAGACAAAAGTGGATCAGCGAATCATTATTCATGAAACATTCCTCGATTCACTACTATCCTGTATTGCTCATGTCACATAATATTTTGTCCATGCAAATTATGATGAGGATTGTTTAGAAGATTTACATGCAATAGGGTAAAGTTACAACAGAGGAAAACATAAAAGTAAACCTACTTTCCTTTGGAATTGTGGAGGCGAAATGATGACAACTGGAGAAGGCCTTCACAAAACCAGTCAGCCAATGCGTTATCTGGCGGTGGAAGTAAAGGCAAGAATATGCACATAGAATGTCACCGAGACTTTTGAAGATGGTCGTCAAGGCTGTTCAGATTGCAAAAGAATTGAAGAGATATGATATACAAATGCTAGGAAGCTGTGAAAGCAGATGGAATGCAAGTGAACTCTGCAAACAGTCAACTACACAGCCAACAATCCACTTCCATCATTGACATGACAGTCATGAATGCACTGACCGAGTGGCTATCATGATGTCACAAAGAGTATCGAAGGCTCTTATACAGTGAGAGCCAACCTCCTGCAGAATAACGGCATAACATAACACGATTCAACTCGAGAGATAGGAGTGTTACAATTATCCAATGCGACATACACACACACAATGCTGAACCCATCTAGACTGACTGGGGGAGAAGGAGGACTTGTACTGACGACTCTCTACAAACAGTAATGAACAATACTCTGACATCAAAATCCCAATGGATGATATGAATCGCGATGGAACTGTGAGCAGACAATACGGATAGGGAAGTCACCATGGATCGGGAGGCTGTGGGTGAAATAAAATGAGAAGGGTGAGCTCTTCATGAATCTCTGCGCCTTCACTCATTTGGTGATTGGAGACAGCGTGTACAAGTATAAGGATATACAATGAAGGGAGAAGTTATTTCCATCAGACAGATACACAGAAAAATCAGATAGACTTCATGCAAATATAAAGGAGGTGTTGATGAATGCAGCCTGCTGGATAGTGAATGAGGAAGTGAAACAGATGTCTGCTGAAACCATTATCTAGTGGAAGGAAGCGTTAAGGTCAAATTGAAAGCTTTCAATGAAGCTGTAGATAGACGACAATTGAATTTGAACACTGAGAAAATGAAGATGAAAGTACGGATGACACATCCATTGGAGCCATAAGAATGGTTTTGAAGACAATAATCAATATGAACGAGGAAACCCGAGTAGAACGTCAGAATTTTCTGTAGTTGACGTTAAAGTAAACCCGTTTAAAAAGTTAAGAAGAAAAACAGTACGTGAAATGGCTTTCTACAGACTTCTGGAGGCCGGTAGAGGAGAGAAGTGTGGTGAGGTAGACGATGAACCTGTGTATAGGTGAACAACGAAAGGATAAGGACATAACATACACAGCACTGAGCATATGAGTGAAATGGAGTGCTACGAAAGACGAAAAACAATTTCACAGTACATATTTGAAGCATAAAAGACCGTATTTGAGAAAGACTTTGGGACACTATATCGACCAACCAGATCTTAATCGATGAATTTGTCAGCACAGATGAAACCAGTGGAAGTTTTTGAAGGAAACCTAATAACCGAAGAGGTGTAACAAACGAGACTCTAGACTGATCACTCCAAAAGATTCGTCAATCTATTGAGGCGTACAACTCGTACATAAATACCAACAGCAGACCAAGAACTGTCCGACAGAAAAAGAGGTGTTGAATTTCATGAAGTCACTGAGAGCCACAAAGGCAGATGCACCAGACGGAATTCCTCAGAAGCAGTGAACACGGTCTGAGAGACCTCAGCGGATGCACTCTAGTGACTACTGTAAAAGTTGCTGAAGGAAGTGAAGGTAACTGTGGACAAGAAAGGGTGCTTCTCCAAGCCTCCAAAGGAGGGGAGCTTAATATAAGTGCGGAATTGGGGCGCTATGGTGGAATATATTTCCACATAAGACAATTGTATTTGTCTACCACACGCAAATTATCTATCTACAACATTGTGGAGAGGATAGGTGATGCGAAAATCCGTGTGGATCAATCTGGATTCTGAAAAACACAAGTCATGCGCGGATTGAATTGAAACCTTACTCATGGTCACTGGACGTTCATAGTGAAACCTGACTCAGATATCATATTAATTAATTCATATGATATATCGAACAAATAAAGTGCAACGGATTTTTGAACTACCCTAAAATGTCTGTTTTACTTTTATGTAAATGGGTTGACATATACCCAAACCTAGATCGTAAACAATTGCCCTTGAAGGAAACAAAGAGTTCAGTGGAAACGACTTTTTCCTGTCCCATCACCCTCTATGTCTGCAGTATCAAGCTGTATACATTCTAATTATACAGGGTTGATCCCTGAAAATGATTTGAGAACTAATCATCGTGAATTACACTGAGTTGTATGAACTTTATTATTGCACACTTCAAGACGTCAAATCCGACTCTATATATTGACCTTTCTTGTAAGTAGCCAGCTAGAATTCTTGTTTGAACAGATTCGACTCTCTCTCTCTCTCTCTCTCTGTCTCTTATCTGAGCGTCACCTCAAACGAGGGAAACTGTTGTCGCTGTTTTTGCACCACTCATATCCGATTGGCTGGTCAACACAAGAAGTTTCCAACTACTTCTTTCAATCAGTAGTTTAGAATAATAATTTACGAAAACTTGTTATGAAAAAAGTGATGATTATGGTACAGAGTGAAAATTAATCCCAAAAAGAACCAGAGAAACCGCTGTGGTTATCATATTTCAAAATAGCTGTGGCTTAATTTATTCAAATCCCCTTTAATGATGCGTGTCATCTATGGACCGGCGATGACAGGGTTATGCTTTTATTGTTAAATAGTGTTAAAATTTAACAAATGAAGAAACAGAACCAGTGTTTACAAAGATACTGGTTAATTTCAAGGTTAAAATACATTGTGGATTGAAAAGTCTCAACAAACACGAAACATATGTCATTGTGCGGCATTTGATCAATGATAGCTGATTCTATAAGACTATTTGCTAAGCTATTCAAATGCCTAGACAGAAGCATGTACGAATATCAGTTAACTCATAATCATTCCATGTCTTTTAAGTATGTCTTATGCCATCAGCTCATATTTACTCCTTACTAGTGCTAAATTAATCACTATAGGGTGAATTATTATTATTATTATTCCGTTAGATTCCAACTGGAATATAGAGCTTCAATAGCACATCTCTAGATCATTCCATTCCATATAGTATTCTTTACCTGGTTCCGTAATTATCCATACGCTCTTAGCTCCTCCTCACACGATCTCCTTCATCCCACCTTTGGAACCATGACTAACTCGTCGTTCCCATGGGTCCGACAAATTTCGTTTTCCTTCGGCGGATGTACTGGGCTATGAGTTCTTGGTTGATTCGTTGCCCGCCAAAGTTACTTGTTACTAATCCTTTCTGGATGGCCATTTGATCTTCATTATGGAACAAAATGGCCAGTTGTTGATAAAAGTCTAAACCTTCTTCAAAATGCTTTAAGTGTCACACCAGGTCTTTTAATCATACATAGTAAGGATACACTTGTACAAAAATTTAGAATCATTTATCTAGGCGTTAAAAATGTACAGAGGATAATTAGATAGATGATGTCTCCTACACCTTACTTCGCCACCCATACATACACCAATGTATATTTCTATGGCGATAGTTTAATCTATGCACAGAAACCAACCTTTTTTCTGCTTAAGTAAGTGAGATTTTTGTTATCGTTTAGTTGATCCTTATAATTGGGATTGCATATTTGATTTTGTAGAGGAAAGTAAGAAGCAGAAAATTTCAAAACAAAATAGCCATTATTATTATTATTAATGGAATCAAGATAGACTACCAATTGGACACTCTGAATTCATTTTCTGTTTAAATGAGTGAAATACCGAATCCACCCATTTAGATTCTTCAAGGACTCAATTATTTCCTTTATTTGTAATAGTGTGTGTGTATATATGTGTGTGTGTGGCTATATACACACACTGAATTATCCGACCAGGTTGTTAAAGGACTGAAAACAACTGGAAACTTTCTAAAAATAACTTTTTAAATTATATGAAAATGTGTTTAGATAAAGAAAAACAAAATTTAAGTGTTTCATTTTCTAGGATTCAAATTGATTTCATGTAGATCTTGTCATGAATAAAAATGTAGAAAATTATAGAAAGATTAAAAACACTAGATGCATCGGTGGTTCAGTGGTAGATTGCTTGCCAGCTGCCTAAGCGGTCTCGATGTGATTCCTGGCCAACACACACCTAAATCTTGACTAGTTAAATATCCAGTAGTAAGACTTGGAAACAAGGAAGGAGTATGAGGCTAGCAAACTTACTCTGCAAGAAAAACAATATTGTCTCTACTGAAACTTCAAAGCTCAAATTTTTAAGCTACTTATTCCACTTGGAAAGCAAAGAAGTTTGTGATACTTTGTCCTCGTATTAACTCATAGCTTGCAAGGAATCGAGTTGAGAGTAGTTCGATTTATACCATTTCTCTATTCAGTAGAATGACGTCCGTCTTCCAAAAATTCATGTAATATGTGTGTGTTAGTGACAAGAATTTATAAATGGTATACAGTGAGATACCTTCTGCAAATATTCTTCACAGTAAAATGATAGATGAGTTTGTCAATATGAGAAATGGAGAAAATGGATGGCGAAGAAGAATTCGGAGAGAGACATTGCAGAGAGCAGAATATGAATAATTTGTGGGGGTTTTAGCGTTGTTATTTTTTTACCAGTACTATTGTTTGGTGTTATGAAGGTCGAACTCGATAACCTTGAAGTTAGTCCACTGACAAATATGCAAACATATATAACAAACTATGATTCAAGTACCATAGAGTGTTACTTGCTATTAAATGATTTGCTGACTGTGATGAGGATATGTGATCAAAACATAAAAAACACTGAATGGCTTCATCATGGATTTTCAGCCATTCAGTTCACGGCTGAAATCCCGTACCACCTGCTACAGCCTAGGAAATATTTGTGACTTGTGAACTGGTAAATTTGAAATTTCAGCAACCCAATCCAATGGTCCATGAATTCCAAATTCGTCTGATTTGCAATATATAGTACAACCGTCAGCTAGTGTTATAGGTGAGTAGCTGTCTACTTAACCAACTAGGCGAACCTCACTCGTAACTATCTACCACTAGGACTTCAGGCAGTCCCCTATATAGAGCCAGTCGCTATTGAGTACCAGAATAATTTTCAAGTGTTACGTTGCAGGGATCTGATTAGCTACAGGTTTGATCACGAGTTGATATCAGTTAAGGAACCATTTGGAAACCCGGGAGAACTGTATCCCAATGGCTGAATGGTCTACAAACTCGCTTTGTAACCAGAAGGTCCTGAGTTCAAACCCCGGTAGGTGTGAATTGATGAAGAGTCCCGAACTAGGACGAAACAGCTGTCCAGTACTCCCTGTCTTACCACAGGTTCTCTGACTGATGTCAGCTCGTGGTCAAACCTATAACGAATCAAATCACTTTAAACCAACATTTATGAACTAGGAATTTTTCTATTCTTCATGAGTTAGTGAAAACACCCAAGCAAGAGTTCACTGTTTTGCTTCAGAACCCTCATTCTGCAGTGTCACGTCCGTTACCTCTCACTACTGTTTTAAAAAGAATAATTGTAGCGACAGAAGACAAGGGCCAGGCAATAGATCGTTTATTGAGGAAAACAACAGATATTTATAGATTTTATGTACATTATTATTCGTTATTATTAGCACAGAGGTAACGTCTTCTGATTGGTTGTTTTCCTGCTGAAGGTTATTCTGTCATCTTCTTGTTGCCGTTTCTAAGACAGTCCATTGATATGTCTACTAATCATATCCGCTCACGCAAAGTCTGCTGTGATCGGTTGTTCAGTTGATCTTTGTTCTTGTTTTTTTCTCATGACGAAGATTTGGGACGTAAACATTGATGTAAATTGCTGTCTACCACTTTTGGCTAGCAGACAGCTCTCGCCACATAATGACTATATTAAATTACTTTTCTCTTAGAAAATGTTTAAAATTAGAAATGATCACACATTTTCTTAAATGCCTGGATGATACACACTGTATGTCAATATTCTTTACATTTATTCTAGAAATCATGACGAAAATCTGTATCTCTGGAGGTAGAAACTTTTTCATTCATTCAGTTTAACTTGAGAGGTGATGATATTATGAGAATAATAAACCAACGTTTTAGTACAGTACTGACTAGGACGTATCCAGCATCTTCTACTCGGAACACCCTGCCCGTTGGCATAAAGAGCAATCGACAAGCACCCCTCATATGTTACATCCAACTGCGTATAGTAATTCATGTGTAATTGCGGGAGTAGTTAAATCAGGAGAAGAGGAAGAATGTACTATATCAGATTCTTTGAACAGCCTTAGATTAAAGAGATCAGATAGTCTCAGTTCGTCAGTTACCAAACACCTGACAGATACAGAACTCCGACTGGACGAATCACGGGCATTCAAAATAACTGACAGGCAAAGTAGCTCAGGTCTTTGGTTTGCTGAGGCCATCCCAATAGCACAACGGAGAACTGACCTGCATATTTAAAACCAATCCGATGTGGAACTTGAATTACCCTTGTAACTTCCTTCCTAGTAACTATTAGTTTTCTGATTTCATCATAAAGTCGGGTTTTTGATCCTTTGAATCCTACTCACTGCATTACGTCATCACCTTTTCATTAGAACACCTACACATTAAATCCTATTACTTGTAATCCCTATATTTTTTTACTGCCTGTGATTACTCAATTATCACTGACTTATCACCACCCTAACAACAAAACTGCTGGGAATTAAGTAGCTAGAGAGAACAATTGTTTTCAATAAGTTCTTCTTCCAGACTCCGTGATCATGAATCCATTAATGTTTTAGCATACACCAGCCAGTAAAGGCAAATTAGGATCACATCCGAAGGAGTATTATGGAACAAGTAAAACTTCAAAATGGTCCACTCAAAGACACGTTTAAGCGACTTGACTATTATTTTCAACACGTAGATGACACTTTCATCGTTTGCGATAGAAATCTTAATAAACAAGAGCTTCTGAATCATGTTAGTAATTTTCACCCAGCTATTCAGTTTACATTTGAAGAAGAAGAAGAAGAAAACAGAAGTATAGCCTTCATAGACGTCCTCCTCACCAATAAGACAGACATATCTACAAAGAAACCTATTTAGAAAGTAGACTTGAACGGGTCAGTACACCCGCTTTTATAGATTCGTGCCGCTTCAATAAAAAAGAACATAGTTAAGTGTCTTAGTTATAGAATAAAAAGCATATGTTCACAGGAATGCATTTAGGAAGAAGTGTTTAAACTGAAAATTACACTACAAGAAAATGGATATCCAGAAAACTTTTTAAAAAAAGTATACGTCGATACCTAGAGACAGGGTAACGATGGATACCGCAGATAAGAAACCTTTGGATCTTAAGTTACAAATGGAAGACTACAGCTGACATTATAAAATGTCGGCTTAATAGAGCAGTAGAGGGAACATTTCCTGCCGCTAAACTCGTACTCACCTTCTCAAATAAACCAGCACTCACACGACGAGTCAGGGATAACTTGCCAATGACGGTCTCATTGGTGTGTACCTATGAATTCAACCGCTCATGTGGATCTAGTTACATTGGCTGTTCTCAGAGGGCGCATATGAACATGTACCTGTATGGCTGAGTAAAGGGGAAAGAAAATGATATAACAGTACAGTCTTAGACCACTTAGTAGATAGTGGACACTAACTAAAACCAGAGCAGGCATTTTTGTTTATCTCCTCTACCAAGTTCTTGGTAATCTATGTAGAGAAGCTCGATTACATCTCCTGTCAGTACCTGAAGCAGTAGCAGTCAGTACCTGTGCACTTGGTTTTTTATACAGAAGAAGTATGTCCAATCGCTACGTTTGCCTTGGCCTACAATAGGGTCAATAAATCCTCCATAAGCATTGGCACTTTAAGTTCCTACCGCATTTTTTTTCCTTTGTTTCATGGATATTTGTTCATTTCAAACCTTTTACAACTTCACGACCTTTCTTATGATTTATATTACCCTAGGTAACTTTATTATATTTGCAAACTTCTGTTCATTCCACTTCACTAAATTCATTACTACCTGATGATCGTTCACTGATAGTACTTTTATGTTTACACCACAACGTCATCATTATTATTTTAACTATTACTTATCACCCTTGAACTTATCTAGTCTATCCCATTAGTTGGTTCATTTTCCCGTAGCATTCTTACTGTCTCATACACCATTGACTACACACCCTTGAAGCATGTACTTTTGCTGATTATATATCTACATACCACTGAATTATTTCATCTCATTTTATCTTATGTTCTTATTGACTGTGCATATTCTAAAAGATAATAAAAAATAACTAAATGACTGTTATTTCTGCACATCTTGTACTTATTCCACAATACCCCTTCTGGTGTAATCCTAATTTGCCTCTACTGGCTAATGTGTGCTAAAAAATTAATGGATTTATAATCAGAGAGACTGGAAGAAGAATTTATTGAAACCACATTTGTTCGCTCTAACTACTTTTGTTCCGTTGGTTTTTAAGACAAACTTAGCCCTTATACTGTGTGTATACTAATAATTTGGGACAACTTTGTCTTCCTCATGTTTTGTTTCACTTTGACTTCCTCACTGCAGGATAGATTCATGATGATAAATAAAATGTATGTTAAAATCGTACTATAACTTCACCTAGGTTGTACGAAACTGAAAAGAACCAACGAAATGAAATGGATCCATGTTATTCTGCACCAATGTTTGCTCTATCTCTGTTCAAATTAATTTAAAAAAGAATCCCTGTATGAATTATTTTCTTCTCTTTCTCGTCTACACCTTGATTGCTAACTTGAAAAGAGATTTTATAAATTTGTGTGAGTGTGTTAACCGTTTGTGTAGATGGGCTTGAACATGATTGGCTATCTGAGGAGATGTCCCCTTCTCTCCTCATCTACTTGCATTCATGAAGAATCCTAGGCGCCCACTTTATCTTGAAGTTACTGGTGATAGTCAAAGATTCACTATGAAACCATCCAGCTCATACACAGAACGTAACTAAAACACAAATTTTATTTACTTTATTCCATATAAGCTGTATGAAAGACACGACGGGAATTTCGGTGACTTGTTTCAACATCTGGACCACCTAATCTTTATGCGCAGCATAATCCACTTAATTTACCCCAGTTCATATTATTTTAATCAGCCATCTAAGTTGTTAAATCACACTACGTATTCACCAGTATTTTTAAATAGCTTTCAATCCTTTTCGGATGTGCTGTGTTCTCTGAGCTGAGCGGTTTCACTGCAAGCTTTTCATCGTCCATGTAGACAACATAGCTCAAGCTCAGGCTTCAGTATGAGGCGAACTTATTTGAATTCTCAATAATTGATATAAATGTCTCTCATGACAACTTTCGTCGTCACTGATTGTTAATTTGCATCAGTTTTGGTCGTTTTTATTGACTTGCATTATGACATCTTATGTCATGTGGCTGATTATTTATTAGTTGGTAAAATTGACCTATAGTAATGAGTTTGTTAATCGTTGGTTAGTCTGAGTACCAAACTTTTAGGAATTCCGTGGCATTTTCGGTGATTCCATGGTTTGCGATCTTAGCGTTTTCCAAGTCAAATTGATGTCCGTAGTTGTCTACATGCAACAATATGAAGGAAAATATTACAATCTTTCGACTGCTAGTTTAATTTGTTGTTGGAGTCGGGTTTGAGGGGGATGCCTACTTATACTTTTTTTCCTTTGAATTCATAGTTGAACATACAGCTTCAAGCTTTTTGAGCTCTGAAGTTTCAGTAGCAATAGTTTTATTTTTATGGGTGAAGGTTTGCTAGTCTCACACCCCATCTTCCCGCCTTACAGTACTTGCTACCAGCTAAGCAAGGATTAGGATTGCATCTGCTGAGGATCGAACACCGTGCCATGTGAGGTGTGGTTAGCGAGTATCCTGCCGTTGCATGACCGGTGCAGTGGAGGCCTCACCGAGACATGAACTCGAGTCACTGGGTTCAGAGTTCAGACTGCCAACCGCCGCACCAACAGGCCACTTTGGTGAATATAATGCTCATTATAGTTCATGCGGTTTATTTTTTGAATGGTGTTGATCTTGTCTCCTTTTCTGCTGAGTGGGTCTTTTGGTCTGTATACTGCACAGCGGGTAAATATTTGTTGTGCGATCTGTACTGTATAAAAATGAGCTGCCTGGTGTAAGGCTTTTAATATTGTTATTATATACTGGTATTCCTTGTTTTATCATTTAACGTTAAAATATAGGGGTAGGTACCAAATTATAAATTGTCACAATTTCAGGACAACTAATTTGGTTAATTGGTGTATATTTTTTTTAGTAAAATCGCCTCATTCAGTGTTCATAAGATGTGAGAAGAATTACGTTGATATGGACGGACAGTATGTATATACTTCGACAGTTAAACGTGTTTATAAAAGTATTGAGGTGTAGGCTGACTATATACGCGTCGATATAATGGTCAATCCCTCTAAGAAAAGACATCTGATTTTGTTAACATCTAGCTAATATTTCATTTACATCGATCAGTCATATATCATATCAGTTGTGAACTGAGTACCTTCTGCAATATGCCTGACATTCATCCCCTTGCCAATGCAATTGGCATTAGGTTGAACATATTATGCACGGTGTGGTAATTGTTGTAATCAGTGCAGGGTCCTAACCCATAACTAGTCGATCAAAAATCAAATGTCTAGCCCAGCACATGTCTAGAACCGCACACAATATGGAAGTAAATAACTATGAAAAGGAGAATTATCCAACTGACCAATAACCTCGTCTAGTTTCGCAGTTCTCCATATCGCTAGCCAGTCCTAAGCACAGAAAAAGAGGGGAGGTTTGGCGTGAGGATGTAGATTCTACGCGGAAAATCAATTCAGTCACTGAGGAAACTTCAAAGAACATAAAAGTATATAAATTTAAATCATTCTCTGATGGAATGAGCAGTTGAAGTGACAACGACTGACGAAAGCCTTCGGAAGTCAACTTGACTTGTGTCTTCTTTCGGTGAAACGAAAAATTGGCATGCAAACATCAAGTGCCCTAAATGTGTTTCAAGCTGGCTGTCATGGTTGTTCAGATTGCAAAAGAAGTGAAGAGATATGACATACAAGTGTAAGGAACACCTGGTGACACTAACTGAGGGCTGCACTAAAATCGCGAATTGACAGAAGTTAGAATTCATGGGCCATGAGATTCCTTTCCAGTGACTGGATGGTTTACGAAATGGAGGTGCTGGGTTTGATCCCCAGTTGGTGCGTACTGCTAAAAAGTGCCAAACTAGAATGAAACAGCTATTCAGTATTCCCTGGTTTTCAATAGTTCTCTAATTGATATCAATCCGTGATCAAACTTTGAAAATACACAAAGAAATCTCTAACACACACACACACACACGCGAACACACATACAACCAAATGCATGCATATAACGAAGACACAAAGAAAGAGAGAGAAAGGGAAACTACTGAATTACGTTATACTTTAGGCTGTGCAACACTTTACTGACCAGGCATGGTTATTTATTCGAGTAAATGGTATGTAGAAAGAAGGAATTTAGCCTATGTGGAAGGCAGATGACTGGAAATATATAGAGAGAAAGCGAGAGGGAAAGAAAGTGATGAAGAAGAAGAAGGCCTTAACGGTCGGTCAGTCAGTCACTTAGTCAGTCTATCATCTGACTATTTTTAATCTGAGTAAGTTACTCTTCCTCTTTCTTTTTGTATCTTTTTTCTCCTCAAAAGTTTCTTCATTTCAAAAAAAGTAATTTGTTTTTTTTGTTACTTGGGCACATAAACAAAATGATTATGATTATTATTGTTGACTTGATAAAAAGGGGGTAACGGGAGGGAGGATCAGAGAGAGAGATAGAGACAAGAATAGAGCAAAAGCATTTACTTGTTTACTCAAATAGTCAGCTCATTAGTTCTTTATTTCCTAAACAAAAACAAAAAATAGAAAACTAAAAGAGGAAACAGCTCATTGATCCATTGAGACAATTCTTCATGTTCATTCTTTTTTTGAGAATTAAACTATGGCTACAAATTAGGTTGATGGACAACATTCTGGCATTTTCAATCATTTCATTTTGATAATTAAACAATAACTAATTTGTAATTGACATATGTGACGATGTATGTACATATGTGTATGCACGTATGTATGACATAGAGCTGCATTTCACGTCTGTCACGCCCCTTATTTTAGTAATAACAAACAAAATAACATCATTTTTGTACCTCTACAGCTAACAACATACTTCATGAAGTTAATTGACTACAACTTCACCGACATGATGATATGATTGACTGCATATTTAAAACCATGACAGTTGATTGATTCATCAGATTGGATGATTTTGCCAACTGAAACGAAACATCAGTCGTTTAGGTTAGTTTTGCATTTTCCATCAATTACAGGTCCTATTGGAACAAAATGGTCGGTCTCTGCATTGACATTTCGGCTCCTAGTTATGCAGAGACGTCGACAGCGTCTAAGAATTAACCTGAAGTTATTTTGTTTCGGTGGTGACTAGAAGCTGAATCCAGTGATGCCCACTGCGTCTAGTTTGGATGCACCTGCAGTAATTATTCATCTGCATTTTTAAGTAAACTAAAAATAACTCTGGGTAAGTATTGAAAAGGTGTTAACAAGTATTTTTAAAAACTGTTCCTGTGATAAACATGAACGTATAACATTCACAGGAGATTAACTCTGGAAGCGGAAGATCTCGTGACAAGAATCGATGTGCTATTTTTTTTTAACTACTAAAGATTCCCAGAGTAAACACACAATAGCAAAACACCTGTTTATAACTACTTTGTTCCCACTCACCGTCGCCTACTTTATTCTGATACTTGGTGAACGAAAATTTGCCTAAAATGTGTAGTAACTCCTAAAAACAGATTTTTACTTAGGGAATAAGTCGAAAGAGAAAAGGAAATAATAAGGCAAACAATAAATACGTACTAAGTAATTACAGATAATGACAGCATACCTACACAAGTGGGGTTCAGTGTTATTACATAGTTATTTGTGACAAATTATCAAGTTTATAAAACAGTATGGATTATTAATCAATGTATATATATATATATATATATATATATATATATATATATATATATATATATATATATATATATTTATATAATATTCAGATGGATGCCTCTTGAATGTGTGTGTGGAGTATCTTTCTCAAGAACCTTGACTAGCTTAGGCTGATAAGTCCATTAGTTAACTGATTCAATCAAGACATCATATCAAAACATGAAGTCAAGGACTGCTTGTCCCAGTCGAGGATCGAATTATCGGCATCTTAACCACAACAGGTGTGATATCTGGTGTAATATGGATAGGAAATGCGTCAGACTCTATGCATTTAATTCATATTTTCATATGAATCTTAGCTTACCGCTTATTTTATTTACCCCTTTATCCCAATTTTATGACTTTACACAACTCTTTGTATATTCTCACTACTTAACTTTATAACCAGTGAAATTCTGCAGCGTACAAATTAAAACTGATGTGTGAATTCATCATTTCTTTTATTTATTGCTCTATAGTTCAATTCTTGCAGAAATCGAGCTCCTAAATTTAAAACTGTACATTCCTTCACATTTGTAAGTCGGTAAGGAGTAAAATTCTCGCTAGCCATATGGACTGTCCAGTTTCGATTTCCAGCAGACTGACTTCTAAACCATTCCTAGTTTACTAGGTGGTAGAAAGCTCAGAAAGAGGAAAGGGTTGGGCAAAGTGATAGCAACAACACCAGTGCTACAGAAAGTTCAAAGCTTGATACCCTATTTTCTATTCAGAATGCAAGGAACGAAAAAGGTTTCCTCAAGTATTCAAGAAATAGTTATTCTGTGAAAATACGGATGCCTCAGTGCCTCGATATTTCATAGAAGAAAGAATACGTTTGGATACTGAAAGGTGGCAAGTTCAACTAACCAGTTATACATAATTTCAATGGATTTAAGTTTATGTAGTGACTGGATTGATTCTCTGGGGTTGGGTCACTAGCTCCACTTCCAACCCTTTCCTATTTTGCTGGCTTAGGACCAGCTAGTAAACTAGACTTTGCAAAAAGCCATCGACAGCGTTGAACGTAAAGTGATTTGGAGACTGCTTCCAAACCACCAAGTGCTGTAAGTCTTTATCAACCTCATTCAGCAGCCATCTGACGATGCCACATGCTAGGCGGTTCACAACGGAAAAGTCAGCGATGTCTTTGAAGTAAAAGCAGGAGTAAGACAAGGCTGATGATTATATTTTTAATTGTGATGCAATGTATCACATGATAGACCTTGGGAAGAGAAGAGACAGGCATTCGCTGGACGGACAAGAAGACTTCAGAAGGTTTGGACCATACGGGCTATTAATGTTTAGTGTCACGCGAACATGAAGATATATAGGCGAAAGCCAATAAGTTGGTAGAAGAAACAAGTAGCAAAGAGTGGATTTCAAGTCAGCAGAGAGAAAACAAAGCTGATAAAGATACCCGAAAATTAATAACAACAAGCACCAACCACCACCAACGGGAGAATTTTAAAGAAAGTTACCCCTTTTACCTATGCCGTTAGGCAGTGTGATTTCAACTACTAGCGCCACATATGAAGATGTCTAAGCCGGGGATGGAAACCATTGTGGAAATCTGCTGCACTTAGTATATGAATAATACTCGGATTTTCAACACGAATGTCGAATCATTGCATGCAGATGCTTTAGAGGTTTGGCTTGTCACCAACACCATTCTGAACAGGCTTTAGACTTTTATCAACGGTCTTCTTCGATCCATATTGAAGATCAGACGAAGAATTCTGACAGGGAACAACAACCAACTACCCAACGAATGTGTAAATGAAAATGAAGATGGAATGAACAAACACTGAATAAGTTGTTGAGCGACATCACTCCAGTTGAATGGCAAACGATGAGTTGAACATGAGTCAAAGGGTGACGTGGAGGAAATCCCGTTAGGAGGAGATGGGAGCTTATGGTGAGTCGTCAAGCCAGTTAAAAAAGACTGAAGAGGGCAGGACTAAACGAAGATGCATTGTTGAGGCCGTATATTCCATTTTGTACCCAAAGGAATAATTATAGTAATACATGCACACGAATAATACATACATATAAAAAAAATAGATACACTTATCATATTTCTGCAAAATATTTCAGCGATAAAATTTTTATATAAACACATACACGAAAACTCATTGGAATTATACTTTTGATTTAATATCATTTCCATAGTAATGGAACGCTTTTTAGGGGTGTGTTTCTCAATAAACAGTGAGGAAAATTTAAGGTCATTTTCTCTTTACCAGGTTGTAGAATGAATTTATTGGCGCTAGTACTGTTAGGCGTTGCCAATATTTGCATTCCGCTCTTCAGATTTTGATTGAATTAATTTCTAAATCAATCCAAGTTAAAATAATTGAGTAAGCATAATTTTGCTACTTACAAGTAAAACAAAGTGTTTTGCTAAAAAACGTTTCGTCGCATTTGGTGTTAGTTTTTACTAGTTGATATTCATAAAGTTCCCCAATTGAATTCTGTATGTGTCTAAAATATTATAGGAAGTCAGACGCAGTCCTTAGAGGATGCATATCCTAATTCCTGAATGTCATCTGAACAGAAGGTAGCTGACGTAGAGTAGTCTGATGAAAATGTTTTTCTCAATGAACAGTCTACCATACTTTCTATCTATGCTGATGTTGTCAAACGGTTAAATAGACCCTAAGTTTGTAAAATTAGTTTCCTATAGAGACATTACAAACCCCTTGAAATCGTCTTGACTATTTAGTTACCAAGGAAGCATCTTATGGAACAATGCTAAATTCTTCTTCCCAGACTCTCTGTGTAGCCTTAGCGATTTTTACAACTAATCCCATCAGTTCATTTAGTGCTGAACATTCCTAGGTCAAAAAATCACTCCTAACCTGGACTTTCCGGATATATAAGTACGGAAAAGATTTCATGTAGCTCCATAATCAACCCTTAAGTTCATTACTGCTAACAGGATTCAATATAAATAAATGTATGATTAAATAGGTTTTTACCTCCTAAGAGGGTAGCGTTCCCTAATAGTGAACGACAAATGGGTTATTATTATTGTGTAGGAAATGCATGAAATGTTAGGGAAATGAAGGCAACACGGGCAATTAAAAGTTATAAATGGAAAACCATGGACCATCCAGAATTGTAATGAAAATGGAGAAGCGAAGTACATAGATGTAACCACCAGGTCATTGTAGTCCGCAGAAGATAACTGCACTTTTATTTTGATATGTTGGTTCTGCGGTAATATTATGAACTATCCTAAAATCATGGCTATTTTGAAGTCTTGAGATGAACAAAGGAGCGAACATTTGCGCTTTCTGTGAGAATTGCCAGCTTTTCCGAGATAGCTGTCAAAGTCGTACACTGTTGCTAAGATTTTAGTGAAATACCAAGAAACTCGAAATCCTTCTTTGCTTTCAGTGTAAAAGCTTAAAATTCATAATTATCTGGTTGGATATTTTGGTGGCTGTTCTAAGATATTTAAGCTCTCCAATCATCAAAAGATATCTAGAGAGATAATCTCTGATGTCCTTCAAGAAGGCATTTAAAGTGTTTTTCGCAGTCCTTACAATCAATATCTGTTTCCACCAATGTTATCTTCACATTCTTTGTGATAAAAAGCTATCAAGTAAAGGGGAGAAGATATTAGTTTGAGCACGCTTCAACAGTATGACAGTAAAAAAAGTGGTAACTTATAGTGAAAGATGTCACCCAAACACTGAATTTGTGTATGTGATGTAAAGAAAAGATATTTTCAATACATTTTATTTCAGTTAAAGCTATATAGTATCAATCTATAATGGGAATTAAATTCAATGAATCTGAGGTAGCGTTTTGGTTGGTGCATAATGTATCACTGACTGATACTTCAAAGAATCTGCCGAACTAAATCAAAGGCAAATTAAAGAAGAGCACTAGATATCTGATAGCTGTCTAAATCATTTCGGAATCTGTTGATATGCATACCATTTGAAAATCCCACAATGACAAATACTCTTGAGTGTTAATAAACTTGTTGATTACTCGTGATGAGCAAGAAGCCTATGTCTGCAGTTTATCCAGTAATTTTATTAAAATGTTTAATCACCACTTTTGTATACCACTTTCCAGGTGGACATGTGGACAGTATTCATTAAAGGGTTGCACCTGAGGCCAAGATTCATGTGGAGTATCTTCTTTAATTCATAAGTGAATATTTCTCTTATTGCTATAGATTGTGTAAAGAGTAACATCAAACAACGTTTAAAAATGTCAACATAAAGCAGATCAAATGAAACAGCTACCACAATTATATTCTTGTTGAAGTTGAATTGTACTCAGTAGTACTCTTATGATAGATTTTCGAATATTTTTTTATTTTGAGCTTCCTGTGAATGCACTGAAAAGCTGTTTCCTAGTTTTGTAATTTTCGGCAGTACTCACCAAAAGCCACACCAGAAACCGAAACTAAAACCTTCAAGTCACAAGGTAAGCTCGTTGCAAAAAAGTACCAGGATAGAACCCAATGGCCCATTTAATCCAGTTTCATTCATTTCGATGTATAGAACCACCACTAACCAGTTCCATTGATAAACATTCGTTTCACATCAGATATAGTGGACCCCACTGACTATGACTTCTCGTAACATGAAGCTATTGGGTCAAAGTCCTGATGCGTTCATAGATGAGCACCACTAGAGAATCTCAAACTAGGATGGAACCAAATGTGCAGCGCTTCTTGGTTTTCACTGATTGTTCAATAGGTATCGATTCGTGACGAAATCTAAATTAAAATTTTATTTACTGTCACCTATATATCCATAGCTCTTATAAATGACCTGCTACTTTGAAGGTTGGATTGACTCCAGTCTTCCTCTCAAAATGCCCTCATGTGGCCACGCATTGATAGCCTATGCCAGGTAAGTGCTATTCACTGCTTTCACGAAGTAGATGTGTTCCTCACAAGAGTGAGAGGGAGAATTCCAGTGTCTAACGTTTACAATAGGACTCGTGAACATGCAAGTCCACATTGGGTGGGGGACTGGAACACTTTTATTCCAAATCTGTGATGTACACTGGCTGTAGGATGAAATATGAACCTGTTTTGGTTGCTATAAACCATGGGAACGTAGATCTTGATGCCACTCGATTGTCTCATACACCAGACTTCAAGTCAAAGTCTCGTAGTGGTGATCCTTCAGGACAAACACCTAGTTCAACCTGGGCATCTGGGCAGTGTAACAGCCTTCGCATACACTATTAGATTTTGTTTGACACATCGCTTGCTACCCACAGTGCACCAAGTTAGTGCTTTTCAATTCTGAGTCTTATATATTTCCACAAAAGATAAGCCTATTGGAAAGGAATGTTTGTGTTGATGGAAGTGCATGAGTTACTACAAATACTAATTCTCAAATTATTTATAAATAATTCACACAGTAAAAAGATCGAAACGCAGTCTGGCAAAGTCAACCAAACAGACATCTGCTTACATGTGGAATAACCGATAGACAATTTACAACTGAAGATAAGAATGATATATGTATATATATATTCGCTTCTCTCTAAACTTTATCTCAATGTAACACTTCCCTTCTCAGGCGGGAGAAGGGACACCCTCTAAACAAAGTTGCTACAGAAACTTCAGCACGATGAGTCTCCTTGCGCTAAAAGAAAAAGTCTGTGTCGGGACATGGAACGTCCGCACCATGTACGAGGTTGGCAAAGCTTCCCAGAGCGCAAAAGAGATGAAACGATATGGAATTCAAGTACTAGGAATATGCGAAAGACGATGGAATGGGATTGCACTCACTAAACTGTCAACGGGAGGGTCGATGATCTACTCCGGTCACCCAGAAGACAACCACGAAAACATCGAGGGTGTGGCCATCATGATATCACCGATGGCAACAAAGGCCATGATGCAATGGGAGGCGATCTCGTCCAGGATAATGACCGCCAGATTCAACTCCAAAGGAAGGAAAGTGTCAATTATACAATGCCATACACCCACAAACAACGCAGACCTCAAAAAGAAAGAAGAATTCTACAGACAACTACAGGCAGCAATACTCCAGCTGGTGACATTAAAATACTAATGGGAGTATTGAACGCCAAACTGGGACCAGACAACACACGAAGGGAACTCATCAAGGGTAGAGAAGCTCTCGGAGAAATGAATGAAAATGGAGAACTCTTCACCGACTTCTGCGCCCTCAACGAACTAGTTATTGGTGGTAGCGTATACAGACACAAAGATATCCACAAGGATACATGGGTGTCACCAGATAGGCAAACCAAAACCAAATTGACTTGATTTCAACACTGTTCAAGGAAGTGGAGACGCAGCCTATTGGACACAAAAGTAAGAAGAGGAGCAGATGTTGGCTCAGACCACTATCTGATACAATGAACAATCCAAATCAAATTAAAAGCTTTCAGGGAAACAGTAGCTGCAGATAAACCACAAGCCAAGTTCAACACTCAAAACTGAAGGATTAGGCTACAAAGGACATCTTCACTGCAAACATAAGGAGAAATGGGGGGGACACAAATTAACACTAACGAAGAGGTCGGCGTCGCAAAGCACTGGGACAACTTGAAAACGGTGTTCAGTCAAATCTGCATGGAAGTTCTAGGCAGAAAGAAGAGGCAGGACAAACAGTGGCTGACTACGGACACTTGGAGACTAATAGAAGAGAGAAGGATAGTGAAACAAAAGATTATCCAGAGCACCGATGAGCAACAAAAACAGGATTTGAATGCAAACTACAATACGCTGAACAAAAAAGTGAAGAAGAGCGCCAAGGAAGACAAAAGAAAATATTATAAAGTCATGGAAAGTGAAGCAGAACAAGCTGCAGACCTCGCCACACTCTACCAAAAATCTAGGCAACTATCGGGGGAAAGTTCGACACATATTAAGCCAGTGGAGGATGACAATGGAAAGTCAATCACCAAAGAAGTAGAGCAAAGAAAACACTGGGCTGAGCACTTCAAAAGACTTCTAGATCGGCCGCCACCTACAACGCGCCAAACAATACTAACAACGGAAGCAGAACTACCAGTGAACATCAACCCCCCCCCCCCGACGAAATCAGAAGTCCTGAATGCAATCAAGATGCTAAAAGCTCAGAAAGCAGCAGGACCAGATGGAATCCCAGCAGAAGCTTTGAAAATAGACCCAGAGACAACAGCGGAGTTGACGACGCCACTGCCGGAGGTGTGGAAAGAGGGCAAAGTACCTGAGGATGGGAAGAAATGATACTTATTCAAACTGCCAAAGAAAGGAAACTTAAGTCAGTGCACGAACTGGTGCGGAATTCTTCTCCTGTCCATTCCAAGCAAAATACTAATCCGCATCATCCTGGAGAGAATCAAACAAGCCAACCTGAATGAACAACTTCCACCGGAAGAAGCTGGATTCAGGAAAAACAAGTCATGTGTTGATCAAATCGCCACACTACGGATCATCATTGAGCAAAGCTTGGAATGGCACTCACCTCTCTATCCCAACTTCATCGACTTTGAAAAGGCTTTCGATAGAGCAGCGTCGACCGAGAGGTCATTTGGAAACTACTTCGCTACTACGGGTCCCATCGACAATTATACATCTCATCCAACGGCTATACGACAATGCTGCATGCCAAGTAATCTACAACGGGAAACTTACGGAATCCTTCGAAGTGAGGACGGGAGTGAGGCAAGGCTGTCTACTATCGCTAATGATCTTCCTGATTGCAGTAGACTAGATAGTGAGACAGACAACGAGCAATGAGGAAACAGGCATAAAATGGACTCACACAAAAGACTTGGAGGATCTGGAATTCGCCGATGATATATGTCTGATTTCCTACAAACTGGAACATATGCAAGTCAAAAGCTACAAGCTGCCAGAAGAAGCATCAAAGATAGGACTACAGGTGAACACAGATAAAACAGAGGTGATGAAGATTCCTGGCCAACATCAACAGCAACAACAACAGGCAATAATCAGCCAGCATAAATGGGAGGAACCTGAAAGAAACAACCTCCTACACCTACCCATCTGGGAAGCATCGTTTCAACTACAGGCGAAACTGACAAGGATATCAAGGCCAGAATCGGAAAAGCAAGACAAGCTTTCATTACCCTTAAGTCTGTGTGGAGGTCAACAGCACTCAGCGTGAAGAATAAGATCCGGATTTCCAACTCCAATGTGAAGTCAGTCAGTGCTACCCACAATGCGGGTCAGAGACTTGGCGCGTCATAAAGAGCATCTCAAACAAACTTCAGACCTTCATTAACAACTGTCTCCGCTCAATACTTAAGATCAGATGGCCAGAAAAGATCAGAAACAAGGATCTCTGGGAGTGAACCAACCAGGAACCGATTGTGAAACAAATAGGCAAGAAGAAATGGATATGGATTGGCCATACACTGAGGAAACCATCAAGTGACATCACTAGACAAGCCATGGCTCGAGTGGAACCTGGCCGAAAGGGAAGCGGTGAGTTGGTGGTCAGTGCGAGGGTGACTTGGAGGAGATCATATGAAGGGGAGATGAAAGCATGTGGGCAGACTTGGAGTGGGGTGAAAAAGTTGGCAGAAAACCGAAGCCAATGGAGACGCGCAGCTGAAGCCCTTGGTTCCTCTATGAATTAAAGGATATAATAATAATAATTATTATTATTATGTATATATATATATATATATTTGATTGGTTCCAGGACTTCGTCGTGAACTGACATCATTTAGAGGACCACTGGAAAACCTAGGAATACTGGACAGCCTTTTCGTCCTAGTTTGCGATTCTTCATCAGTACTCACCCACCGCCAGGATTCGAACCCAGGACCTCCCGGTTACAAGGCGAGCTCATAGACCATTATGCCCTTGGGACCCGATCCATTGGCCGATGAATTCTAACTTCCGCTAATTCACGACATAGCATGACCACTTAACAGTATCTTCGATGAGTAACTGTCCTCACCTTCGACCCACTGCATCCTACTAGTCACGGCTTCTTACAGTGGGTGAGTACTGGGAAGAGTCCCAAACTAGGACGAAACAGCTGTCCAGCACTCTTAGGTTTTTTAATGGTTCTCTAGCCGATGACAACACATGATGAAATCCTCCAACCAATCAAACAAAATGCTTACAAACCAATACATGAAAAATATATGTGCCTTGATATCCCCATAAGGTCTGTCTAATAGCAAAAAGTTTAAAAAACCAGTGACTCTGAAATACAAAAGTGCTATAAACTGAGAATTGACAGAAGGTGCAATTCATGGGCCATCTGATTTCGTCACAGTGGACAAACTATGTAGGAACTCACCTCGTAACCTGAAGGTACTAGGTCCGATCTTTGGTAGAGCCATGGGTGCAAACAGTTGACCAGTTTCAAACTAAGATGACAGAGCCCTCCAGTACTCCCTAATTTTCAATTGTTCTCCAAGTAATATCAGTTCGTGATTTAACAATTAACGCTAACCGACTTTCTTACAATATACACTGAGCTCCTGCTACAGTGTGTGCTGGAATTCATCCAATAAAAATAAATTAGCTTTTAGTCCTTCTGAGGATTTTATTTATTGTGACTCATCAACCAGATGTAATTAAAGGTATAACATACTTTTTTATATGTTCACACCAATACATCTATCACAAATTCATGATCTTCGGCCTTATCAATTATTGCTTAATTCATGAATAATTCACATCTAGATATTACTAACAGCCTCGCCAGATACTAGCTAGCTAGGCTACTAGCTTACTAGTTTTCTAGCCGGTCCCAGGCCCGGGTAAAGAGGGAGGGTTGGGGCGTGGTGCTAGCAACTCCACCCCTGTAAAACAACCAAGTCGCTACAGATATTACTGACAAAAGCATGCTTTGTTTCGACGTTGAATCACTTTTCACCAATGTCCCATTTACGAAAACTCTCCGATATATATATATATATATATATATATATATATATATATACAGTTCACTTTCTGTGACATCACCTACTGCAGTGGGATCTCCCTTGGGTTCATTACTAGCAAACTGTTTCATGACAAGCCTCAAGGACAGTTCATTAAAGTCAACCAATGATAGCTTACAACTGTATACGAGGTAAGTAGATGACGTGTTCATCATTTGAAAAAATATTTTTGACCTCAGCCAATTGCCACAGGTATTCAACAACTGCTAACCTCCAATAAAGTTCACTCTTCAATTCTTAAGAGAAAAATTTCATATTTTAACACAAAACGATTTTGTGTTTCATTCATTGGGATATACAGAAACCTTCATTGGAAGAACTTCATAGTCTTTGAGGAAAGCACTCTTCCTGGCAATGCGAAGAGTAGCGTTCTCCAGTCGTCCACTGGTCTGCAGAAACCTTTAGAATAAGATCTCCCATTTGATCACTTCTGTATGCATATATCAGTTCACCTGTTCTTGTGTAGCCAGGCATATACTGGTCTTTCGACGCAAATCTTGTCTAAAATGGTTCAAGAACACTATCTTACATGGTTGTGGAAAGTTGGCAGTGGCTCTATGAGGAGCGAGATAATTGAACACCTTGTCAGCACTGGTCGTTTTATCTCAACAAATTTCTTCAGAGTAATCCACAAAGAGAAGAACAATTAACCAAAAGAAACATACTTATGTCTCCTTTGCATTGCTGGAGCTCTATCCATTCAGATAAAAATTTATTCAACCAATTCTACTATCATGGCAACAATCTTCACAAACAAGGACGAAACAGCTGTCCAGTACTCCCTGCTGTTCCAATGGCTCTCTAACTGATGTTAACTCATACTCAAAACTGAAACATATCAGAAGCCTACAAAACTAACTCTTGCAAATTAGATTTAATAAACTTAGTTTCATATAAAATAAGCATTAATAAGTACGCATTAAGATTAAAAATACACTAGTGGTTTTCGAGAAATGGAACCAGTCCGCATGCATCAGTCTTCCTTGACATGAGAAATTTAGTGAGTATTATAATATGTGTGCATTAACTGTAAAAAAATTGAGTTCCTTATGGAACACTGGGTTTCGAGCTTGGAGCAATAAAGTTTCATCACTGCTGGTGCTTCCTGGTTTTTACTAGATGATGCTAACCTTATGCCAACCTCCCTCTTCTCCAGACTTACTACAGACAAGTAAACTAAGCAAGTCTAACTAGAATGCTTCGGCTGGAAACCGAACCCAGACCATGTGTGTGGCTGAAGAGCATTCTACAACTCAGACACTGACGTAATTACTATGTAAGACTATCAATTAATGTAGCAAAATTTCATCATATTACCTGTACTACTCATAACTAAAGCAGCAGTTATAAAAATATCTAATTTCCAAAGCAGTATCAGTTAAACCGCATGCGTTATTTCTTGGAAAAAAACTCGCTAAAAAGTTAACACTTAACATCGCTGTTAAATGACGTTACTAAGTTAATTCCATTTATTTAATTACTATCCGAACATATGCTAGGAATGCTGGACATAAGACTACTATTAAATTATTCGAACCTATATATCAATTAAACTGCCATTCTGTCAATCTTAATAAGTCTAAAGAACATAGTATAAAGATTCATGAAGTTCCCCATATAGAGGTCAAACCCAATACAAGCTGATTATAACTGTTCATTGTGAACTTTAGGGTTGTTCGATGACATATCCCCATGATATATGTTTTAAATGAAGGATTTCAAAAAAGTAAAAAATTGTTCTACAAAGAAGAAATGATTCCCCTAAAAACATTTACTTTCATGTTGTGCATTCTTATTTATATTACGGCATAACATAACGACGGAAAACTCAGCGCAGTGTTCAAAGCGAAGACAAGGCTCCCTACCTATTATTAGAGGTGATATCCTTAATCGTGGTGGACTGGATTGTGCGGCACACTGTACATGTCAAGCAAGAAGACAGGAAGACACTGCACTCACAGATAAGAAGACTCTAGAAGACTTCTATTTTATCTTATTGTTTTAATTGCAGCTTGATTCCACACCGTAATAATGGCACAAGTATTAGATCGAACCCCGGACCATGTCCATGGTCGGCGAGAGTCCTGGCGGCTGAATTTGGCGCGTGGATAATTTATGTTTAATGTCACACAAACTCGAAGACTTACAGGCGAAAACCAACAAACTGGCTGAAGAGGCGAGGCGGGCAGTGAAGACAGGACTCCAGGTGAACATAAAGAAGACGGAGGTGATGAAGATAATCAACGAACAGCAACAACAACATCAACAACAACCAGCACCAGTCACCATCAACGGGAGAGATTTGACAAGGGTTACTTCCTTCCTTCACTTATCTAGGAAGTACGGTTTCAACCACAAGCAGTCGGAACGGATGTAGACGTCTAAGCCAGTCAGCCAGCCAACCAGCTAGCCAGAATCGGAAATGTGGGATACGCCTTCATCAACCTGAAACCAGTTTGGAAATCTTCTGCACTCACTCAGCCAGCATAAAGAACAAGATTCAGATTCTGTTCAACACAAATATGAAGTCAGTTAGTCACTGCTTCTATATGGGTCAGAAACATGGCAGGCGTGACACGAAAAGTATTTCCAACAGGTTGCAGACTTTTATCAACAGCTGCCTACTTCGCTGGCTCCATACTGAAGATCAGATAGCCGAATAGCCAGAAAGAATCAGCAAGAAGAAGCTCTGGGAGGTGACGACCAAACCAAGGGCCGATCGCTCAACAAATATGTAGGAGAAAATGGAGATGGGTCGGGTATACGCTGAGGAGGCCGTCAATGACATCGTGAGCAATGCAGGCCATTGCTCGAGTGGAATTCGATTGGGAAGCGACTACTGGGTCGTCAGTGCGAGGTTGACATGAAGGAGATTGTACGAGGAGGAGGAGGAGGAATGAGAGATTATGTGGAGTCGTTGACCCGGATGAAGAGGACGGCAGAGAATAGGACAAAGTGGAGATTTGTTGTTGAATCCCTATGTTCAACTGAGAAGCCAAGCGAATAATATTATTAATGACAAGTGCTTTACTAGGCTGCTTATATCTTCTAAACAAAATGGTTTGTTCGCAGGGCTACTAAGTAGTTTTGGTTGTTGTCGGGAATTTCATTCAATGCGTATTTTGTTTCTACACTCATTGTTCGTGTCGTAAATCCAGAAATTCTCATTCAGTTGACGAACTTCATTCAATGTAGTGTAATAACGGTTAGAAAAACAATTATTTAGCAGTTATTTGAATGACAAGTAGGGAATAAAAATAACCACTAGACATAAACAAATGTGAACGGTAGTCGAAATGTGTGCAGAAAAATAAGCGTGTTGATATAAAAACAAATATGCGAAACAAAACCAAAGGCTTTCAAGAGTTAGTTTGTAGGGATTTGATTGGTCTCAGGTTTGAACAGGGATTGACATCAGTTAGAGAAGCATTGGAAACCATCCAGGAGTACTGGACAGCTGTTTCTTTCTAGTGTGCGACTCACCAATGAAATTAGCTGGCTGTCGCGCTTTATCCATCGTCAAGTTAGATTGGATGGGCCCATTGGCTGGATGGTCAACGAGCTCGCCTCGTAACCTGAAGGTTCAGAGGTTTCCAGTATGTGCCGCCCGAGAGTTGCAATCCACGACGAAACAAATGTTCAGAACTTCCAACTGGATTTTCATGCTTCTCTAACCGATATCAATCGTGATCAAACTAGAAACAAAACAAAAACCACAAATCAGCTAGATTTTTCTTTACCAAACTCCATAACGATATATATATATATATATATGTCGTGAATCTGCAGAGGTTGGAATTGATGAGCCGTTAGATTCCATCTCAATGACCGAATGGTCGACGGGCTCTGATCGTAGCCTGAAGATCGTGGGTCCCACTCCCTATACGACGAATTTAAGCACGCTTAGACAGACGAGCACTTTATAGCTGTGATGGGAGAGAAAGATAGGAAACTCAGTGACAGAGATCACCTTTTCCAGTCACTTCATTTCATCTAACTGTCTGTCATGGTTTTTGTGAGGAACATGATATGAAACAAGAAAATTACCACCAGGAAGAAAAGAACCAGAAAAACCATCTTCTCAGCGACTTCATCATCAACAGTATCTGTACGATCATATTTCTATACATTATTTTGCTTAGCTACAATTATTATTTAATCCAGCATGGTAACGAAGGGAGATTAAAAGTTATCATAGTTTTCAACCTGATATGAAAGTTTGAAGGTGTGAATATAGATCATAAGGAGATAAGAAACGAAATTGCATAGGATTGGAAAATACTTAATTTATACATATATATATATATATATATATATATATTATTTTAGGGCCGGAAGAGGAAATCATCGTAAAGAGTATTCTTTGGTCACACTTTCTTTTGTCTTTTAAGCGTTTGTTAATTTCCATTCTGCTGAAGACATCTACTTCTGAGATAAAATGGCGAAGGTCAGATGAAGTTGGACAAACTCATTGGAATATTCTTCAAATACTTACACCTTATTTAAAATTTTCTGAGAAGCAAAATTAAGAGACAGGTGACGCAGACATTGCAACCTATTGTAAAATTAGTCAAATCAATATATATATATATATATATTTGTGCTCAAGTTGCATAGGACAATTGTTCCATCTAATTTTGTTGTACATTGTCAGGCGTGTGAAATTATTTTGAAATAACTGGAAGAAAAATGCATACTGGGAATATCAACAGATCGGTTCTAAAATTACACATTATCTGTATGTATCTTAACTGGCTATGAAAACTCTCGTATGAATAATATTGTAGAAGATGAATACCGACTGGTCTAGATTGTTGTTTCTGTCCGAACTAATTAACCACCTGAATCCATGTCTTGGATTTCAGTATTCATGTCTTCAGATAAAGTCTTCTACTCACCTTCTTTTTCATAAGCTTTCTCAAATACACAAATCATTCAATCTCATAATTTTAATTAGACTCAGCGTTTCAGTCATTCACTGACAATCATCAATAGGGAACAGACTGCATTATGTAATCGAAACTCTGTTTATTTTTTTCATTGGTTTACATTCCAAATATGGAATGTAGAGCTTAAAGCTTTGAGGTTTTAGTAGTGATGGTGTATTTTTAACGATGTGGGGTTGCTAGGCTCAAACACAACTCCAGTTTAGGGTAGCGTGGCTAGTGAGAATTCTGTTTTCCAACCACCGACACTACAAAGAGTCAAAACTCTCTGGCGGAGAAGTAAAGTACACTAAAAATTCTGTATAGTGCTTTTTAAATGCATGTATTATCCTGTTAAACTGATTGAAATTGACGGTAATTAAAGTCAAATAATTTTTCATAGCCCTTGTGATAAAATGGGAAACACACTATTTCTTTGTGAATATTATGAATATAATTTTAAAGAATAAAGATGTACACTTTGAAATATAAACTTACCATTCACCTTTGAAAATTGAACACATAAATAAATTTAACTGATAAAATCATATGATGTTTTTGTTTGGAAGAAAAAAGAAAGAACAGTACAAAAGTAACTTATTATTATTCTCCCAATGTTTCCTTGTACTACTAATGAGAGACAGAGAGAGGCAAAAAGGCGCAGATCATTACACCACAGTCATACACACACATACATACCGACACGTACACACACAGTAACACTATTTAAAATGATTATCAACTGATTCATATTTTCACCTGTTTGTTGGTGAAAATGCAATCAAAAAAGCTCTTGTAAATAGAAATCAAAACTATATATCCACTTCAGTTGTTAAAAGAAAAAAATCACTATCTCCATCATCATTGTAATTGGCAGTTAGGTAAATGGCTAGAAAAGCATCTATACTTGATTTCATGACCACTATTTATGGTATCAGGTAGGTTACACACTGCGGGAGATCTGAATAAGTCCGGTTTTACAAAGAAAACTGTGGTGACATTTCACCTCCTAGAACTGTAAAGTGGAAACGGTGAGTTCATACCCTGACTACGAATTTGATTTAACTCGTTATTGGTTCACGCATGTAGCTAGAAATCGGGTGGTTTGGACTGATTTGGCTGTCTGAGCTGACTCATTTAAACAGCGTTCACCACTGAAGAGCTCGATCTCAAACGAGATAAACAACTGTTAGGTGTTTAGATCAATTCGATCTACCTTGCAAGTACCGCTGGCTAATATACGCGCTATACAACTACTAATTAGTCAGTGGTATATAGTTTTCCGCAATTTAGACAGCTTTAAAGATTACTATATATGGTACGAACCCGATCACATATTGTGGTGATCTGAATAATTTCGGTTTCCGAGACAAAGTGTGGTTCAGTAAAGCATACAGGTACTGTTTAAGTTTCCCAAAATATAAAACAGCTCTTGTCTTGTCCACTTTTGTCCTACGCTTCTGTAGCTAATATATATTTACAATAAAGTGATAGAATTCCCCATAAACTCTTCAGTAAACACAGACAGAAATCCCACTAGTCAACTTACTTTTTACTTACTTCTGACAGTCTGTTACTTTCATCTTCTAACGGGAGTCGAAGATTATGATGTTGACATTTCTACTGATTACCTCAGTAACTCCAAGTGCAAACAGTGACTTGAATCACCTCACTTTATGAACCACTGATACTAATCATACCTCTTTATAACTTCACTACTGTTGGGAGTGACACAAAATCCCTAAAAACTTACTCTTGAAAATTATTGTGATGCTTACTAGTGCCTAACTGAATTTCTGATGACAATTCGTAACCAGTGGGGTCCACCAGACAAGATATCAGAATGAATACTCGCTAATAGCATTACCTGGTGGTCGCGCTATAATCGTCAACTGGCAGAAGTTAGGATTCACAGGCTGCTGAATTCCTGTCCTAGTGAGTGAATGGTTAATGAGCTTGGTCTTGTGACCTGGAGACCCTGGTTTCGATCCCTGATTGATTAGATGGTGAGTGCGTAAAGATGAAGAGTTCCAGGCTAGAACAAAATAGCCGTACAGCACTCTTAAATTTTCCAATGCTTCTTTCACCGACGTCAGATCATGATGAAATCCTTGTGGGCCTATTGTCAGTGACTTTTCTTAAGGCCATATGTTACAGCCTTAAATTTAGTGGCTGTTTTCCATCATTGCCTGAACAGAGTATTTTAGATATCCAGCTCAGAGAACAAAACCACATCAAAATCATCCACCTGAGCTACAAATCTTCTCTATCATATCTAATTTCTATTTACTATGCTAACCAACCTTTGATTTATGCAAAGACTAAGCAGACTAACAAAATACATCGTCAGACTTCACTAACTGTACTATTGGTGAACAAATTAAAACAGATATCACGTGTCTACAGGAAGAAGGCTGGCTAAATATAAACGACAGATTTTGTCTTGAGTAAAAATGAAAAGAATCAAGGCATTCTGATTGGTGTAATACATACATTGAAGTTTATTTATTACTTGGGCAATAAAGTTATTGGACAATTAACTAATACTATTTGAGCCGAAATTTCAGACACACGTGGCCTGCTCTATCTACCCATCTATTCAGTTGAACATCTCAAAAGCTTTTTCTCGGTATGAAGCATCGTAAATTCAACATATGCATTCTTTGTATACAATTCGAGCTGGTCTAGGCAATAGTTGTTTGTGTCATAAAATTCTATCTACAGGAAAAAAGGTGGGTCATGTATTATTCCTTCCTTTCTCCATCCTGACTCATCATCATCTTCGTCGTCGTCGTCATGAGAACATGATTGTGATAAATATTCTTCATGAGATGCTAAAAAATCTGTCAGTCGGGCATATAACAAAATAAAAAAGTCTTTTCTATACAAAATGAAATACCAATGGTGAAGAAATATTTACGCAGCATTGATTTTCATTGTTCTCATTAAAAGTCAGACCAAGCGACATTATTCACACACAGAGAGAAAAAAGACGAAAACAGGAATAACAAAGCTTGATTATACACGGCATATAATATATATATATATATATGTCTCCTCTTTGTCCTAATATTGTTGTGACTGTCGTATTTGTCAATTTTCTTCATGTTCTTGTTCACAGTCTGAATGTTCAAAAATTTGTAAGGCAAACGTAGGCGTACCTCCTTTCTTTTCATGAATACACGAGTTGAATCATGCCTAATAATAAGCTCATATGGATTAATTTTGTGAAAATGATATGTACATATTCCAATTGGATAGACGCATTATGTGAATGAATAACATTGAACACAACAAAAACAAATACAAAAATTACTTAAGACATTCGTTTTCAATTGTCTTAATGAATGGATATATACAACGTGTGGATGACGATATTAATGTATCATTCTTTATTGGTTGGAGTATATATGACAGTAATAATAACTTCACAGTCAGTTAGTAATGACTTGGAGTATTCAGATGACAATAATTATAATAATACACAGATATTTAATGCTCATACTTCATTGCATACATGGATTGAAGCTGAAGGAAGAAATACATTAAATGCAAAAGATTTAAATGGAATTATCAATACGTCAACTAGTTGGAGAAATCATTGTTTCAAATCTTGTAAGCTTCAGTGATTTTTTTCTTCGAATTCGTCCTGTACACATGCACTTTGTCTCTATTTTTAATTTGATCATTTACAATGAAATATAAGATGTGCGTATCTCAAGGTTCAGAGATAGAATGTGGTCGAGGTTACACTCCGGATCAACACAATCCTAATCCTTGCTAAACCAGTAGCAAACCCAGTAAAGAAGGACAGTTGGGATAGGTGGGGCTAGCTACTCCACACCGCATGAACGACACTACATTTCCTGGGTCTTCAGTCATAAAGCTTGAAATCCTGTGTTTCACTTGGAGTGCAAAGGGATGAAAAATATTTGCAGTAAGAAAGATTGTAATGTGCGTCATTCATAAAACATGCTACTATTTATTCATAAGAAAACACAAGCGAACGAATTAGCAGTTTTAAAATATGCCCTAAAATCAATATCATGCAGGTTACTCAAGTAAGAGATCTACTGCACAGTTTTACAAGTTATGCTCAATAAAAAAAAATCTCTGAAGAGAATACTGTCTAAAATGAATAGGGATTTCATGCTATCGTAAGCCATAAACTGTAGCACTATTATTACTTTGACTGACGTCATTATTATAAATACTAGTTTAATTATACCATTGGTGGATGGTGGCTAGCAGTGGAATCCAGGATGCGCATTTCGTCCTAAAAAAAAATTCACTAGTTTAATTATTTTTTTTATTTCTCCTATTTGAATTCCGAGTGGGACTTAGGGTTTCAGGGTCTAAGCCTTGAGTTTACAGAAGCACTTGAATTATTTATACTGGATGAAGTTACTAGCCCCACGCCAAACCTCCCCTCTCTTCCAGGCTGACTACCGGTCAGGCGAAGTTTAGGAGTCCGTTGCCTGTTAACCGAGTCCTGAGCCACTTACACTGCTGGCGAGCATTCTCCCTTTGAAACACCCACGTTTTTAATTACCAGGGCTCTGTAAGAGTAAAGCTGATTTTGCTTCAGAGCAATTTATTTACACCTAAAACTGATATCGTTGATTGCTGGAGAGATTTGAATTGCTTACTTCTTAGGGAAATCTTAATAGGGGATACCTTTTTTGGATGCATTTTATTGGCTGGAGGAAAATATCACTAAGAGATTAGAACGTACACACAAAAAAGCGTATATTCCCTCCCGCTCCTCTAAAGAAGTTGTAGAATGTGGATGACTGTGATTCTCTGTATGCGTGAGTTTAAATGGGTGTGATATTGACCACATTTAAATGTTGGAGATCGTTTCATTCATCATTTCACCTTCTCGACTGTCTGAATGTAGTTTATTCTTCTCTTGGTAAATGCGACCGTTGACTGACTGAGTTTTCAACGTAGAACCTTCCACAGAAGTGCAGTAATTTAAGTTGTTACACTCCATATAACTTAAAAAGATAAAGGAAAAAATCTAATAAACTACGATGAACAGAAATGTACGGCAGAAAGAATAACTGCATGAAGAGATATTAGGATGTAATGGGTCTCGTGGATCACAAAGACTGCATGCATCTGCACCATTGAAAATGATTTTGAGTCATGTCACCGAAAATCTAAGCTTCTCGAGGAACACAGTTAGGCAATCTACGCCTTAATATGTGACTTATACTAACAGTCATGGAATTCATCGACTAATGACCGGTTTTGATCTGACCACCAATAACTTTTTCCTAACCTAATCTTGTGTCAGCTAATATTTCTGGATGAGGAAGGTAATTGGTTAGTATGCATATCATATGTCCTTTCCATCTCATTCAATGTACTTACACGACTCACATTAACTGACACTGCCTCTTTACCTAAAACGCTATGCCTAACCTGCCCATATTATACTACTTAATACAAGTGATAGAACGCGAATGGCTGTGGTCAAAGATAGCTGGTCTCTTCAGGTTTTCCACTTTCAACTTCTAATCTTTCCTTGCTGATATCTTTTTTCTTATTCACTTAGGAAATTTGAAGGTTGGCCATTTTTAAGTTTGTGTTTAAGAAACCTAGAGGAAAATTATCTCCATTAGTATAATCTTCATTTGAATTGGGTTTTTCACATTCCTTCTGCTGAGTTTTCGTTTTACTAATCATCTGAAGTTCCCACTTCATTCAGCTAGCTTTCTTTCATATCAGGTGCACTAGCTTAATTCAACCTGTACTATTCGACAGTCTACTCATTTTATTTTTGGAGACACAATGCTAATTTAATGTAAGACAAGAATTTGTTCACTGTGGTAGAATATGATATAAAAAATTAAAAAAGAGTCTGAATATGTTGTGGCTTACCTCCAAGTGACTGAAGGGTAAGCGGGCCCTCTTCGTAACCTGCAGGTCCTGAGTTCAATCCTAAGTGAGGTCACTGATGTTCACTGACGGAGAATACAAAACAGGATCAAACATCTGTGCAGTACTCTCTGCTTGGGCATCATTGGTTCACTGGTAGATCTCTCGTCAACCACTCAGAATGCCAGGGTAGACACCCAGTCGACGAACATCTAAACCTCGCCTAGTTGACCACCTGGTAGTAAGCCTGGGGAAAGAGCGAAGGTTGGGCCTAAGATTATCAACCTCATCGCTACTGAAACTTCGAAACTTAAAGCCTCATGTTCCAATTGAAACATAAGGAATGAAAAAATAAACATAAAGTTACCTTCAAACGAATAAGTTTGATAACTAATGTGAGTTTGATTATATTAACTACCATGATTACATTTCAACTATCAAGTCAGAGGGTGGCTGTGTTATTCTTCAGCTTCTTATGATACATATTTCAGACTTTAAAATCGTTGTATATATGTGTGTGGTGGGGGTGAGCTTAATTAATGTCATAACAGATTTCAATACAAATAGACACCTGTTATTGTACTTTTGAACACAAAGAGGCGCTTAGCATCCGCTTATTTGTCTAAACAGTAGGCTGAAAACTCATCGTTTCCCACTGGGGTTGCGGTTGTTGGTCTGTCGCGTGATGTCACTCAACGGTAATTCACTACCTGCACTGACTTCAAATATTTATCAGGATTTATACTGCTAACACTTTATGACTTTATTTCTTAGTAATAAATATCGATCCTATCCACCAATGAGCTTACACAAACACAAAGAGATTTAATTGAACAATTAATGAATGGGAATTTCAGAAAATATTTACCCCACCAGTAAAACTGTATGAATCATATATACACCAGTCCAACCAACTGTTTATTAGCCGTTTTCAAAAAATTATTGGAATAAGTAGAATGATCTGATTAAATTATTTCTCTCAAGCAGGTAGAGATATTATCGATTTCATGGCATTGATTAATAGTATTTTGGAGACGAGAATGACTAGGTTGGTCAGATTTAACAAATGGTTAACGACTTACTGTTAGGCTATTCAGATACATCAGAATGAATGTGTCCAAACACTAGTTCACTCATAATCCTACGTCTTTTGAAGGATTCAGCAACATGTCATTTAATGTCGGTCGTTAAACTGAAATATATTGATTTCAGTTTTCCACTAAAATTTATATAAACAGACATTCAGTGATCTTCAATGTTCCCTAACCAGTAATTTGCCATTCGGAATATTCCCATTAATCAAGCCTCATAACACAGATAACTCTCCCAGTACACTCTTGCTTTTTAAATTGTAAATTCAGCAGAGGGCAATAAAAATTATGTAAAGAATTGGACAAGAAAAACATTGAAACAAAAAGTAGTAATGGTAGTTTGGCGGATGTTATTGACATGTTTTTATAAGTGGCATATTATATGCATGAGATATCTTCTGTGAGAATATTGAATAGAGTAGAGATGGATTAAATGGCAAAGAAGGGAAGTGAAAGATCCTTGTATGAAGCAATGTAGAAACATGAAAAGAAGGTAAAAGAAGCACATTGAGGAGAACATGCTCAAATAGTGATTTTAACGGAAGGTATATTTAACTTGCCAATACCTCCGCATTGAGTTACTCTATCAAATACTAGTGTGTTCTGCGACTACACTTTTTTCTCTGCCTAAGACTAAACGAAGATTCTACGACCTGCTACTTTTGAAGAAGGAAACATACAGAGCTTCCTACTGTACCCGTTACTTAGTTTGTGAGTGTCCAGAGTCTGATGACGAAGACAGCTGAGCTGGTGACGCTGTTAAGAGACTGAGTGAAGATGGCTCATGACAGCAAGCAGCATGCATCTCAGGAGACCTGAAAGTTATTGGTGGTGGAGTTCGGTGGACAGCACATCAGAAAATACAGCAGTTCCGTACTACGAGGCTGGGACCAGACGGCAAACTGTCGGTATTGGCTCTGAAGCCGATAAGCCGACTCAGTCAGGCACCTTCCCAGCTTGATGAAGAGTTCGAGGATCATTTGTTGACATCCCAGAACACATTTCTGAACATCCGTAGCTGGTTAACGCGACACAGTACATGGACATCGGTAAACAAGTAACGGTATAGCTGGCAAAAATTTTAACAGCAGAACACAATAGTATTTTGTGGTAGAATTGTTTACTGACATATTGATGTGCATTAAAATGTCTGTTTGTACATGATCTCCTGATTGTACTTCTTTTGTTTTCCTTTCTTCCTTTCAATATTACTTCATACAGGCATCTTTCCTTTCTCCTCTTTCCCATTTAATCCATTTCTTCGTTATTGGATATTCTTACTGAAGACACCACGTGCACACAATAGATTACTCACAAAATCTTATGAGAAGCACGCATCACAACAGTAGGATAATTGGTAGTATTTATCAGTATACCTTAAATTTTTGAAATAATGATCTTGAAAGGAAGGCAGAGGCTAGTAAATTTCCAACAGATCCTAAAAAGTACGTCAACAATTATACTAGTGTTGAATTAAATAAGGTGCAACTTGAAGTACTTTCCCTTGGCCTTAGTTTTCGTCATAGACCGAAACCATTTAATCACTTAGATACTGATATTGAATTTGAAAACCTGTTTAGTCAAACAAGGGATCTAATTACATCATCCACCCTGGATTTATAACGCTTCGGATCCAGTCTAGTGGATTGTTGTTATCAGTACAAAAACCTCAAATGCGACAGTAAAAGCTCCTTGACAAAGCAGCACAGAGAAGAACTAAAGAAACAGAAAAATGATAAGATACTGATAATCACAAAGCCTGATAAAGGATCAGGTATAGTCCCGACCATGCATATGGTCCGGGGTTCGATCCCCGGCCGGCGCACTCCTTTACCTCACTGAACCACAAATAATGCTGGTAAAGAGGAAAGGTTGGGCATGAGGCTAGCAACCCCATCCTGTAAAAATTAAACACTGCTACAGAAACTTCAAGCCACTAGCTTGAAGCCCTGCGTTCCACTGGGAAAGTGAAGGAAAAATTATTATTATTATTATTATAGTCCTCCTTGACAGAAGTGACTATATCAAAAAGATAAATAATATACTGAAGGACACTTAGAAGTTTCAAAAACTTGAGGAGAAGAAAGATTTTAATAACAAAATACAGAATCAATTAACCAGACGTTTAAAGAAACTAAGGGAGGAGCAGATAACTTCTAAAAGTTTATATGAAGAAATCAGACCAACGGGCACGTATACGCCAAGATTGTATGGCATACCTAGACTGTATAAACTGGGGGTACCTTTAAGACCAATACTTGATATGCGAAATTCGCCGTACTATGCTCCAGCTAGATGGTTAGTAGAAATTGTCAAACCTTTGCATAAGAAGATAGTGAAATATACCGTAAAAGATGTATTCGAATTCGTAGACAGAATCAAAGATATTAATATCAAGGACAAAACCATGATATCTCTGGACATAACATCGTTATTCACAAATGTACCTCTAGTACATATGCGAAAACGTGTAAAACCAGTCGATAAACACTGGCATCCATACTGAGATCCCAAAAAATAATTGATATTAAGATGTACCATGAATGTAAACTTCAAATTTGACGGCATGCTTTACAAGTAAGTGGATGGGGTGGTAATGGCCTCCTCATTGGGTCCCATTCTGGCTGATTTCTTCCAAAGTAAGCTATAAAATGGACCTTTAAACATTCAGCTATGAAATTCACGTGTGAATAGGAATCCTAAAACAGAAGTTCCTTCCAGGATATCCTTCTTGCAAGAAAACCAAATGGTAGCATAAAAAGAAATTTGCATAGGAAAAGTACTTGGACAGTACAATATACACATTTTCACAGATTCGTTCCTATCAAGTACAAAAGAAATTTAGTGAAGACCCTCAGCCACAGGGTTATTATTATTATTGCTCCCTTGGGTTCCTAGTGGAACATAGGGCTTCAACTGCACGTCTCCATTTTCTTCTGTCTTCTGCTGTACTTTTCGCCTGCATCCATGTTAGTCCATATTCTTTCAACTCCTCTTCACACGATCTCCTCCATGTCACCCTTGGACGTTCCACACGCCGCTTCCCTTTCGGGTTCCACTCGAGGGCTTGACGCGCGATGTCACCCAGAGGTCTTCTCAGCGAGTGTCCGATCCATCTCCACTTTCTCCTGCATATTTGTTGGGCGATTGGTTCTTGGTTTGTTTGTTCCCATAATTCCTTGTTGGTGATTCTTTCCGGCCATCTGATCTTCAGTATTGAGCGAAGACAGTTGTTAATAAAGGTCTGCAACAGACTGTTGAAAATATTCTTTGTGACCCCCCTCCAAGTTTATGATCCGTATAGAAGAACTGACTTTACGTTTGTATTGAAGATCCGAATTTTGTTGATGATGCTGAGTGACTAAGATTTCCAGATTGATTTCAAGTTGATGAATGTGTTTCTCGCCTTCCCGATTCTCGCTCGATTTGACATCCTCATCTGTTCCGACTGCCTGTAGTTGAGACAATGCTGCCTAGATCAGTGAGTGAATGAAGTAACCTCTTTCAAATCCCTTCCATTGATGGTGATTGACGTTGGATGTTGTTGCTGTTGTTGGTTGGTTATTTTCATAACCTCCGTTTTGTCTATGTTTACCTGGAGTCCTGTCTTTGCTGCTTCTTCGACCAGTTTGTCGGAAGTAAGTGAAGATGAATTAAGCATTGTGTATGATACTTTGATCTAAAATGGCTATCCCGAAAATTTATCAAAAAACGCATGACAAAGAAAGCAGAAAAAGATTACTCACTACCCGTAAACAAGAAGGCACTTTATATACGACTGCAATTCAAGGGCAATATACCAAGCGAAATAATTACGAAGAAATTCAGAAAATCAGTTCAAAGAAATTTTAATGCTGGGGAACTACACTTCTTATTCTCTACACAACCGACAGTGATTCCTTGATTGGAAGATGAAGTACCTAGACTAGCCACTTACAATTGTATCTACCAATTCAACTGAGCTTGTGGAGAGTTATATCGGTCATTGCTCTAGGAACCTGATTTTTCGTGTTCGTTTGGGGAATATCTACCAGTATGGCTAAGTAAAGCCATCAATAGTTCCATATTAGAACACCTGGTCCAAACCGGCCACAAAGCCAATATTGAGGAGTCCTTCGGGTACCAGACAAGTTGCTAAAAACATCCATGTGCCATATTCTCCACACAGCAGAGGCTATCACGATTTGCGTGAAACAAACAGTGCCTTGTGTGCAAAAAGAAGCAAGTCCAGCCACTACTACTGTCCTGGCAGGCTTTCAGTGGAGACTATAAATTCATGAATTTGTAATACTATCCTTCCTAATTTTTCTGACATTTAGCTTATTTTATGTTGATGCTATTGAACTGTAATCCATTGATCTTATTGATTCAATGATATTTAAACGTTAATTTTGTTAATAACACTAATTCATTCACCATATTGTGTATATAACTGTAGAGCCTGATGATGAAGTTATCGGAAAGAGTATTCTTTGTTCAGTAACCATTCTTTTGAAAATAATCATCTTTTTTAAATCTGTTAACCTGATTTTAATGAACTGAATGCGATCTGATTTTTATACAAGGTTTGATGGTTTTGTCACATGACTGATCAGCATGCCTTTTTTATTCTCCGAAATGTAGTTCTTTCTTTCTACATTACTTTTGCTGGCAATTAATGAGTTCTAAATATCTACATTTAAGCGTACACTATTTTTCTGTTATTTGAATTAATTTCATTTTACTGAACTGTGCATACACTTATGCAAACAGTATTCTGTGATTTCTTTTGTACTATTTCGTGTTATATAATTATTTCATTGATGCACTTTACATTGTTTCAATCAAGTGTTATGCATGCACTCTCTCTCTCTTTCACACACACATGCACACAGGCATACAAATGAACAATCCCCTGCCGTCGAATAAACACTTGTACAGGTAATCATCATTTAATACTTTGCTTAAACATTGTAAATTAATTCGAGATTGTAAGGTAGAATTCTGAACCTTGCAGTTGGTTATTTATTTAGCAGTGACTTGCAGTAAAGTCTTTGGAAGATGTCTATCGTTCTAGCTGGAAGTCATTACACCGCTAGAATGTTTCTGTATTTCAATATGTATTAATTATTTATCTAATTATTTATTAGGATTTTTATCTTTTTTATTACTTGTTTATGGAAATGAATAAATGAGGGGTATATAATTCCTGGCGGCAAGAAACCTTGGGTTTTATGCTCCTGTGCCCTACTGGTTCATTTTGTCTAACCAACTTAGCTCGGAGTAACACTGTCTGTTCGATTTAGGGCGTACTGTGATACTCCTTTTGTCTACAAAGATACCAAGTAAAAAATATGCAGCATAAAGTAGTTTGTCTATATTTATGAAGTTAACCCATAATAATAATGGTAATAATAATGTGCACCAGGCAATTAAATTTATTTGCGAAGAAGAATATCAAGGATGTGTAATATAGACTGAAATTGATTCGTTGTCTTAGTCATAGAATTGGGTGCATATGTACTGAACATTTTATTGAAGATGAAATTGAAAATCGTAAAAATACCTTGCTACAAATTTTATAAAGAAGTATATTTCTAAAAGAACTGATAAGATTAAACGGAACACAGTGAATAAGAAAAAGCATTATTCAAGAGTACAGTTCAAAGGTGATATGTGCAGTGATATATTAAGCTGTTGGTTGATCAGATCAGCTGAAAGGACTGCAAAACATCAGTTTCTCAACCAGACCGTTACTGACACAGTGCACCAAAGATGGTCACATCAATATGTGTATACAATTTCAGTTGCTCATGTCGAGCTGGTTACATAGTTCGAAATCAAAGGAATTTATCTTTACGCACTCGTGAACATGTTCCTTTTTGGACTGGAAAAAGTGTAACCAAATCAATAGATAGCACCATTTCGTCTCATCTAGTAGATAGTTAACACCACATAAAAATAGATGAGTCATTTGCGATTGTGTATTGAGCTCCAAACAATCTGCCTAAAGGCAAACGATTACGTCTCTTAACTATAGAGGAAGCTATGGAGATTTATGTGTGCAAAAGAAGCAAATTCATCCTCTTTGTTTACCCTGGCCTAATATGAGGTCAGCAGAGACATAATCATCCATATTTTCATGTCATATTATGCCTTCTTATTCTCAAGAGTTGGTTTGTGAGGATAGGATTTGTTTTTACTAATTTGCCCAAGGAATGATATTAGTTAGAGAACCATTGAAAAGCAGGGAGTGCTGGAAAGCTCTTGAAAATCAATCTGATGCGCGTTAGTAACTTGCTACAGGATGGAGTTTCCTGGAGTTCTAGTGAGAATTCAAGACCAGTGAGGTCCATCCAGTCAAGTATGAGGATGGATGTCGCACCGATGACATTGGTTGGTGGCTGAATGGTATACGAGCTTGCCTGGTATCCGAAAGGTCCTAGGTTCGAACCTCGATGGGTGCGTAGTGCCTTCTTATTCCTTTTCTCCTAGTTCACTTTACTCCATTACCATTGCTATATGTCAGCCTTTCGCAATTTACACTGAGCTTATTATATTTCTAGTATTTTAACATAGTTCACAATTTAATCTCTGTTTTATCACTATACTTGATATCTATCAGCCGTTGAACTTACAGCCAGTATTCCCCACTTTTCGGTATTTGTTTGTAGTTAATTTGTGGTAATCATTTCCCTCGCACACCACTGAATATAACTCAACGTCATCCCCTAATTTAACTTATATTCTGTTGACTATATTACATTAGTATGTCACCCTTTTGTAAGTAAACTGTCTGATTATAGATTGAAGCAGGAACGTGATAAGTTATACTAGTATATGTAGTTCGTCAATGACTCATCTACAGGCAGTAGAAATAAGGTGAGGTAATGACATTCCAGATAGTTTTTTTGTATAGTCAACATTTTTCTGCCTGCACAGGATTGCTTGGATTTGTTTACCCATTAATTTCGGACTGACGACACACATACACACAAAGAAATACGTGTATCTACAATATACACATTTGTATAACATGCATATACCGAATTGTTATGGTTATCCAAAAGCATAAAATTCATTTTCTCTCTATCCCATGTCTTCGATTTTTTTCTGCTGTGTGGGTTGTTTCCCTTGCTTGTTTCTAATATTAGTTGTAAAATCCAAAGATACTAAATAAAGAAGCTAGGCGTTTTAATCAAATTCGCAATGTGCAAATTAATTTCCAATTTACACAGCTCAAGGTGATTATTGCACTGAAGTTCCTTGAGGAGCCGAAACTGTTCAGACCGTCACAGTATGTGTGGTGCCTTGTTCTGCTAAATGATAATCAAGAAGCTAAGTATAACTGCATGAAATTATATACTACTGATTAACTGAGATGAGTAGTTGTGTACCATCCACGTTAACTGGCAGTACTTGCTACACATTTTCAGCATTTATAATGAAGGGATGTTTTGATTTGACAATAGTGACTAGTGTGATGTGTCTAGTCCTCTCTTCGGTGTAGACTGAATTCTATTAGTCAGGTTGTAATGTGGTCATTCTAGGTAGCTCGCCATCACGGTGCACATTGATTTGAATAGCTCAGTGGTAACATCTCTGACTGCAGCATTGAGTGACGCGGGTTCGAATCTCATAAGGGATATGAGTTCCTTCTAGGTTGCAGATACGCCTTACTGAAGAGCGCCAACTAGTACGAAACCTAGGTCCAATGATTCCTGCTGATTGCCTCCAACCATCTAATATCATCAAATGAACAGATGTGTCAAAATTTATCAATTCTAAATATAAACAAAAGTAATCATTCATTCACTATATCTAGATTACCAGCCCGATGGTGTTTAGACAGTTTGCATAGTCAGCTGAAGCCATGCTGCTTGATATGATTGGCTTCCAGCAACTCATACCAATCAGCAATCTATGTGAGTGCCATCATGTCTGCTTTCAATTGCCTTCTTAACTGTCATTTAAATTATCACGCAGACGATGAACTGTTATCTCAACATAATATTTTTCGTAGTTTCCAAATGAAAATATATTTAATTGTCACCTCAAACTGGGTAATTTGAGAAATGATAAGTTACAATTATTGTACAGTCTACCCAATATAAAGGAGAACAATATCAGGAGCTGTGAGATTATCAGAACATGCGAATTCAGCTAGGGTTAAAATGATTAATCCCACGAAGAAAAGTAATTTAGAAAAAATACTGAGCAAAAGCACTACATGCATTAACACAAAACCACACAACAGGATGGGACAGACTCGAAATTCTAAAAAGCAATATAATTAGGTGGAGAGAGAGAATGATTACTGAATCCTGGTTCATCGAGTCAACACCCAACACATTCAATGGACGTGACTCAACGCAAATACCAGAGATATTGAAGATATTATTACCACCAGTCAAATAAGAGGATGATTAATAATTTTAAAATGTATCCGATTCGCACTACAACATTCTAACAAGTTATTTATTTTACCCATCTTATTGTATTTGATTGATAACACTAATATTATTTCCAAATTTACTTAATCTTATATTGATTTTATTCAAGTATTTAATCAATTTCCTACTCATGTATATAAAAGAAGTAAGAAAGTTGTGTGTGAATACCTTGATATGATTATGAGTAGTAATAAATTGTGCCCGAAACATCGTCATCAGTAAGTATTACTGTGTCACTTTAACAAAATAGATTTTATCCAAAATGGAATTATACTTTACTACAGTGCCCAATTTTTATCCTTATATCCCCCTCTATGTTTTCACTCGACAACTGGTAATGTCAGTAGAACTGTGGGAGTGTGCTACTAATAGCTCTTTTGTAAGTAGCATACGCTACACTACTGGTACAAGCTGAGATTTAAGAATTTTAATAATTGCTTTAATTTTGTATAAAGAAATACACGAAATATTCAGGTATTTGTAAAGAAAAAAATATTCACTAATACATAAACGACCAAGGGTGACTGGAGGAGGAGGAAGTGAAATTTTATGGGCAATTTTGGAGCCTACTAGAGGGGACTGAGGAGAACAGAGTGAAATGCAGATGTACTGTCGAAGCCTCATGTTCCACTTGATATCAAAAACAATAATAATGCATGAACGAACGAAACCAAGAGAAGATAGCATCAATTTGTTTCTGCAGACGAGTTGAAATAGTTAAAGACAGCCAGAAAGACAGAGAGGAAATGAGAATAGAAATTGCCTGTGATCAGGGATATTTTTATCTCTTGCGTTGTAAGTGGAACTTATAGCTTCACACCTTGAACTTGGAAGTTTCAATCTTGGTGCCAGTGTTGTTTTATGTCGGTTATAGTTACTATCCTCATTCTCAACCTTCTCTCTTTTGCTGACTTACTACCGGCTAACAAAACTAGTTAAGGTGCAGGAGTGCGTCGGCTGGGAGCCGATCCATTGTTGGCAAGCATTCTGCCACTGAATGACCGATGCACTTATAATATTTAATCCTAAATTCTTATATTTTATAAAATTAGTATGACTTATAGAAATATCGCAACCACCAAGAGAGATAAAGTCTCTGCACTGTAAGTCTAGATTAAGATACTGTAGACAGCATCAATAAACCACATTTTCAAATATACCTCGAAGATATATGGCAACGAGAAGTAAACCTTATTCTAAGGCATCCTGGTGACTAACTCTGAACATCTAAAACCATAATAAAATGTTCATTGAAATGCAGACAGCAGTTTCACGTCAGATGTATCTAATTGGCAATCACTTTACTTCTGACTAGAATCTCCCTTCCCCCACACTTTAGCTGCCTAGCAGCTCAGCTTGCACTATAAGTTAGGCTTATATCATGAGCTTGAGTAGATATGTGAACATATAAAACAGTTGCTTGAACTATTTCGATCAACACTGAAAACTTGGCGGCAGTAATGGCCACCAGCTGGCCAAAAATAACATTGCTAAATGTAGTCCTGTGCTTTCTATCTGTGGTTAAAATTCAGGACAAAAAGGTGAAAGAATCGAATAAAGGAAGGGAGAGAGAGGATAAGAAAAGAGAAATAAAGATAAATAATAGCAAGTGAGGGGGGATAAAAAAAAGACAAGAGGACAAAAAGCAGCATAAAAAGTGGAATAAAAAATGGTAAATAACTAGAAAAGGGACAATGTTTATGAAACATTGTTGTTTCAACCTAACCCAGTACAATATATCGTAGTTAGACAAGAAAGATATTGACTGATATATCTACATGTGGAAAAATTTATCACCTATTGACACACAATTGGTTTCTGTTGCATTTTTTCACTAATTAGTAATAAAAAATACAGAGGAACTGCAACTATAATCGCCACCTCATTATGGGTTCTAGTTTATCTACAGGGTAATTTAAACAAACCTTGTATAACGTCATAGTGGAAAATTTCAAACTTTTGAGTTGATCAATCTGATAATGGCATCATAGTTCATAAATTGAGACAATTTCTACTGCTCCAAATATTGACATTTTACAATTTCATCCACTGAAGTTGAACTTATTAATTTCAAAGATAATATTTTCTATGGAAATTTCGAGTTGAGTGTTCAAAAGCCTTCAAATAAATCTTGACATATTTTGATTGAAAACTAGAGAGTAAGCAATGCCATAAGTCCAGTCCTTTGTTGTGTGCAGACTGAATTCTATCAGCGAGTTTCGGCTTTGACATCCTCATTGGTGCCCCTGTAGCTGTAACCATGTTGCTTATGTGAGTGAAAGGGGTGACCTCGTTCAAATATCTCCCGTTGATAGCAATTGGTGTTTGTTATTGTAGATCTCTGGGTATCTCCACCACCTCTGTCTTCTCAATGTTCATTTGGAATCTTGTCTTTGCTGTCTGCCACTTATACCAACCTGCTGGTTTTCTCCTGTAGATCGTCGAGTCTGTATGACATTAGATATAAATTTTCCACATTATATGCATGCACTCTGTTTTTAATACTCAAACAGTTGGTAAAATCATCAACAGAAATTGAGTTCTATCTTTTGAAATAAATATGGATTTTACCATACACATCTCATCCGGGATTCCTACACATCGTTCATTAGCCTGCGCATACGAAGGTCTAAGTCACTGAAACAATAAATTGCAATCTAAAGTTGGAAGTGATAAACTTCAAAACCAAATGTTATGATATTTCTCATGACACAATTTTTATCCTGAAACATGCTAATTAAGTCAGTGTTGCGGCTCCACAATGTGTGTTCGGCCTATGAATTCATTCACAGAATTAAAATGACAGAACAGGTCGGAATAATTTCTCCTGTTATCATCATTTTCTTTTTGGAATGATTTATGTATTTACTAGTGCATCAGTGGCTTTGTGGTAGGACACTGGGAAACTATCTAACTGGTACTGGTTTCGATCCCTGGCTGATGCATACATTTACGTCACTTAGCCAGTAATAAACCCGGTAAAGAGGGAAGTTTAAGCGTAAGGCTAACAACCCCATCCCGTAAAAAAACACCACTGCTACTGAAACTTAAAAGCTCTAGCTTGAAGCCATTATGTCCACTGGGAAAGAAAATGAATAAAATAAAAAACTATGTTTAATAAAGCTATTTACAGAATAGTACTATACTTGTTCAGCTGACTAATACTTTCTCTTTTTTCCGGAAAATGTTCAACACACCATATAAGGAGATGAAATGCAATGTGCGTCGGTGGCACAGTGCTTAGGACTCCCGCTGACCATGCACATGGTCCGGGGTTCGAGCCCACGCCGACGCACATCTTGATATCTATGGTCGGCCTGCGAAATTTGGGCTACCGATATCCATACTGAAAATTCCATACTTGTACCAAAAATACAGTATGGAATTAAGCTGTAATCAAAAATATAAAAAAAATATAAAATATAATATGGTTGATAATGTCTATCAGAACACTAGAAAGAAAAGTACAAGAAACTCAGTCAAGATAACTTTTCCATTTTCTAAATATAGATCATAAGGAGCATGGAAACAAAACTACACAGGATCAAAACAGTTCCATAATGTGTAAGATAGTTTTTAACGAATACATATGTGAACAGGATGAACATAAAACAAATTGAAATGAAATATTCTTAGAAATGAGGATAAAAAAGGTGAAAGGATTAAAAACAACGAAAAATGAAAACTGAGGAGTCACACAGAATTAGGTCCTTGTAAAGTGTAGAGGTCGGACTAATTTCTTTTAAACACATAGCTCTGGTTCTTCGATGCAATGACGAGGGCTTGTGCAGTACATAGAAGTCGAAAATACTCTATCTTTAGTAGATTTTTGTTCTCTTTGTTACTGGAGTTGAATGACGAGGCAGTTGATATGCCATGATAGGTGCTGAAGAAGTGTTGAATTATAGTGCTTTTTATTGAACCAGTGTCGCCACTTTGCAGCCATTCTGGGTAGTGTTTTCTAACATGCTTAGAAGGACGCGCATAAACAGACCTATGTACCTATGTCCACAGCAGCAGGTGAATTAATATATGCACATTGGAATGGTCAAAATCAGGAGTTTGTCAAACTATTTAGAAACGGTAGATGGCAAGAGAATACCACTTTTAGCGTTGCTGTAGGGAAAGTCCTTCTTAGGGAACTAGAGACTCTCCTCTCTAGGATATCTGCAACTAGGTCTCCCCTGAAGTCCAGGTTCATATACAATATTGTTTTGTCACTGAAACCCATTCTTCTGTTCTAGCTTTGGTTTCATGTTCTTCACTGTTCCGACTATCCATTTTAGCAGTCAGTACTGAAGAATCTTCTGATGCGGTAACCAAGTGAAATTACGAGAGCTCTTTTATGACTCACACTATGAAATTTTGTTAGTTTGTCATTCCATGATGGTTTTCTGTGAATAGATCTTTTCAGAGTCCTATCATCTCTTCTTGTCAATTCTGCACCCAGGGTATGGAATCTTTTAATCATTTTGAACTGTAGTCTAAATTTAACTGCAAAATGACTATCATTAAATTCTTGTAAAATCTAATTTAAATCGAAATCATAACGACATGATGATGTGAAATGTAATCACATGAAAAAATGGAAATGAATTATTTCATCCATCATTCATCGGAAGGATAATTAATCTGTAATGTTTTTATTGTCATGGTATAAATAAAATATTTGCGTAAAACAGAGAAGCTTGTATCGAAATCAACTATAACCAGTAATCAATCGTCTGAGTTAGTTTTGTGAGCTCACAGTAGTAATATGTAGCATTATGATGCCGTGAAAACACATTGATATGATTACAAGCAGTAATAAAGTGTTCTTGAGACGTCATCCTATTATCAATACTGTATCACTGTTTGTTATGTAGAGTAAATAGTTTATTTTATGCTAACATTACGTCAATACTTTTTGAAAAGTTTAATTTCTCATTTCCCTTACTGATATCCTCTGGCATATGGCCTTTAAGTACAGACACTTCAAAGATGTTTGGAGGATTTTATCATGAGCCGACATCTGTTAGAGAACATTTCGAAAACCTGGGTTCGAATCCCAATGGGCGCGTACTGTTGAAAACTACAGAAGTAGAACGAAACAGCTGTCCACTATTCCCAGGTTTTCCAATGTCTCTCAAACCGATGTCAGCTTACGATAAAAGCCTCCAACCAATCAAACAAAATCCCTTACAAACCAATACTTCAAAACTTTGGAGATGTCTCTGAATGTATTCTGGTTAAGTAGTGGTGACTTGTGTAGTCCAGGGTGTCAGTTGCACGGACCTACATTTTATTGTGTGATAAGGTTTCTACATCATTATCTATCATTTAGAATGTCAAAGTGCTATTCAACAGAAAAGCTCTGATTCCCAGTTGCAGAATAGCATCACTCACTGACTCACTGAGATACAAGTTCGCTCAAACGATGGATCTTTAATGGAGTTAAGTGAACGTCCCGTATTGCACTGGTAGGTACCACCTATAAAATAACAACACCTCTGGTTTGATTAATCAGTCAATAAATACAAATGTATGGATGATATCTATGCTACAAAAATTCACTTTCTGAAGAGTAGTCAGTGTCAATATAAAGGCTGTGCTTGACAAAACTGGAAAGTTTGGTAGTGAATTTTCTGAATCCCCTATTGAATAACATCAGTGTTGGTATCAAAACAGAAATATTACCAAAGAAAGGTTAGTGGCTTCAACTTGCAAATCGCTAGGGCTTCGACAAACTTTAGGTTACATCTTAAACACATTTTATTGAAAGGCTTAACGTACAAACGTCAATATGTTTCACAGTGGAAGAGCTTGAACGTCTATTTCTACCAATATTAGGTTCTGTGGATTCTGAAGTCACTTAGGGATATACTTTGAAGTGCTTACTTGAGGAAATCGATGGGTCCTCCCAATGTATGTGTGATAACTTCTGCATTTAAACTGACAGAGACAGTAGGATATGATATTCCTTACCATAAGGACTTAGACAGACATAACAGATTCATGTCATCAATTATGAACATCGTGGCTACATAAAATGTTCAGTCTTTGTCTTACAGTGAATCTTTGATGATCAACCAAGTAGATTAGCTTGATATCTACATCAATTTTAGTGGGGAGCCTGGAAAATACATCATGACTACTTTATGCCTCCCTATGAATTTCTTTCGGTAATTATCTTCAACCAGAATTTCTGCCAGTAAACTTACTTTTCCTCCAAGAAGATCGTCTGTACCTATTAGTTCAATCCTACTAAGAAATCGCCTCATCAAGGCTCATTTTGTACTAAACTAGACAGAAACTGTGGTAATCAAAATACTGGTTTATCCAAGTAGGTTTTCTATAAATAGATCACTGTATTGATTCATAAACGCCCTGATGAATCAATATACCTACGAAAGGTAAACAATTATCTGTGCCTTTTAATGAGGTAAGTAGTTATTATGAGTCAAATTCACCTCTTTCCTTATAACACTTATTTTTCAGGAGTTAGTTTACAGGGATCTGATTTGCTTTTAGTTTGATCACGAATTGATATCAGTTAGAGAATCACTAGAAACCATTAGGAAGTAATGAATAGCTGTTTTTTCCTTGTTCTGGGCACTTCATAAGTATGCACCCACGAACACACTGGGGTGTCGAACACAGGATCTCCAGGTTACACGACTAAACTCGTTGACCATTCAGCTACTTGGTTCAGAATCCAATAGCTCATAATGTTCGTTAGTGACTGGATACAAGACGAAGTTGCCTGGAGTTCTAGTGAGACATCATGACCAGTGCAGTCCACCGGGTCGGTTGTGACGAGAAATAGTCACCGATAAAATTGTTTGGCTATCGAACTAAAATCGCAGATTGACAGAAGTTAGAAATGAGTGACACTGGATTCTAGTCCAAGTGGTTGAATTGTCAGTGGACTCGTCACACGAACTGAATATCTTGAGTTCGATCCCTGTCGGCGGTGGGTAGGGCTGTACTGCTGAAAAGCCCAAAAATAGAATGAAACAGCTGTCCAATACTCCCTGGTGGTGTTCAATATTTCTGTAACTGATATCAATGCGTGATCAAACTTAAGGCAATATTCAGGGCAAAATCTTTCACTAAATTAGCCGTCACTATGCCCTAAAATATCTGAACATCTTCTGAAGAATAATCTCAGGTGAATTTACTTTCATCATCAAGAATAGATTACATTTTATTCATAATGACAGCTTCTGGACTTTTTTGAGGTTTTAGAAAGATAATACTGAGATTTTATCATAGTTGTTTCAAGGCTTTGGAATATTGGGAAGTTAAACTGCTTTTGTGCTTTGGTGGTGCTTGTGAGATATATCCATCAGTTTGACTTTAAACCAACCCGGAAAATCATCTGTACTTGGAACGACGGTTTTTTTATTTGATAGTACAATTTTTCAAGCCCAACAAGGATGTTCAAATCTGAAGAAGTGCATGCGAGGAATTCAGAATATTGACCCAAGGGATAAGCGTCTTTCTGCTATAATTGAATAATGTAATATTAGAAAGGCTGGTAACAAATCTATTCTGATTGATAAGGTATACGTTCATGTAGTAGAGATTCATGACTAGATAGTATTGGAAAAACTGTTTCGGCTTAATTAAGAACCTATCAACAGTTCTTACCTACTACTTCATATGTGATGTATTTCATGACCTAGAGGTCTCATAGCATTCATGTTATCTTCCCTCCTAGGTCATTCATTTGTAGTCCAAGTTGAACAATTAATTAACCACGCTTATTAGTTTTTGACGCATAGATCCGTCTTTCAATCGTGACTTATCTGATCAGTAAAGCAGAACATGAAAATGCATATACACTGATGATTTTAGAATAATGTTTACACTACACCATGCATTGATTTAATTAGGTTGTTATATGGACATTTCAAGTTTGACCTTTAGCTAAATGCTACTACACTCGACGCAGAACCGAAAATTTATTAATCAGATTGGATTTCGAATCTGTCTGCTGCCTTACCCCTGAATCCTAAACCATGAAACGAAGCAACTTTTGATTGGCACTCTATAAGGACCTTGATTGGCTATCTAGCTCTAGCACCAACTCATGATATAAAAATGTTTAGTAAATATGTCCCCTCCGCTGTATAATGAAGTTTTTATATATCTCTCTGATGACCATCGATTTAGTTTTGTTTTGAACCTACTTCCTGCATTTAGTTGGTGGATGGTGACTAGCACTGGAATCCAGGATGCACATTTCGTCTGATTTGAGACTTTTCAGCCAGATGTACCTGTATTCTCAGTGGGTGTTGATGGAGCTCCCACTGGAAGAGATAATAGCCTATGGGCGATCCTGGAACCACCTAAAGATGATTGCAGAGAATAGAATGGAATGGAGATGCACTGTTGAAGCCGTATCTTCTACTCGAAACCCAACGGAACAATAAAAATAATTAGAAGTTAATTGGTGTATGGTGACTGACAGTGAAGTCCAGGATGCACATTTCGTCTCATTTCGGACGCATCGTCTGGATGTACCTGCATTTCCCACTGAGTGGTATCGTTTCCACCGAGGCTCGAACCCAGTGGCCGTAGTTTCAAACGCCAAAGCGTTATCCTCTATACCACTTGGGCCACGGCAGCCACCTCTTGTACAACGGGTCATATTAGTTATTTAACTCATTTTAGATTTTCCCGTCGATCGACTGGACGGAAGTGGTCAGTCTCAGGTTGACTTGTTGGCTCTTTGTGCAGACGCCTCGACGATTTCTGGTCATATAACTTGAACCCAATTGGTAGATGGTCGCTAGCAGCTACATATGCAAATATATACCTTTGTTTGAGTATATGTTCTCCCAACCTTATATGCAAGCGCGACCACTCCTCTCTATGTGTGTGCCCATACACACACAATTAAGTTGGTGTACACTTTGAGATGTGACATAATCACTTCTACAATGTTCAGGCTTGTGTAGTAAAGCATGTTTTTAGCTTTTTCGATAACCATAAGGCTGGTTAGTTGCTGCATAGTATGGTTTGAAAATGATTGAATTTATTCTGTCTTTCTTGATATCCCATTGTAAAGTAATTTGATCATATAGACATCTTTCTTTGGGGCGGATGGATGGAGTAAAATTTAGGCTTCGAAATTAACTGAAATCTATATTGCTTATAAAAATTCAAAGGATACCTGTCCAGTTATAAGATTTATGTGGTTTAGATTATATGCATTGTTTGACTGTTCGCATATCTACTGCATTAGTATAGTAGTTGGTGCTTCTTATGCAGTTAACTTTCAGTTTATGGTAGAGGTTTATCCTGTTTTTAACTTAAAAGACTAGTTACATTTCTTTATGAGATTCTCGCACATATTTATTATGTATACATTGTAAGCATACAGCTAAGGGAGAGAAAGGCAGGGGCAAGGGAAGTGGAAAAAATAATGGGAATGAAAAGTAGGAGGCAAATAAATCCAAAATATTGAGAGAGAGAGAGAGAGAGAGAGAAAGAGAAACACAATAACAAAACCGTTGCCAAGCTTCACCTTTATTTCTCCCATAGTAGGTTGAAATTTTACCGTGCACGATATTTATTCTTCAGCTAAAAATCAATAATGTTAGCTTATTGTGTGCATGAAAAGAAGAGGAAAACGCCATTTTTAATATTTAAATTGAAATCAAGCAGATGAGGGTATCGCAGAGAGTTGTTTCTCCAAAATCTGAATCATGCCAGTGATTTGAACTAGTGACTTCTAGTGATCTACCAGTTGAGGTACAAGCCATCCAACTAGTATCCAGCACCATTTTACAGTATTAACGATGGATAATGAATGAGTGAACGGTAAAGTATCACTCAAAACACATGTGACAGCTAAGTATTACTCGTGCTGATTGCAGAGGACTGATAACCTGTTCATCAGTTGGGTGTCATGGCTCACTTTGTAAATGCTGAAAATAAAGAATTTGTTAATAAGGCGTTTAGTTATCTATCGGATTTCCACTAATCTTAATTTATCTTAACAGTTCTTCTTCTGCATACATCTGAAGTCGTCGGTACTCATCAGAAGAAGCCGAACCTGTGAGTTCAGAAGAAATTTGTACAACCACTTTCCTTACCTTGACCATCACTACATGGATCTCAAAATCTGACATTTTCTTCTTCACCCCTAGGCTGTTTACAAGTTATTACCATTTTAACCATCTCAGTATTCTACCTTTTAATTTCTTTTTAATTTCATCTGATATTCAATTTAGTATTACTTTTGGGCATATTATCACTTACACATACTTTTGAAATATAATTCTGTTGATCTTAACTGTAGAACCTGAGGAGTAGATTATCCATAAAAAAGATCTTGGCTGCCTCGTCCTACTTGACGGCCCTAGATCAGTAATTCTCCACCGCAATTTGAACCTAGTACCTTATGGTCACAAGACAAGTTGGCAGACTACTCAGCCAGCGGAACCAGGTCCAAGGTCTAAATGAGAGGAGTTAAAAATTGATTCCTTAGGGTGCCAGTGGTTTAACCGTCTACGAGTTGGCCTTGTGACCGAAAAGTTCTGGCTTCGAACCTAGATGGGCATGCACTGACCATGAGCCTCAGACAGGGATAAAATAGTTGTCCATCATTCTCTGGTTTCCCAATAATTCACTAACTGATGCGACCTCGAGGTCAAACCTCTAGTTAAAAATTGTTTGTTTTGACGAGTTTGTTTGTGGGGATGTGGCTTGTTTCAAGTCTGATCATAATGGGTTGAAACAAGCTTGTTAGTAAAAAACGTTAACAGCAGTGCTTGAAGTATTACCACAAGCCAAAACAACAAACAACTTGAAAAATCAAAAACAACGAAAAAAGGAAATTTCGGAAATGTATAAGCTAATTAGTGTTAATCAAACGTATAAATGTTTCGGAATAAATTTTTAATGCATGATGCTATTTATAAACAAGGTCGAAGGTGCATTAAGAAAGCTAGTGATCTGAACGTAATATGTTCAGACTGGTATCTAAAATACTATAAAAGATCTTCTAGCGTATCTTGTTATTGTTTCAAAATAATGTTTTGTAGAAAAAACCTGGAAAACTTGAATGTACTACTAAAATAAGGTCAGTGACCTTATCCCCATTAAACACATATAAAAGCGTGAAACAAAGCCACCCATCTTATTTTGTCTGGTTTCAGCAAAATAATAAATTTTTCCTCAATATACTGTTATCAATATTGTGGGAAAACCTGTGCACTGCGGTAGAATGTAACCCCATATAACTTTTTGTTTATTAGATATGTCACGTAGTGAAACAGTATCATTTACCCGATGACGTTTGGAACACAACTTATTGTTCATAATGATATCAATTATAACCACACAACTTCGAAACTCGAGTTTCATAGTTTTCTTTATTCTCTCCTGTTCGTCATAGGAGTAGTAGAATTTTCCAGATGTCCGGATGGGCAGATGTTGAATCATTCCTGTTACACGTATTCCATTTCAGTTGATTCGATAAGTAGAGCTTCAGTTATCAATCTCTCCCTCCACCCTGTTATATTAGAATAGATTACATTAGATCTTAGAACTGTCATCTTATCCTATACCATCCAATTGTACTGTATTGTATGTTTGTCGTCTGTAATTACATGTAATGTAGTGCTTTATATAGCTGGATTGCTCTTCAGATTTCTTATCATATTACAGTCAACTAATCTAGATTTTGCTAGGATTTAGTGCAGCTCCGCTAGTCTGACTGACTTACTGACTGACCCCGTTCTACTACTTTCACCTATGTATCTGACCTGACAATCATTGCAGGTAGGGTATTTATCAAATAAACTGAATTGTTTTGTTTAACTGACTCCACAGGATCCTTTAACCAGTAATGTTTGCTTGTTTCGAATTGAGTTTGTGGGTTTGAGTGGCACTTTTATTCCTATATTGTTAGGAATTCTACGTAATGTTTCCGAGGTTCGTTCTTTGTATGGAAACACTACTGATGATTTAAATTCCCTATTGTTCGTGTTGTCATCATTCTATGAAGTGAACGGATGAATGTCAGACTGAATGAACATTAACTGTGCAATAAACGTCTACCTAGAAACCAATCAGAATTAAAATGTCTAGATTGAAGATCAGCTTTAGCAATGCATGCTGTAGACAGTGGGCATAAGATTGACTTCGACGAAGTCGAAATTCTAGCGAGTGGCTTCCACTCACATAACGAAAGGCTGTTCTCCGAAGCCTTGCATATTTTAAGCATATCGAATGTTGTCAATAATAGGAGAGAAGGGATGGACTTATCACCTGGCACACTCAAATGAAGCCAAAGGGATGAGGAAAAAAACAAATTCAGTCCTTTATTATGACCACCGTAGAATTTTATCATGTTATGACGTGTTTCCCACATAACAAACTGTAACAATAAAAGGCAAGACACGGAAGCCAAGGTATGTTTTTCATTAATCAAACCGCTGGTTTTATATCTACAGTTTACATTCGTTTACCAATCACCTAGCTTGTAATTTCGGTTTACATCAGACAACATGAAATAGATCCTTCAAATATACATAGTATAAACATATGTGTAAAACTTGGGCACTGTAGTAGTAAGTAATTCCATATTAGTTTGTTTATTAGATATATCACACAGTTTTGATGTGGTTTTGTTCTCTGAGCTGGATGGTTAGTTTGCGAAGCTTTCATCACCTTACTGGGTGACATCTTCAGCGCATACTTCAATTTGAAGTGAGCTTTTAGATTTCTCCACGAGTTTATTAATCATCTCTCCTGGTGACCTTGGACGTGATTGGTTGTTTGTGTGTGTTTTCACACCTTCTAGGTTACTTGTATTGGAACCGGTTGTTTCTTTGACTTCACAGACAAAGGGTCAAAATTCAAGTCAAAGAAACAACCGGTTCCAATACAAGTAACCTAGAAGGTGTGAAAACACACACAAACAACCAATCACGTCCAAGGTCACCAGGAGAGATGATTAATAAACTCGTGGAGAAATCTAAAAGCTCACTTCAAATTGAAGTATGCGCTGAAGATGTCACCCAGTAAGGTGATGAAAGCTTCGCAAACTAACCATCCAGCTCAGAGAACAAAACCACATCAAAATCATCCACCTGAGCTACAAATCTTCTCTATAATATCTATATCACACAGTGAAACAATATTATTTACTGGATGACGTTTCGAACAAATTTTATTGTTCATAATCATATCAATTGTAATCACACAACTTTGGAACTTGAGTTTTATAGTTTTCTTTGTCTTCTCTTATTTTCCAGATATCTGGAACAATTGTTGAACCATTCCTATTACATTTATTTGCAGTTGATTCGATAAACAAAGCTTATGTTATCAATCTCTCCCTATACCCTGTGACATTAGATTTTAAAACTGTCATCTTATCCCATCCAGCCTATTGTATGGTTGTGTGTAACTGCATGTACTGAGTGGTATAGCTGAACTATTCTCTAGATTTCTTATCTTATTTGGGTCAACCAATCTAGATTTCGCTAAGTTTTATGTTCGGCTAGTCTGACTGCCCCTGTTCCACTAGTTTGACCTATGTATTTGACCTGACAATCATTCCGGCATGGTATTAGATAAACCCAATTGTTTTGTTTTAAAAGCTCCACAGGATCCTTTAACTGTCAAATCTTGTTTCTAATTGAGATTGTGGGTTTGAATGCCACTTTTATTCCTGCCGTGTTAAAAATTCTACGTAAGGTTTCCAAGGTTCCTTCGTTGTATGGAATTACTGTTGATGATTTGGATTCCTTATTGTTGATGTCGTCATTAGTATTATTATTACTATTATTATTATCACTATTGCTACTATCATTATTTATTTTATTTTTACATTTCCTTACATGTTTCTTGACTAATTTATCCGGATAATTATTAAGTTTCAAGGCTTCTTTTATGTATATCATTTCTCGTCTTAGATTTTCCTTAGTACTACTTAGTTTTTGTGCTCTGTCACTTAAACCTTTTACCAATCCTACTTTTACTGACATAGGATGGGATGATCTGAAGTCCAAGTATATGTTTGAATGTGTGGGTTTCCTGTAAACACCAGTGTTTAACTTCCTATCTTCTTCCCTTTTTACGTTGCAATCTAAAATTGGGAGCTCCCCTTCTTGACTTTCCAATTCATAAGTGAATTGAATTGCCTCTATCTACGAGTTGATTTGTTCGAAAAATCTATCTATATCTTGTGTTCTAAATGCAGTGAATGTGTCATCTACATACCTCCACCATACTTTTTGGGTGGGGGTGGACGTTTCAATTGCTATGTTTTCCCACCTATCCATGAATATATCTGCTACCACCGGGGATATTGGTGATCCCATGGTAATTCCCTCAGTTTGTTTGTATATTTTCCCTTGGAATTTAAATACTGTGGAAGTCAGGCATAGCTGCACTCCCAGAATTATGTCCCCAAGTGGCACTTTTGTCCTTAGTTCGAGTTCTTGGTCGGAAATTAGTTCGTTTGTGACTACCTCTATAGCCTATATATTGGTATACGTGTATATAAACTGACAATATCAAAACTAACCATTTTTTTCTTCTTTATCTAATTTAAATTATCTAATCTGTGTTTCTGTTCATAAAAATTTGTTAGTCTAGATTTCGAGTGGCTTTTTAATGGATTTAATACCATGGCTAAATATTTAGATAATTCATAAGTAGGCGAATTTCTAAAATCAACTATAGGGTATCCTGACTTATGAACCTTAACAACACCATACTGGGGTCATTAGTTTTGAGCATCAAATTAAACCACTTAGACTCACCTAGAAACGGCTTCATTCGGCGTATAAGATCCGCTGTGGATTTCTTATTTTCACAACTGTGTCTATTGATTTAATAATTTGCTCATATGGTTCTGTTTGTAGGTGATTATTTACCTTGTCCAAATAGTCTGATTTGTCTATTACTATTGTTGCATTTCCTTTGTCTGACATTGTGATTAGTATATCCTTGTTATTCTTAAGGTGATCCAGGGCTTCTATCTCTGGTTTTGTCAAGTTAGGCTTTCCACATTTTTGTCGTTTTAATGTGAGTGCACATTGTGCCCATACTTCGTCAGTCGTTGTTTTGTCTATCCCACTTATTGTATTCTTTTGTTAATGCAGTATATAACCATGGAAAATGTATTCTGGCTCTAACATCAAATCGAATGTTCAGATAGATGTACTGTATAAAATATTGAACTGTGGGAATATGTGAGCATGATATTCCGTTGGCAGAAAATGTCTGTATCGCACCTCCACAAAGCACCATACAACACACTCATACAAACAAATATGCATATATGGCTAATAAAATCCGAATAATTCTGCTGAAGAAGCTGTAGCTTACACTGCGAAACGCTCGAAAAAAATCTTGTTTTGATGTTCTCTTGAACACTCTGGAATTATTTTCAATAATTTATAAAGTGATTCAATCTGACTTGGCGCTCAGATTAATCCGGGATACTTCAAACCCCCTTTATGTTAAAATTTATCGGTAGGTATTTTAAATTGCACATACATACAAACTTTTTTCACCAGTAGTAGTCTGGATGTGACATCTCCACGAGGCATACAAAACGAAAAAGACGTAGAAACATTTATTCACAAATGAGTCATAGATGTGATATGAGAAAATAATATTACAGCTTATTAAAAGAATAAAATGTAATTTGTACAAAATAAATTTTACCTTCCTTTTCGAATCCGTTGTGTGTATTAGTTAATTAAAGTGCATCGATAGTTCAGTGGTAGAATGCTCACCAACTATACAAATGGTCCAGTGCACTCTTAAACCGCACTTGATCTGGCAGCAAATCAGGTAAAAGAGGGGAGGTTGCGATGTGAGACTAACAATCCCACTCTGTAAAAATAACACCAACGCTACTATAACTTTAAAGCTCAAGCTTCAATAGTTTATGAAACTAATACAACACACCGTCATTCCTGCAAATTTATTTATTATTGTTATCATAATAAGGAAAGGGATTTTAAAAGTCACTATTGATTAACTTAGAAAGCTGTGGTCTGCTTATTTCATTCCTATGAAAAAGTCATTTATGTGATGAGTAGATTTAATTACACTGTTTGTATTGTGGATTTCAGCAGAAGTGGAAAATTATCTATAGTTGCTATACTTTACAACATCGCATAATTCTGAAAACTGAGAGGAAGGTTACTATGATACAGTGTCATGAATGCAGAAGAAAACAGAGAATGAAGACATTTCTATCCAGTGTGAGTTGTTTCCAGATTAGCTCACTGAGATAAGATTTTTAAATCACTCATTCTTAAGATATCAGAGAACTTCAACCAGCCAGAATATACTTTTGAATAAGCGTCAAGGTAAAATTCCATGGAATTTACCAGTTCACAGCATATTTTAGTTTGATTGATTGAAGAAGTTTATGAAAAATGTCAAAACAATGAGTTTATTGAACAAAGAATATTCTTTTCAATAGCTTCATGATCAGGTCGTACAGTTATATACACTCATAATAACTAAACAGTTCTTGTTATTGACTGCAATAATGTTTTAAATAATATCGGTAAATTATAGTTCAAAAGCTACTCCGATTGATAATATGCACACAAACAAGTGCAATTTGCGTCGAGGGCACAGCGATTAGGACGCTCCCCGACGATGGACATGGTTCGGGATTCGATCCCCAGCCAACGCACACCTGATATCAATTGGTCGGCCTGCTAAATTTGGGCTACCGATATCACATGCTGAAAATTCCATACTAGTACCAAAATACTGTCTGGAATCAAGCTATAATACAAAAGACATAAGATAAATCAAGAAAAACAATAGAGAATTTATGAATTTATAGATTCTACAACAGGCTAGCGTAGCAACAGTCACGTAACCTGTTTCATTTGCATGCTGGACATGAAGAACTAAGCTCTTACCAATGTGGCTAAGAATAGGCACATAAAAACAACCAACAGTTCGACGTTACACCACTTGGTCCATTATTATTATTATTCTCTCCAGTATGGTGGGACTTAGCATTTTACTTGGCGTGGACAAGAGCATAATTCCATACCAGTTCTTGCAGAGGCGTAAGTAGTTCTTCTTTGGCAGGTTGACGAGGTAGCCCTTCTTCCAATCAGTAGGCACCTTTTTTCTTTCCAAACTTTTTTCAGTAATTGAATGAGAACATCTGCTGTAATCTCTGGGGTCATCTTCAGTGCTTCAGGAGGAATGCCATCTGGTTTCATCATCTGGGTTGATCTCTTTCCGGATAGAGATCTGATTACCTGATATAATGCCCTGAGGCCTTAGTTAACTGCGCATTGCCTGTTCTGCTTCAGCTACCAGTGTGTCGTAGAATTGTCTTTTGTATTTCCTAGCACTCTTCTTCAATTTTCCTCTTTATTCAGTGCAGTGTACATTGAACTCAGCTTCTCCTTCTGTTGTCCATCTTTGCATCGAGTCATCTTCTTTTTCACCATCCTCCTCTCCTCGACTAGCTTCCAGTTATGCGTTGACAGCTATTCCTTGTCTTTTCTCTTTCTTCTTCCTAGAACAGTCGTACACGTTTCCTTAAATATAGCTTTCATAGAGTTCCAATTTTCTTCCGCACAATTTCCTCAGTGATGCCATATAGTGTTGTGGTGAGAGCTGGCTGCTAGCCAAAATTGGTAGGCAGTAATTTACGTCAATCTTTACTTCCCCAATATTGGTCATGAGAAAAATAAAAACAAAGACTGACTTAACAACTAATCACAGCGTAGGCGGATACAATTTGCAGATAGATAATCTGAACTTCAAGAAACGGCCACAAATAGATGAAAGATTACGTTCAGCTAGAAACCACCAATCAGAAAACTGCGTTTATTTTCTTAAAATAATCTATAATAATGTACATGAAAATCTATAAATATTCGTTGATTTCCTGAATAAACGATCTGTTGCCTGGCTCTTGTCTTCTATTGTTACAGTGTGTCTGACTTTGCTCTAATATCTGTGGCTAAGGCATCCCTTGTAGTTTTGTCCTTCAGTTTCTGGATGTGAAACTTGAATTGTGTTCTGTTTCCATTTGTTTTCATGGATTTCAGCTTCACCTTGAATGTCCCTTGAACTAGATGATGGCCTTAGCCCACATCTGCTCCCCTTCTCGAGAGAGAGATCAGTCGCCGATCACTGTCACAGGCAAGTAACTATCCTCTTGCTGACTCGGTGGACCCTGCTGGTTATGAGTTCTCACTAGGACCTCTGTATAGCGTTAGCCGCTAGTGTGCATCAGATTAACTAACAAGTGTTGATTTGCAGGGATTTCATTGGTTAAAGTTTTTAGTCGCGGTTTTCTGCTTTTCATACTCTCCACTCTAACATTCTTGCAATAATATTGAAATTTCCTTTAATATGAGTCTGATTAATTATGGTTAATATTATTCTCTTTTCTCATAACTCCACGTGTTTTACCTTACATATTGATTTTTTCATGATGAACTTTCCACTGCAGTCTTACTATTTCCTCTTTAATGCACACTTCTTTCTACTGGCATTCTCTTGACACCTTTTTACTAACTTAAACTGACTTGTTAATTTTTCTTCCCTGCCTTGTCTGAACCTATAAGAACTGACTAATCACCATCATTGTCTCGCATTTCACAATATTTTACAGTTGAATTCATCCTAGCACATTTGTGACACAAATTCTCTATTTGTCACCCTGTTATTACCACTCTGTTAATCTACTTAAAGCAATGTTCCCACCACATAACTGACTGGCTGTTATTGTAATGACAATAAAATATTATATCCTATAATTGTTACAACCTGAAGAGAATTTACTGATTTACTTATAATTCATGATAATGGGAATATTTCACCCTATTATAAATCGTATTCGTTTCTTGGTTGATGGATTCCAGTTAACCGACATCACTCAGGGTCTATCAGAAAAGCTGATTATTGCTTTTATCCCCCACTGCGTACGACCAACATCTGGCTTGGGCGGAAACTCAGTTCGCAGAACGTCTTCTTAATTGCTATGTTGTTTTGACAAATAAAAATGCTGACAAACATTTGGTCACAAAATATTTTATGACTCAATTTCGTCTCAGGTAAAACACTTAAATTGATTTTTGTTCTGGTGTAATGTCGTTTTACTGCCTGTCAGTATATTTTTCTTAGTCACGAATGTTTATGACTCTGCCTTCTGTTCAATTCTAATGACTCAGAGGTGTGTGTGTGTGTATGTGTGTGTAATTTGATTAAGTTGAATATAGAAAATAAACTTTTGATTAGATTGCGTTTCTGTCATCCTATCATGCTAGACCATGTGACTCTTGATAGGCTGAAAGAAAAAACTAACTATCCGATAAATTTCATCCGTTACAGTCACTTTACAAACAGTCATAGAAGTCTTTAGAGAGGCAGAGCAGTCATATGAAGCAGGCAGTCGAATTCGAAAAAAAAGATTATTTTGCACCGCTGCTACATTTTTGCACGAAAAAACGTGTTATCTGATGTAGAGCAGACGGGTTTAGCCCAGCAAATGATGATCTTTTGAAATCGTAGAAAGAAACCCACCAGGACGTGCTAGAGAAAAACGAACACGAAGCTCAATGAAGATCACTCTCCCGTCTGTGAATAAGGATCACAGGGGTCGTAGAAAGAAAATTTTACATAACATAAGAAAATAGTAACGCAATTTGTAGAACGGCCTTCAACAAAGACAGATGTAAACGGAATGAGGATAGAGAAATCGTTCTTATAACTTAAAATAAATAAAAAATGAAGGGAATGACAAAAAGACAATCAAGGATCCAAACAGAAGTAAACTCAAATGGAATGTAGAGAAGGGTAGACTAGTTTCTTTTTTTGTACACATAGTTCTGGCTTCCTAATGCATATGACAAGGGTTTCGCAGCACAAAGAAGTAGAAAACACTTTAACTTTGGTGGATTTTTATTCGCCTTTTAATTGACTCTTTTTGTTGAGTCACTTAAAAGAGGCTGTGGCAGATGTTGACGAGGTGTTTAATTATAGTGCTTATATCTGAAACAGTGCTAAAATTTTACAGTCACTCAGGGTACATATTAAGTAAATGCTTTCTAATCCTATGCTATTTCGTTTCTTATCTCCTTATGATCTATATTCACACCTTCAAACTTTCATATCAGGTTGAAAATTATGATAACTTTTAATCTCCCTTCGTTACCATGCTGGATTAAATAATAATTGTAGCTAAGCAAAATAATGTATAGAAATATGATCGTACAGATACTGTTGATGATGAAGTCGCTGAGAAGATGGTTTTTCTGGTTCTTTTCTTCCTGGTGGTAATTTTCTTGTTTCGTATCATGTTCCTCACAAAAACCATGACAGACAGTTAGATGAAATGAAGTGACTGGAAAAGGTGATCTCTGTCACTGAGTTTCCTATCTTTCTCTCCCATCACAGCTATAAAGTGCTCGTCTGTCTAAGCGTGCTTAAATTCGTCGTATAGGGAGTGGGACCCACGATCTTCAGGCTACGATCAGAGCCCGTCGACCATTCGGTCATTGAGATGGAATCTAACGGCTCATCAATTCCAACCTCTGCAGATTCACGACATATATATATATATATATATATATATATCGTTATGGAGTTTGGTAAAGAAAAATCTAGCTGATTTGTGGTTTTTGTTTTGTTTCTAGTTTGATCACGATTGATATCGGTTAGAGAAGCATGAAAATCCAGTTGGAAGTTCTGAACATTTGTTTCGTCGTGGATTGCAACTCTCGGGCGGCACATACTGGAAACCTCTGAACCTTCAGGTTACGAGGCGAGCTCGTTGACCATCCAGCCAATGGGCCCATCCAATCTAACTTGACGATGGATAAAGCGCGACAGCCAGCTAATTTCATTGGTGAGTCGCACACTAGAAAGAAACAGCTGTCCAGTACTCTCTGGATGGTTTCCAATGCTTCTCTAACTGATGTCAATCCCTGTTCAAACCTGAGACCAATCAAATCCCTACAAACTAACTCTTGAAAGCCTTTGGTTTTGTTTCGCATATTTGTTTTTATATCAACACGCTTATTTTTCTGCACACATTTCGACTACCGTTCACATTTGTTTATGTCTAGTGGTTATTTTTATTCCCTACTTGTCATTCAAATAACTGCTAAATAATTGTTTTTCTAACCGTTATTACACTACATTGAATGAAGTTCGTCAACTGAGTGAGAATTTCTGGATTTACGACACGAACAATGAGTGTAGAAACAAAATACGCATTGAATGAAATTCCCGACAACAACCAAAACTACTTAGTAGCCCTGCGAACAAACCATTTTGTTTAGAAGATATAAGCAGCCTAGTAAAGCACTTGTCATTAATAATATTATTCGCTTGGCTTCTCAGTTGAACATAGGGATTCAACAACAAATCTCCACTTTGTCCTATTCTCTGCCGTCCTCTTCATCCGGGTCAACGACTCCACATAATCTCTCATCTCCTCCTCCTCCTCGTACAATCTCCTTCATGTCAACCTCGCACTGACGACCCAGTAGTCGCTTCCCAATCGAATTCCACTCGAGCAATGGCCTGCATTGCTCACGATGTCATTGACGGCCTCCTCAGCGTATACCCGACCCATCTCCATTTTCTCCTACATATTTGTTGAGCGATCGGCCCTTGGTTTGGTCGTCACCTCCCAGAGCTTCTTCTTGCTGATTCTTTCTGGCTATTCGGCTATCTGATCTTCAGTATGGAGCCAGCGAAGTAGGCAGCTGTTGATAAAAGTCTGCAACCTGTTGGAAATACTTTTCGTGTCACGCCTGCCATGTTTCTGACCCATATAGAAGCAGTGACTAACTGACTTCATATTTGTGTTGAACAGAATCTGAATCTTGTTCTTTATGCTGGCTGAGTGAGTGCAGAAGATTTCCAAACTGGTTTCAGGTTGATGAAGGCGTATCCCACATTTCCGATTCTGGCTAGCTGGTTGGCTGGCTGACTGGCTTAGACGTCTACATCCGTTCCGACTGCTTGTGGTTGAAACCGTACTTCCTAGATAAGTGAAGGAAGGAAGTAACCCTTGTCAAATCTCTCCCGTTGATGGTGACTGGTGCTGGTTGTTGTTGATGTTGTTGTTGCTGTTCGTTGATTATCTTCATCACCTCCGTCTTCTTTATGTTCACCTGGAGTCCTGTCTTCACTGCCCGCCTCGCCTCTTCAGCCAGTTTGTTGGTTTTCGCCTGTAAGTCTTCGAGTTTGTGTGACATTAAACATAAATTATCCACGCGCCAAATTCAGCCGCCAGGACTCTCGCCGACCATGGACATGGTCCGGGGTTCGATCTAATACTTGTGCCATTATTACGGTGTGGAATCAAGCTGCAATTAAAACAATAAGATAAAATAGAAGTCTTCTAGAGTCTTCTTATCTGTGAGTGCAGTGTCTTCCTGTCTTCTTGCTTGACACGTACAGTGTGCCGCACAATCCAGTCCACCACGATTAAGGATATCACCTCTAATAATAGGTAGGGAGCCTTGTCTTCGCTTTGAACACTGCGCTGAGTTTTCCGTCGTTATGTTATGCCGTAATATAAATAAGAATGCACAACATGAAAGTAAATGTTTTTAGGGGAATCATTTCTTCTTTGTAGAACAATTTTTTACTTTTTTGAAATCCTTCATTTAAAACATATATCATGGGGATATGTCATCGAACAACCCTAAAGTTCACAATGAACAGTTATAATCAGCTTGTATTGGGTTTGACCTCTATATGGGGAACTTCATGAATCTTTATACTATGTTCTTTAGACTTATTAAGATTGACAGAATGGCAGTTTAATTGATATATAGGTTCGAATAATTTAATAGTAGTCTTATGTCCAGCATTCCTAGCATATGTTCGGATAGTAATTAAATAAATGGAATTAACTTAGTAACGTCATTTAACAGCGATGTTAAGTATTAACTTTTTAGCGAGTTTTTTTCCAAGAAATAACGCATGCGGTTTAACTGATACTGCTTTGGAAATTAGATATTTTTATAACTGCTGCTTTAGTTATGAGTAGTACAGGTAATATGATGAAATTTTGCTACATTAATTGATAGTCTTACATAGTAATTACGTCAGTGTCTGAGTTGTAGAATGCTCTTCAGCCACACACATGGTCTGGGTTCGGTTTCCAGCCGAAGCATTCTAGTTAGACTTGCTTAGTTTACTTGTCTGTAGTAAGTCTGGAGAAGAGGGAGGTTTGGCATAAGGTTAGCATCATCTAGTAAAAACCAGGAAGCACCAGCAGTGATGAAACTTTATTGCTCCAAGCTCGAAACCCAGTGTTCCATAAGGAACTCAATTTTTTTACAGTTAATGCACACATATTATAATACTCACTAAATTTCTCATGTCAAGGAAGACTGATGCATGCGGACTGGTTCCATTTCTCGAAAACCACTAGTGTATTTTTAATCTTAATGCGTACTTATTAATGCTTATTTTATATGAAACTAAGTTTATTAAATCTAATTTGCAAGAGTTAGTTTTGTAGGCTTCTGATATGTTTCAGTTTTGAGTATGAGTTAACATCAGTTAGAGAGCCATTGGAACAGCAGGGAGTACTGGACAGCTGTTTCGTCCTTGTTTGTGAAGATTGTTGCCATGATAGTAGAATTGGTTGAATAAATTTTTATCTGAATGGATAGAGCTCCAGCAATGCAAAGGAGACATAAGTATGTTTCTTTTGGTTAATTGTTCTTCTCTTTGTGGATTACTCTGAAGAAATTTGTTGAGATAAAACGACCAGTGCTGACAAGGTGTTCAATTATCTCGCTCCTCATAGAGCCACTGCCAACTTTCCACAACCATGTAAGATAGTGTTCTTGAACCATTTTAGACAAGATTTGCGTCGAAAGACCAGTATATGCCTGGCTACACAAGAACAGGTGAACTGATATATGCATACAGAAGTGATCAAATGGGAGATCTTATTCTAAAGGTTTCTGCAGACCAGTGGACGACTGGAGAACGCTACTCTTCGCATTGCCAGGAAGAGTGCTTTCCTCAAAGACTATGAAGTTCTTCCAATGAAGGTTTCTGTATATCCCAATGAATGAAACACAAAATCGTTTTGTGTTAAAATATGAAATTTTTCTCTTAAGAATTGAAGAGTGAACTTTATTGGAGGTTAGCAGTTGTTGAATACCTGTGGCAATTGGCTGAGGTCAAAAATATTTTTTCAAATGATGAACACGTCATCTACTTACCTCGTATACAGTTGTAAGCTATCATTGGTTGACTTTAATGAACTGTCCTTGAGGCTTGTCATGAAACAGTTTGCTAGTAATGAACCCAAGGGAGATCCCACTGCAGTAGGTGATGTCACAGAAAGTGAACTGTATATATATATATATATATATATATATATATATATATATCGGAGAGTTTTCGTAAATGGGACATTGGTGAAAAGTGATTCAACGTCGAAACAAAGCATGCTTTTGTCAGTAATATCTGTAGCGACTTGGTTGTTTTACAGGGGTGGAGTTGCTAGCACCACGCCCCAACCCTCCCTCTTTACCCGGGCCTGGGACCGGCTAGAAAACTAGTAAGCTAGTAGCCTAGCTAGCTAGTATCTGGCGAGGCTGTTAGTAATATCTAGATGTGAATTATTCATGAATTAAGCAATAATTGATAAGGCCGAAGATCATGAATTTGTGATAGATGTATTGGTGTGAACATATAAAAAAGTATGTTATACCTTTAATTACATCTGGTTGATGAGTCACAATAAATAAAATCCTCAGAAGGACTAAAAGCTAATTTATTTTTATTGGATGAATTCCAGCACACACTGTAGCAGGAGCTCAGTGTATATTGTAAGAAAGTCGGTTAGCGTTAATTGTTAAATCACGAACTGATATTACTTGGAGAACAATTGAAAATTAGGGAGTACTGGAGGGCTCTGTCATCTTAGTTTGAAACTGGTCAACTGTTTGCACCCATGACTCTACCAAAGATCGGACCTAGTACCTTCAGGTTACGAGGTGAGTTCCTACATAGTTTGTCCACTGTGACGAAATCAGATGGCCCATGAATTGCACCTTCTGTCAATTCTCAGTTTATAGCACTTTTGTATTTCAGAGTCACTGGTTTTTTAAACTTTTTGCTATTAGACAGACCTTATGGGGATATCAAGGCACATATATTTTTCATGTATTGGTTTGTAAGCATTTTGTTTGATTGGTTGGAGGATTTCATCATGTGTTGTCATCGGCTAGAGAACCATTAAAAAACCTAAGAGTGCTGGACAGCTGTTTCGTCCTAGTTTGGGACTCTTCCCAGTACTCACCCACTGTAAGATGCCGTGACTAGTAGGATGCAGTGGGTCGAAGGTGAGGACAGTTACTCATCGAAGATACTGTTAAGTGGTCATGCTATGTCGTGAATTAGCGGAAGTTAGAATTCATCGGCCAATGGATCGGGTCCCAAGGGCATAATGGTCTATGAGCTCGCCTTGTAACCGGGAGGTCCTGGGTTCGAATCCTGGCGGTGGGTGAGTACTGATGAAGAATCGCAAACTAGGACGAAAAGGCTGTCCAGTATTCCTAGGTTTTCCAGTGGTCCTCTAAATGATGTCAGTTCACGACGAAGTCCTGGAACCAATCAAATATATATATATATATATACATAATAATAATAATTATTATTATTATATCCTTTAATTCATAGAGGAACCAAGGGCTTCAGCTGCGCGTCTCCATTGGCTTCGGTTTTCTGCCAACTTTTTCACCCCACTCCAAGTCTGCCCACATGCTTTCATCTCCCCTTCATATGATCTCCTCCAAGTCACCCTCGCACTGACCACCAACTCACCGCTTCCCTTTCGGCCAGGTTCCACTCGAGCCATGGCTTGTCTAGTGATGTCACTTGATGGTTTCCTCAGTGTATGGCCAATCCATATCCATTTCTTCTTGCCTATTTGTTTCACAATCGGTTCCTGGTTGGTTCACTCCCAGAGATCCTTGTTTCTGATCTTTTCTGGCCATCTGATCTTAAGTATTGAGCGGAGACAGTTGTTAATGAAGGTCTGAAGTTTGTTTGAGATGCTCTTTATGACGCGCCAAGTCTCTGACCCGCATTGTGGGTAGCACTGACTGACTTCACATTGGAGTTGGAAATCCGGATCTTATTCTTCACGCTGAGTGCTGTTGACCTCCACACAGACTTAAGGGTAATGAAAGCTTGTCTTGCTTTTCCGATTCTGGCCTTGATATCCTTGTCAGTTTCGCCTGTAGTTGAAACGATGCTTCCCAGATGGGTAGGTAAAGGAGGTTGTTTCTTTCAGGTTCCTCCCATTTATGCTGGCTGATTATTGCCTGTTGTTGTTACTGTTGATGTTGGCCAGGAATCTTCATCACCTCTGTTTTATCTGTGTTCACCTGTAGTCCTATCTTTGATGCTTCTTCTGGCAGCTTGTAGCTTTTGACTTGCATATGTTCCAGTTTGTAGGAAATCAGACATATATCATCGGCGAATTCCAGATCCTCCAAGTCTTTTGTGTGAGTCCATTTTATGCCTGTTTCCTCATTGCTCGTTGTCTGTCGCATTATCCAGTCTACTGCAATCAGGAATCTCCTTCTATTGTATTCCGCTAATGTTAATTAAATGTACTGATGATCTAATTTGGTGAGTGGCGATTAGCAGGGGAATCCAGAATGGGACTCGCCACAGAATGTGCCTGCTAGTGACCTATGACTATTCAGATATGAGTAGTTTCTTATCTGCTGTTAAACAACGGTATTACGCAAGTGGTCTTGAAACGATGCTGCCTAAATGCCAAACGATTAACTTTATTTTTAGGTACGAACAAGACCTGAGTGGACTGATTCGGTACCATGATTCCTGTAATACTGATGGCGCTGCGGTAGGAAATAAAGTGAATATCATTTATCTTGGTATCAATTTCTCTTCCAATCTTTGTTGGTCGTCTCATATCTTGTTAACTTCTCAGAAAACCTTTAATCTGACTTATGATTTAACAAAGTTGGTCTAACTTTACCTCTTTGCACACAATTTTTAAGTCCACGTATTCTGCCCATTTCTCTTTATTCTCCCCTGAGTTTCTCAAAAAAGACTATGTTATATTATGTTGAGCTTTGAAGGCTATGGCGAAGGTTAGCAGTAAACCTTTGACCCAACCAGTTGACATTATTATTGATAGACATCTTGATTCTTGCAAGCATTTGGCCATAATAACGTCTTTATTTTCATAGCTCTCGACGTATGTTTTCGGGTAAAACCAGAAGAAATTTCATACGAATTTATTCGCATATGGTAAAATGTAAGAACCCGACCACACCGTATTTAGCGTGAGTGTTGTGCGAAGAGACAAATTTCAAAAAAGAGCTCATAAACATGCTTTATAATCTGTACACAAATAGCAGCTTATTACCGGCATTATTGTTGCATTTGTTATTCTCCTATTAACTTTTAGTTTTTGTGATTTTATTATTTTTACTATTTTATGTATTTATTGATTCGTAAACGGATATAAACTGTTGCAACATACAGAACGTTGAAAATTCCATTCTTTATGAAAAATTATTGCTAGATAAGAAATTATTATTATATCTTTACTGCCATTATTGAAAAATTTGAATCCTAATGAATTTCAAAAGTCAAATCAAACCAGTCATTTCTGTGGTGTCAAGAGATGATTTGTTTTTTTTTGTTTTTTTCGAGTTGGATTAGAGATTGCTATCAGTTAGAGAACCATTGAAAACCAGGGAGTACTGGACAGCTGCTTCATGCTAGTTCGGAAATCATCAGCAGTACACGCCCATTGGGGCTCGAACCCAGGACCTTTCGGTTACAAGGTAAGCTCGTATGCCATTCAACCACTGGGACCCGACTCAGTGGCCAATGGATGCGCACCACTGATGAGTCCCATATTAGCATGAAACAGCTTTCCAGTACTCCCTGGCTGGCTTTCAGTAGTTCTCTAACTAATATCATTTGGTGGTCTGAATCGAGAAAAAACAAATAAAATCCTTACAAATCGACTTTTGAAAATTAATCTGATGCTCACTAGTGACTTGCTACAGGATGCAATTTCCTGAGGTTGTAGTGAGAAGTCATGAACAATGAGGTCCATCCAGTCAAGAGTGAGGATGAATTTCTGTGTTTGTTGGATTCAGAAATTTACAGTCACTAGTAGTCATCGAAATGCCACTCTCAGCTACCTTGCTTGAATTTAATGTGGTCTAATGGTTTTGTGAAGATTTTAGAATCGACCGGAGCAGTAAGATTTTTCTCCTAGTCACAGCACTGCAATCGATCAAAATGTAGGGCTGATTGGTAAATAACACACGCATGTACACACACATACTTGTATACGATTGCCAAAAAATTTTCTTTCTATATCCCAGACGACGTTGGGCATGTAGCTATGTTGTTGTATTATTACTACTGAATTATTTCTAAGGTTGACTAACAATCGCTTACGCGTATGGAGATGCCGATTTATGTGCACATGTGTATATTATAAACACAACAGGTGCATATATTTGTTTTTGTTCTGATGTGTGAGTGTTAGTTGTAAATGTCAGAGCAATGAAGCCAGCCAGCCAACAGACAAATTAAAATAAACTAACACTATTATTTGGTTTTTATTGATGACCAATCCATTTCCTGTCTCATCATCATCATCACTATCAGCATCATTGAACTATTATTTCAGACCATCTGCATACTTTTCAGTAATTATGTATACACAGACATTTATTTTGTACGTTAATGTATCTATATATTTTATAATATTAGCACATATTCTCTTATGTGATTGGTTATCTGAAGCACAATCTTAACAAGGTCATTACACGCAACAGTTGGTGGCAAATATCGAATCTATAGTATGATAGTGGGTGAGAGAGGGTTAAAAACAAACAATATATATGCATATATATATATATATATATATATATATATATATATATATATATGTTATGCGTGGGAGTAGAATTACTGGGACACATATCTAAGTAATTCGTAAAAGATTATGGGATCACCTAAGCTTTTTATGTCTGAGTGCAGTGTCTTTTTCTGTATGTTTGTGCAGCAGTGATAAACACCAACACCGAAACCGACACCAACCTACCTAACATTGCTGCGCAGTAAGTCAGTCAGTACATGAGAAGAAGAAAAAGCGAAGCTGGTGATATTTTTCTGCCTACATAATATGAACCATATTCAACATTAATACATATATGTATATATGTACCACTTGGCATTGAATTGAAATAATAACAAAGCTAATCACTATCTACGATATTTTGAACAATTGAAACTACTGAAAGAAAGTTATACAGACTGTTGTATACTTTAGCTGCTCCAGTGTGTGTTTGTGTGCCTATGTGGATAGTTTACGTGTACAGAGGACAATAAAATCAACTGTAAAAAGTATATTATATATACATTGAGCAGAATATTATTTCATTGAAGTGCGGAATATACTGACCGACATTTTATTCAAGTACAAGAATAACTACAAAATAACAAATGACTTTTTTAAATAAATCATCAAGCAATAGTTTGAGTAAATTAGTCTGTCGGTTGTCATGGTTGCGGAATTGCCTTTTATTATTCCAGTTATGCATTATTTACCTTGGGAATACGTCAACTGGTGAGTTTTAATTGACTTGAGATAACACTTTTGACTGGGTTCCTCCTCTTCCTCCTCCTCCCCCTCCACTCCAACAACGTTGTATATTTTAACTAAATTTTTATTTTATCCCAGTGTTTTTGTTTTCTTGATATTTCAGAGGAGAATAAATGCTTGAAACCACATAACACTGATTGACTATTGACATGAGTAGTTGTTTACCACTCACATGAACCAGTAGTGCTCACTATTCAGTCAGATTGAGGTGGTCTGAAGACCGGATGGCCGTTTCTCTCGTTTCTGACTGAACTCTTCAAAAGTGTACGCTGTTTGATTCAGCTCAAGGAGCCGAATCAGTTCAAATCACCCGAAATCCAATTAGTTACTTGGGCTAACCGGTAACACAATAAGTGAAATTCACAATTCGCACATTACACAGTTCGAGGAGGTGAGATCTTGCTACCAAGCACTACTGGTTCATCATGTGATAGACATACAACACTACTCATACTAATCAATGAGTACTATACAGTTTTGCGCATTTTTACTTGTAGTATTGAGCAGATCACATATTGTGGTGGCGTGAATAATTCTGATTTCCCAAGGAAACTGTGATGGAATTTCACCTCCTCCAACTGTGTAAATTGTAAATTTGCTAATTCGATTTCAGAGAAAACGAGTAGTAGATCGTACACCGTTCGTGCAATTGAGTTATGATTGCATATTATTTTTGTTTATTAGATATGTCACGTAGTGAAACAGTATCATTTACCCGATGACGTTTGGAACACAACTTATTGTTCATAATGATATCAATTATAACCACACAACTTCGAAACTCGAGTTTCATAGTTTTCTTTATTCTCTCCTGTTCGTCATAGGAGTAGTAGAATTTTCCAGATGTCCGGATGGGCAGATGTTGAATCATTCCTGTTACACGTATTCCATTTCAGTTGATTCGATAAGTAGAGCTTCAGTTATCAATCTCTCCCTCCACCCTGTTATATTAGAATAGATTACATTAGATCTTAGAACTGTTATCTTATCCTATACCATCCAATTGTACTGTATTGTATGTTTGTCGTCTGTAATTACATGTAATGTAGTGCTTTATATAGCTGGATTGCTCTTCAGATTTCTTATCATATTACAGTCAACTAATCTAGATTTTGCTAGGATTTAGTGCAGCTCCGCTAGTCTGACTGACTTACTGACTGACCCCGTTCTACTACTTTCACCTATGTATCTGACCTGACAATCATTGCAGGTAGGGTATTTATCAAATAAACTGAATTGTTTTGTTTAACTGACTCCACAGGATCCTTTAACCAGTAATGTTTGCTTGTTTCGAATTGAGTTTGTGGGTTTGAGTGGCACTTTTATTCCTATATTGTTAGGAATTCTACGTAATGTTTCCGAGGTTCGTTCTTTGTATGGAAACACTACTGTTGATGTTATAACATTCCTAATTATTTTTGCCACAGATGTCGTCCTTCTTATTATTATTATCATCACTGCCATTACTATTATTATTATTATTAATCTTACAATTACCTACTTACTTTCTGATTATGACGCTTAAAACGTTATCTTCTAAATAATCCAATAAACAAATCCATGTGGAATTACACTGCTACGGTGCCCGAGTTTTACACGTATGTTAATTGAGTTATAATATTTTGACAGATGTAAACCCATTCAAGTGTTCAAGTTGCATTTGAGCATTTGACGTCAGATCAATAAGAAGATAATGAAGTGAGAAACAATGCAGAAATAATTAAAGAATTCTTAGTCTTCTTTATCCTATGTTTGTAATGTCAATCATCTAGATAGTCTAAATCTGCCGAGTGATAGACAATCAACTAGAAGACCGTATTACAGTATCAGTGAATCATTAACGGGTTCACCACATAACGTGAAGGTCCTGGAGAAATCACGAACCAAATAAAATCATAGATGTGTACTGCTGAAAATTGCTAGACTAGTTCAAAATATTTCCCCAGTTAGCATTCCCTCAATTTAAAAGATTGTTACCTTACCGACTTCAGTTCATGATCTAACATACTTGGAATAAAATATTTATTTAATGTTGTTCACACTTAGTTATTTTGCTAGCATACTAAAGTGCAACAAGCAAAACATTTGATATATATGTATATTATACAAAATTATTGAGCAAAGAATATTCTTTTCGATAAATTCCTCTTCCGGCTCTACAACTATATATATATATATATATATATACAGAATATTCTGGATTAATAGTTAGTAACAATATTAGTGTTTTTTTTAAAAATAATATCGATTTGTAAAGTATGATCAATGCAATTACAGTTCATTAAAGATGCTTAAATTATAATAGTAATAAAGATATAATAGCGAATAGAATATCAACTAAAATTAGGGAAATTCCACAAAAATTCAGGATTATTCAAACCTGGATGGCCAAGGTAATGATAATGTCTGAACTAAATTCTTTTGGATGCATAAATTAGGCTTGTTAATATGGATCCCCACAGCCAACCTCAGCAATATTTATTAGTCGAACTCTTAAGGCAAAATTGAGATTCTTAGGTATGCGGTAAATGACCCTGAAGCATGGTTAACATCAATCTTGATATGGAATAACACTACGAATAGATTTTGGTTTGTATTTTACTTAACCGCACATGATGATGTTCGAACGTTCGACGAGAAACACGCCTAATTGTGCGGCCTATGTAACTGGCTCCACAGGAGCAGAAAAGAGGATGGCACAATAAGAAGTGTCTACAGAAAACCTACATCAACGGGCCAGTACACACATTTTATTAGTTTTGTACCCTTGAAATACAAACGCAATTCGATAAAGTGCCTGTTTCACAGAGCAGGAACGATTTGCTCGGACGAATGTCTTGATGAAGAACTGAATAATATTAAGCGGTTGCTAAGTGAGAATGGTTATCCTGAAAAGTTTATTGATAAGAATATGAATTTGAAACCAAAGCAGCCGAAGTTACCAACAGTTGAAAAAAATGCCTTATTCTTACAGATGCAGTTCCTTGGGGACAGCACTAGCGAGATACTAACACAGCGCCTTAGAAATGAGGTAAAAAGAGCATTCCTTGTTGTTGAATTACGCTGTATCTTTAAAACCACTCCTCTTCTGCGTTCGGGAATAAAAGACATACTCCCTAATGTCGCCTTTTCCATGTGTATCTACCAATTTAACTGCTCCTGTGGAGCCAGTTACATAGGCCGCACAATTAGGCGTGTTTCTCGTCGAACGTTCGAACATCATCATGTGCGGTTAAGTAAAATACAAACCAAAATCTATTCGTAGTGTTATTCCATATCAAGATTGATGTTAACCATGCTTCAGGGTCATTTACCGCATACCTAAGAATCTCAATTTTGCCTTAAGAGTTCGACTAATAAATATTGCTGAGGTTGGCTGTGGGGATCCATATTAACAAGCCTAATTTATGCATCCAAAAGAATTTAGTTCAGACATTATCATTACCTTGGCCATCCAGGTTTGAATAATCCTGAATTTTTGTGGAATTTCCCTAATTTTAGTTGATATTCTATTCGCTATTATATCTTTATTACTATTATAATTTAAGCATCTTTAATGAACTGTAATTGCATTGATCATACTTTACAAATATATATAATTGTAGAGCCGGAAGAGGAATTTATCGAAAAGAATATTCTTTGCTCAATTATTTTGTGTTTTATAGATGTCTGAATGAATATTTTGCTATATATATCAAAAAATATTGTCAATTTTAGTTACCATTTGAAGAAAATACTCTTGGTACTAGCAAAAGCATAGAAGAGAAAGAAATCAACCCACTTGTTTTTTCTCCCTCTTTACATCTATTCTATAAAATATAGGGCTTATTTTATAGAGAAGGTACCTTACTTGGCCATGAATGGAAGCGAACAAACTGTACTGTATTAAACAAAGAGAAAGAATTTGATAAATGACCGACTCAGTGGGTTATGAAATATAAACATTAGTTGGAAAGATAATTGTAAGTTACATTCAAACAATAATGACATTTACTTTGAGAGAGAGAATCTAACTTTCTAGAAATTTCATTCTGTTAAATCGGTAACTTATTTGGAATTTCTTCTATAACACTAAAGATGAATGTTATTAGAGTGGACTTCATAAAAACGAGTTAAGGTTTTCGGCTTATCCACGTCTGTACAACACACATTAAGTTATCAATGAACAATGAAAATCTATTACCCGTTAGAAGAAGCAGCCAAGACAGGATTCTATGTGAACACAGGAAAGACAAAGATGATGAATATAACCGATTAGCAATAACGACAAGTGTTAATCACCATCATCAGCGTGAGAAATCTAAAGAAAGACATCTTCTTCACTTACCAGGAGAGCATCCTTTTAACATACAGGAGGCATGACTAATTATGTAATAGCAAGCAACGATTGGATAAGCTAGACAGGGCTTCAGCACTTTGAAATCAATGTAGACATATAGAGCACTTTGCACAGGGGAACAAGATACAAATTTTAAACACTAACTTTATTTCGGTACTTCTTTGGAGTTCAGAGATTTGACACACGCATTCCCAACAGACTGTCAGACTTCCATAGACAACTTCCTTTAGCCGATGATAGCTAACCGGGAGGAATAGCACAACCAACAAGGAATTTCGGCAGACATAGAAATAGCCAACAACCTGTTGCTCAACTAATTTAGAGAAGGAAATGTGGATAGACTGAGGGCATACTGAGAAGGCATTTAAGTGACGTCACGTGCCGGCCCGGCCCAAAAATGAAAACCTATTGGGAAACGACGAGTTGAACGTGGATCTGTGGGCGAAATAGAATAGATCTTGTGAGGGGGAGGAGGTGAAAGGCTACGGATTATCGTGAAGCCAAGTGAAAATGACTACACAGGAGAGTGAAACAGATATGGGCTATCGAAGCCATATGTTCCATTAGAAACCTATGGGAACAATAGTAAAAGTTCCAACTCTGAATGTTTATCTTATTCGTAGTTTTCCGTTTTGTATTCTATTTTTCCTTGAATACACTACATAGATCATTATTGTGTGTTTGTGTGTGTGTGTGTGTGTGTGTAGGCAAAGGTTTTGTGAATTAACATGAATTGCAGCTTTTCTTTTATTATTATTATTATTAATGTATTTCGTTTTAATATCGTTTTTGTTTACTGCTGGATTTTTTCACTAAACTAACTAAAAGAGCCGGAAATTGTACTTACATACTACTGATGATGATCCAAATTCAGGAAAAATCAAGATTCAGTTATAGTGGTAGTAAGAGGAGGAGGAAGGGAGGAACGAGGAAGTGAATGCAAGAATGTTAAGAAAAATAATTATTTTAAGAAATAGTATGGGAATTCTGTGGAATATTATTAACTTTTCCTGTATTTATAACACTATGCTAACACTAATAATAAATAATAAGGTTCAAACTCTTTTAAACATAGAAGCAAACAAATACAAGGGAGAGGAGGAGAAGGTTAGCAAATATGCTTGTACCTGCATGTAAACATACATATGCTCATACGCACATATACAGAAATCTGCTTATCATACAAGCAAGCAATTACTTTCAAACACTCATGTCAGTAAGTAGAGCTCATTTTTCACTTTCTTCATGCTACTGAACTATGAATTTCATTTATGTATTTCTTTTCAAGAGTTTATTTGTAGCGACTTGATTTGTTTCAAGTTTTATCATGAAGTGATGTCTATTGGAGAACCACTGAAAGTCAGGGAGTATTAGGCTGTCTTTCGTGCTTGTATGTGACTCTTCAGAAGTAGCCACCCATGATTTTACCACCAGGAATCGAACCCAAGACCTTCAAGTTCCGCTATCAAGCTTGTTGACCATTCAGCTTCTGGGGATGGAATCTAGTGGCCCATTCATTTCTAACTTTTGTCACCTTTTTAGGTGACCACCAAAGAATGTCATTGGTAAGTATTTGTCCTCACACCTTGACATGGTTCACCCTACTGGCCAATGCTTCTCAGTAGAACTCTAAGCAACTTCATCCTGCAGGCAGTCATTAGTGAGCATCATGTTACTCCTAAAAAAGTGAACATCACTGCTAAGAATGTCATCCACATTAAATATGAATTAGTAGGCATTGGTGGTGACTGAATTCAGTCTGTGTCTAAATATAATTAAACTACTGAGATTATGCCCTTATAATCAGTCAGTCGATCGGTAACCAACAATCACTGACATCGGTATAATATCCCTGATTTCCTTTGATACTACTGCTGTTGGTGTCTCAGACCGATCAATACAGTACCATTATTTTTTTAATCTTAACATTTTGAACAACCATCCAAATGGTAAAATCTGCTATCTGAGAGCTGAGCTTTATACAACTGCGCAAAAGACTTATCAACTCATGTTTAGGTTAGAATTCATTAGAATCCATTAACCTGAACATTAACAATCCATCACTGGCATTTAGACTTTTGAATTTAATTTAGACATTAACCAGCCTATCACAAAACACATTTTCTGAGGAATTTACGATCATTTAATAACAAAAAGTCTTTCTACTTAACTTACACAAAAAATAGAATACCATTTGGTTCATAAGTTGAAAATTCAATTTTAAATGATCGATATAATTCAAAATTCCATGTGTCAAATCGTATAATTGAATCTTCTGTGCCCATAAAAGTGATTGGTACTGGAGTACGTGAAAATTCTGATTCAAGGGATGAATAGCCACCACCATGACCAGTTCTTTTATTCGATGATGTTGGTCCAATGACAAGTTGTGAGGTTGGTAGACGAAATCGTACATCTGTGATACCAGTTCGTTGAATTGAATCTTTCCAATTTGGATCCATTAAAGCATTTAGTAAATTCACATCTTTATCTCCTTTTCTCGTGATCTCAGCCTAATTAAAAATAAAGTTCAAAAAAGGATCCAAGTTCCATAGATATTCGCGATTCGGAGAGCCTTAGGTTGAACTTTAAGAACTCATGGAGTACTTTTAAGGCAATAAGACATCAAGGAGAATTATAATAATTAAGAGTATGTATTGATAAAGTAGCCATGAGATCCCCATTAAATCCTATATTTGCGGACATGTTTCCACCAAAACTATAAAAAGTCTGTTGAAAGATGAAACGGAGTAAATGGAACTGTACCACCATTACATGGATGATACTTTTGTAGTGTACCATGAAGGTTTACCTAATGCTTTGATATTGAGACACATCAGCGATGCTCTTGAGACTAACAAAAGCAGAGGGAAATAAATCTACCCTTGTTGTTTTTTCTCCCATGCTACATACATGGAATTCATCCATTTCAACTCCTTGTACTTTCCTCTTGTCTAACTAACGAGAAGAGACATTACCACTGACCTATTGGGGCTCTGACTGCAGCACTGGGTAACACGGGTTCGAATCTCAGAAGGGACATAAGTTCCTTCAAGGTTGCAGATACACCTTGCTTACTAACGAGTGCCAACTAGCACGAAACATAGGTCCAAGGTCTCCTGTCGATTGCCTCCAACCATCTAATATCAACAATTCAAAGTGCACCCTGATGGCGAGGCACCTAGAATGCAGGCCACATTGCAAACTTGACTGAGAGAATTGAGTCTTAACCGAAGATAGGACTAGACACACACTACACTAGCCACTGACTAGTGTACAATCGAAACCTTAAACTCCATAACTACTGTTTTTTTGGGGGGGGGGGAGGCGGATTTCAGTTACCCTGACTGGAGTCGCTAATAAGCGAAAACCCGTCTCACTATTACTGTCATTTTAGCCTATGCTGCTCAATTTAGTACTGTTTAAGTGGGCCACTGGCCCCTGTAAGATGTACACGAATTTTGAGCTAGTACAGGCATTTGTAGCCCATCACAATGTTTTAGTTAACAGATTCTGTGGAAGGAAAATGCGTGAACCAAAATTGTTTTGAGTGCATATTTCATCATGAACTAACATCATTTAGAGAATGACTGAAAACGTCAGAACTCTAGACAGCTATTTCAGTCCACTTCCTGACTTTTCAGAAGTGCACGTCCATGAAGCCACTAGTAACTGAACACTGAACCTTCAGGTTTCGCTGATTATTCAGTCAATGGGTGGCTCTATCCAGTTACCCGTAAATTCTGAATCTCGTCTACTCAAGATATGGCACCAAATTCAATGAATGACATCGATGAGAAAGCGCTTCATCCCTGACATGGTAGAGCTCACTGATAATGACTTTTCACTACAGCCTCGGAATATTCATTCTGAAGCCGCTTAAGGACATAAGTTGGTGGTTGCAACTTATGGCCAATAGACAGAAATTAGAATTCATACTTAGATGGATTTCATTGCTAGTGGCTGAATAATCAACAAGTTCTTCTGTTAACTAGAAGGTAGTTGATTTGGTCTCTGATGGGTTAGTGAACGCACATTACTAAAAAACAACTGTCCAGTTCTGTTTGACTTTCAGTGACTCCCAACCGGATGTCGATTCATGATAAAACCATGATAAAACTCATCAAAATACCTATAAATCCGAAATCTGAGTGGCTTTTAAGTTAGAAAATCCGCATTATGACCAACTGCTTCATTTGTGACAAACTTAACCTCGATCACACTGTATGGATACTAGAACCCTACACACGGGAAACTCATTTTTATTTGATTGACATATTTTCTAAAACATTTGGGGAGTGAATTTATTGCATATCCCCGTTAATTGTAGCTTCATAACCTGTTGTTATGATGCTTTAATGACATGTTATACATTTTTTTAATATCCTATTTAAATAAAATTTTGCAGTGAAATTTTTTTCTGACTTACTCAATACTGGCGGCGTAATGTACTTGAACTGCTTTAAATTTGCGGTACTTCTTTCAGAAAATGTCTCTTGATGCTGATATCTGCGCTTTGTAATCGATTAATGGAGGTAGTATGTCCAAAAGTGAAAAGCATATATCTTTGAACTCTCATGAATACATGCTAGTATGTTTGGCTTATTTATTGAAAGCACTGATACCCACGGGATACAGCAGGTGCCGCTACTTCAACAAAGGGATATACCTTATAATCGCTCCCATTTGGGTTTCTCATGTGTGCTTAATTTCTCCGCTACCCTCGACACATTATTCTTCATATTTGTGATTGTGTTATTTTTAATGGCTATCTCTATGGTGTGGTCTGATCACATTTATTCGTTATGCCAATTGGAAAATTTTCAAGTGTTGGTTTATAGGGATTTCATTGGTTTCAGGATTTCATCATGAGCTGACATTAGTTAGAGAACCATTGGAAAACCTGGGAGTACTGGACAGCTGTTTCGTCCTAGTTTGGGACTCTTTAGCACTACGCACCCACCGTGATTCGAACCCAGGACCTTCTGCTTACAAGGTGAGCTTGTATACCATTAAGCTACTGGGACCCGCTCCAATGACCCACGAATTCTAACTCCTGCCAATGCACGACATAGCGCAACCCCAGCCAATGTCTTCGGCAAGTATTTGTCCTCATAACCGACCTGCTGCACCCTGCTGGTCACGACTTCCTACTAGAACCCCAGATAACAACCTACCTGAATTGGGCCAGTCGCTGGTGAGCATCTCATTGATATTCAAGTGTTGGTTTGTAGGGATTTGATTGGTTACAGAAGCACAAACTCCTCTGTGATTTATACAAGTGTAGACCAGTGTTGTAGTCAGAGAGGTCACCATTCAGCTATTTCAGTCAATGATTATATATATATAAACGAAGTAAATAAAATTATAAATTACAACGAAACTTTGAGGAAATCAGCTGACCTTTGTAATTTGTCCTTCAAATGTCCTGTCCACTTTTCCCTCTGTATCTTGAACTGGATTTCTTGATCCACCCAAATAAACTTTTCCATCTGTAGACACAAGTGGTGCACGACCAGCAATAGATTTGCTTGCATGACTACGATGATCAAGTGTAATCGTCAACTAAAAAAATGAAATTAATAGACACGTGCAAAAAGTTCATACATCATCGAAAACCCCTAGATACCAGAAAGAAGAACAACAATAATTCTTATTGCCGTCTACCCCTTCTTTCAGAGGACTTATCACCAAAGTAATTCTCTCTCTCTAATATTCTTCAATAATTCCATGTTCTTTCTAGACTGAGAAATACATAATGAAGCACAAAAATTTCTGAAAAATTAGTTAAGCGAAGTTAATTTGTAACGACAGAAAGCAAGAATCAGGCAACAGATTGTTTATTAAGGAAATCAACACATATTTATAGATTTCCATGTACATATTATAGATTATTGTTAGCAGAAAATAGTCCTCTGATTGGTTGTTTCTCACAGAAAGTTAACATTGCATCTCTTTGTGGCTGTTTCTTGAATGTCGTATCATCTATATGTTAACTGTATCCGCCTACGTAAAGCCTTTGTTCTCATTTTTCTCACGAACAATAATGGGGACACAAACATTGACATAAATTACTGTCCACCAATTCTGACTAACAGCGAGCTCTCACCACAAATTGATCTTAAAAGCACATGTTGTTGACGGAAACAATCAACTGATTTGTCAAAGCATTTAGGCTGAACAAAGTCGCGCAGTAAAAGGTCTATACATTCGAAGAGTATGAGACGGCTGTTTTGTTCTAGTTCAAGACTGTTCAGCAACAACAGAATACCCAGAACCCATTAATGGTGAGAGCAGGTGACTTAGCTCCTCTACTGCAAAACATATTTTTAGAGACAGGACATAAATTTGATGTTTCCACATGTCTTTTAAACCTATCTATAAAACGTGTTTGGGGATCATCCTAAAGTTCGTAGATGCCCTGGTCGGCAATTAGGAAGTTTAAACCACCTTTATGCGTTCAAAAATAATTCGTCATCACACTAAGCCTTCCTTGAAAAACTTTGTTTTGATATTAGCCAGGGTTGATATACTATTACCTCTGTTATTTGGTCTAGTGGTCTTCATTGTCATTTTAACCTTCAATATGTCCTTTTAACTTGACCTAAGTAGTCTATTTTCTCACCACTTAACTCTTTATCAATTTCATATATATTCCTATGACAAATTCGTTCGTGTTCAGATTGATCAAAATGTGTTGCACGAATAAAACATTACACGTACCAGACAAATTAAGTCTTCTTACTGCTTTGTCATAACGTATATTAGGAAATTTATTTGAAAAAAAAACTGCAGCGATGTTAGGCAGAATTCCTACCTTTATTTATTGCTATTTCTTTGATAGTGTGGTAAGACACTGAATCTACAAAATCTTTTGTACTTTCAAGTGTTATTTTGTAGGGGTTTGATTGGTTTCAAGTTTGATCACGGCTTAATATCAATTAGAGAAGCAATAAAGACCAGCAGGGAGTATTGCACAGCTGTTTCGTTCTGGTTTGAGACTGTCCAGCAATAAACACCCAACTTGGTGAACCCCGCTGATTATGAGGATAAATACTTACGGATGACATTTACTGACATTCGCGCTAAAAATTGCGGTTTGAGAGCAGTTACAATGAATGGGCCACTGGACCCCATCCCAGTGGCTGATTGCCCAACGAGCTTGACCCCATTACCTGAAGGTTGTGGGTTCATTCCCGGTGGTAGAGTTATTAGTGCATACTGATGAAAACTCCCAAACGAGAAAGAAACGGTTGACCATTACTCCCTGGTCCCCAATGGTCTGCTAACTGATATCAATCCATGACCAAACTTGAAACCTTCTGTACTGTTAAGACACGTCATAAAAATAACCCAGTGGGTAACTACTATACCTCTTAACTGACTTATTTGAAAAAAGTTTGATTTATTGGAATTCAGTCATTTCTTTCAGAAACATTCCAGAAAAAGGACTGATATTGAAAATTACATAGATTGAAGAGAGTTGAAGAACTGCACGATACCTACTGCGTGTTGATAAGACACATTGGAAACCACTATTCATATCAATAATCAGTGTTTGCTGGAATTATTTATATATATATATTATTATTGTATCCTTTAGTTCCTAGAGGAACATAGGGCTTCAGCTGCGCACCTCCATTGACTTCGGTTTTCTGACAACTTTTTCACCCTGCTCCAGGTCTGCCCACATGCTTTCATCTCCTCCTCGCATGACCTCCTCCAAGTCACCCTTGGACGACCAACTCGCCGCCTCCCTTTCGGGTTCCACTCGAGGGCTTGTCTAGTGATGTCACTTGATGGTTTCCTCAGCGTATGGCCAATCCATCTCCATTTCTTTCTGCCTATTTGTTTCACAATCGGTTCCTGATTGGTTCGCTCCCAGAGATCCCTGTTGCTGATCTTTTCTGGCCATCTGATCTTGAGTATTGAGCGGAGACAGTTGTTAATGAAGGTTTGAAGTTTGTTTGAGATGCTCTTTATGACTCGCCAAGTCTCTGATCCGTATAGTAGCACTGACTTCACATTGGAGTTGAAAATCCGGATCTTATTTTTGATGCTGAGCGCTGTTGACCTCCACACAGATTTGAGAGTAATGAAAGCTTGTCTTGCTTTTCCGATTCTGGCTTTGATGTCCTCGTCAGTTCCGCCTGTAGTTGAGACGATGCTTCCCAGGTAGGTGAAGGAGGTTGTTTCTTTCAGGTTCTTCCCATTTATGCTTATTGTGGTCTGTTGGTGTTGTTGATGTTGGCTAGGAATCTTCATCATCTCTGTTTTATCTATGTTCACGTGAAGTCCTATCTTTGATGCTTCTTCTGCCAACTTGTTACTTTTCACTTGCATATCTTCCAGTTTATGGGAAATCAGACATATATCATCGGCGAAATCCAGATCCTCCAAGTCTTTTGTGTCAGTCCATTTTATGCCTGTTCCCTCGTTGGTTGCCGTTGTCTGTCGCATTATCCAATCAATTGCAATCAGGAAGATCATTGGTGATAGTAGACAGCCTTGCCTCACTCCCGTCCTCACTTCGAAGGCTTCCGTAAGTTTCCCGTTGTGGATTACTTGGCATGCAGCATTGTCGTATAACTGTTGGATGAGGTGTATAATTGTCGATGGGACCCCGTAGTAGCGAAGTAGTTTCCAAATGACCTCTCGATCGACGCTGTCGAAGGCCTTTTCAAAGTCGATGAAGTTGAGATAGAGAGGTGACTGCCATTCCAAGCTTTGTTCAATGATGATCCGTAGAGTGGCGATTTGATCAATACATGATTTGTTTCTCCTGAATCCAGCCTGTTCCGGACGAAGTTTTTCATCTAGGGCTTGTTTGATTCTCTCCAGGATGATGCGACTTAGTATCTTGCTTGGAATGGACAGAAGCATAATTCCACGCCAGTTTTTACATTGACTTAAGTCTCCTTTCTTTGGAAGTTTGAATAAGTAACTGTTCTTCCAATCCTCGGGTACTTTGCCCTCTTTCCACACCTTCTCCAGTAGTGGTGTCATCAAGTCCGCTGTTGTCTCTGGGTCTATTTTCAAAGCCTCTGCTGGGATTCCATCTGGTCCCGGTGTTTTCCCAGTTTTAAGCATCTTGATTGCATTCAGGACTTCTGATTTCGTCGGGGGGTCAGTGTTCACTGGTAGTTCTGCTTCCGTTGTTGGTATTGCTGGACGTGTTGTAGGTGGCGGACGATTTAGAAGTCTTTTGAAGTGTTCAACCCAGTGCTTTCTCTGTTCCACCTCTTTGGTGATTGACTTTCCATTGTCGTCCTTTATTGGCTTAATCTGTGTCGAACGTTTGCCCGAAAGGTTCCTAGTTGTTTGGTAGAGTGTGGCGAGGTCTCCTTTGCCTGCAGCTTGTTCTGCTTCGTTTGCCATGGTTTCATAATATTTTCTTTTGTCTTCCCTGGCACTTTTCTTCACTCTTTTGTTCAGTGTATTGTAGCTTGCATTCAGCTCCTGTTTTTGTTGCTCGTCAGTGCACTGGATAATCTTTTGCTTCACTGTCCTTCTCTCTTCTATTAGTTTCCAAGTGTCCGTAGTGAGCCACTGTTTGTCCTGTCTCTTTTTTCTGCCTAGAATTTCTATGCAGGTTTGGCTCCACACCGTTTTCAAGTTGTTCCAGTGCTTTTCAACGCCGACCTTTTCGCTAGTGTTGATTTGTGTCTCGGCTTTGTCCTTTATGCTTGCAATGAAGATGTCCTTTGTAGCCTGGTCCTTCAGCTTTTGAGTGTTGAACTTGGCTTGTGGTCTATCTGCAGCTCCTGATTCCCTGAAAGCTTTTAATTTGATTTGGATTGTCCCTTGTACGAGATAGTGGTCTGAGCCAACGTCTGCTCCTCTTCTTGCTTTTGTGTCCAGTAGGCTGCGCCTCCACTTCCTTGAGATTGAGATGAAGTCGATTTGGTTTTTGGTTTGCCCGTCTGGTGACACCCATGTAGCCTTGTGGATATCTTTGTGCTTGTATACACTGCCACCAATCACCAGTTCGTTGAAGGCGCAGAAGTCGGCGAAGAGTTCTCCGTTTTCATTCATTTCTCCTAGAGCTTCTCTACCCATGATGAGTTCCCTTCCCGTATTGTCTGGTCCCAGTTTGGCGTTCATGTCTCCCATTAGTATTTTCATGTCGCCAGCTGGAGTATTGTCCATTGTTGCCTGTAGTTGCCTGTAGAATTCTTCTTTCTTCTCGAGGTCTGCGTTGTTTGTGGGTGCATAACATTGTATGATTGACACTTTCCTTCCTTTGGAGTTGAACCTGGCGGTCATTATCCTGGACGAAATCGCCTCCCATTGTATCAGGGCTTTCGTTGCCGTTGGTGACATCATGATAGCCACGCCCTCGGTGTGCGTGTGGTTATCTTCTGGGTGACCGGAGTAGATCACTGACTCACCTGTTGACAATTTGGTGAGTCCACTCCCATTCCATCTGCTCTCACATATTCCCAGCACTTGTATTCCGTATCTTTTCATCTCGTTGGCGATCTGGGCAGCTTTCCCAGTCTCGTACATAGTTCGGACGTTCCATGTTCCTACACAGACTTTTTCTTTTGGTGCAAGGAGGTTCATCATACTGAAGTTTCTTTAGCAATTTTTGTTTACAGGGTGGGGTTGCTAGCCTCACGCCTGAGAAAAGAATGATTACATTAAGTAAAAGTTTAGAGAGAAGCAACTTTTTGGGTTGCTCCCCTCAAAATCAGAAAATAACGGACAAACAATGAGAACAACAATATATATATATATATATATATATATATATATAGTATGCGATTCGAAGACAGTTCTGACCACAATCACAGAGACGGTCGCCCTCCTAAAGCTTAAGAATATTCATTCTGTGATACATTAATCTAGTCCATGCGCTGGAACAGACAGGGAAATGTCATAGCTATTCAATGACTAGGTTAGAGGACACTAGTTTCTGTTTTTCAAACGTATCTTGGCACCTGACATAGTTCGGCTTCTCATCAGAATTTAGGGAGATTCAAAAAGAAATGTAGTCACTTGTATGTCATGACCGCTAACAGTTAGCCAATATGTATGTCAGCATATCACTAATTTTGTTGTTTTGCCATAAGAATAATAAAATCTTCATTCTGGGCAGTATTTATAAAATTTAGAGAATTTTCAGAGGAGTTTATTGCATGATATTTTTCCCTTGTAGAATATCCTCAAGTGAAATATTAATTAACAGTATTTCCTGTGACCCAATGCTCTCGAGCTGAAGCACAAACCATTCCATTATGATATATCTGCTTTGTCACCTTCAAGAAATCCACAATATCTAGTTGAAAAGAGCTTGTAAAATGTTCAAAAGTACATTTTGAGACCAGAAGACATAACTGAAGAACAGTTTTCTCATGTATTGGAACGTGTCGCCATACACAATCGGGCTTTTATTCAAGTTTAGTAGGAACCTGAGAATCAGAAGTTCGTAAACATTTTAAACACACACAAGAGTAGATAATACTATTAGAGATGATATCTTAATCGATTAAAACAAACCGAACGAGAGAAAATATATGCAATAAATAGATAGAAATTTTTGGTGGCCCAAGTTTTAAGCAGGTCGTTGCATCGCGTACCCACTTTAGCTTAGAAAGAAATAGGGACCAAGGGATTCTGATTAACCGATATGCTTAATGGTATCATAATCATTGAACCATAACATTCTGATTCCTGTGTGTTAAGATGTCTCAGAGCGGAACGAAAGAATCCTCTAGTGCCACTTGTTTTTCAGGGGTTTTATGAAAACAAATGGATGTACATCAAACCTTTCATATGACACCACAACAGTAACAAAAATAATAATAACAATAACGTTCTACTTACATTATCTCGATCTCTTATCAGCTGAAGGACTTGAGGCTTTTCTGGAATCAGAGTTGAATTTAAAAATATCTCCTCTGTGACTGTACGTTGAGCTTTCCCAGTTTTGTCAGTAATTGCATAAATATAGTATAACAATGAATTCTAAAATTCAATGTGATTGAGAAAATTATAAACAAAACAAAGTGGAATGATGATATTATTCATAAAAAATCCTCAGATAATATCTGAAGAATCGCTATTTTCAACTGAACTTAACAAAAATAATCATAAAGATGCAATTCCTCCACTGGATCCAGACTTAATTCTGTACAAAATCACAAGTCTTAAACGTAAGTAAGAAAGTTGCAGCCAACTAGCGTTCCCAGACATACTCCTGAGTCGAAAAAAGGCTAGCTCAATAAACAGTCGATTCAAAGTAAGCCTGCTTGAACAGGACAGTATTTAAATCTTCACAGTTTCCATCCATTACAGTATACAATAACAGAGACTTGGTTAACTGCCTATTCAAGAGAATTCACAAGTTATTTCTACAGCTGATGCCATGGATGATGATGATGATAAAATATTGACGGATAAAATTTTCAAAAACGGATATCCTTTGCAGTTTTTCAATCAGTGTACTGGTCCATTAGTTTCAAAGCCTACCGTTTACTCCATTGTCCGTCCCAAAGAAAGATGTCTATATGATCAAATTACTTTACAATAGGATATCAAGAAAGACAGAATAAATTCAATCATTTTCAAACCATACTATGCAGCAACTAACCAGCCTTATGGTTATCGAAAAAGCTAAAAACATGCTTTACTACACAAGCCTGAACATTGTAGAAGTGATTATGTCACATCTCAAAGTGTACACCAACTTAATTGTGTATGTATGGGCACACACATAGAGAGGAGTAGTCGCGCTCTGTATTTAGGGGATGGGAAAACAAATAAATTGTGAAACGCAGGTGACAGACTGCCAACTTCGTCTACAGCAAAAGCGCTTAACTGATATGAATTACAACTACTTGTGTTACCGGTGAGGATTGTATCACTGAACCACACTGACACAACAGAACTGAGTGTACTAAGCTTAAATAAATGAAGACTTACTTTAATGTACACATAACTTTTTGATTGTTCACCTTCACTGAACCAAAGTAGACCTGAAGTTACACCGTATGGTATAGTGAAATTAACTGTCAACACTTCTTCTTCAACTGTTCTTTGTAAACGATTACGAAAATCATAACGAACAAAACTGCCTTCTGGAAAGTTAACTGATGAAATATACTTAATTGGATTAGTAGGTATATCATCGAATAGATTATTCAATCGTCGAGGTGTCCGACGTTTCACAGTGTCTGGTGATTCAAGATGAAAATCTTTCAGTGAATAAGTAACACCTGGTTCAATTGTCAGTTGTAGCTGTGATGCTTGTCCAAACATAAATCCAATAAATTTTTGTAAAGCTCTGCTTTTAAATGTATCAGCAGTGGTGGTGGTGATAACCGACGGTATATTCGCTTCTGACTTATGCTGAATACCATGTCTGTTATTATTAATCAAATTTGTATATATTTCATGATTTTTTAAATTGACTGTAATCTCAATCACATTCCATTGGTCAGTTATCAAGGCTATAGAATTATCATGTACTTGAATATATTTTGTTCCCTCATTAGATAAAGGACCCCAGTTAACTGATAATATTGATCCGGGTAAGATAAAAACTTGAAGTGCCCATGGTGTCGCGTCCTTATTAGTGAAATATGAGCTTAGCAGACTGACAATATGCGTTTTAGTTTTGTGTATTTCATCGTTATCTTCATGTTGAACAGTAAATCGAATTGTAAACTGTCCTGTGTACCGAATAGCAGAACAAAATAATAATGGTGATTATGAGTGAATATATATATATAAGTTATGGAAAAACAAACTTACCACACTTTCGCTATTCAATATACTTGAATAGGTAGAACAGAGGTGCTTAATTACGATTTGAATTTCTTAAGATAGTTTGTCTTATGTGATATTGCATAACATACTTAGGCAAAGGCTGCAGTCTTCAAGTGTTGGTTTGCATTCACTCACTGGTGTCCTAAACTACGATGAAATAGCTGCCCAGTACTTCTTGCTTATTTTCAGTGGTTCGCTGACTGATGAGTCAGTTCGTGACCAATCTTGAAATCAATCAGATATCTCTGAAAACCAACACTTGAAGTTTAAGCAACTGGCTAATCACTCAGAAATCAACAAACTAGTTAACGTTAATAGGTCTAAAGGTTAGTTTGACAGCTAAACTTGTCTCTCCATATCAATACATTACTGTAAAATTGATATTATTGAGCATACTTTTATTGAGATATTCATTTGGTTGTTATAAATTCAAACTGTATATGAATTATTCGTGCTGTTTGTTATTTGATTTTTGATTTACAGCTTGATTCCACACTGTAGTTTTGGTACGAGTATGGAATTTTCAGCATGGATATCGGTAGCCCAGATTTTGCAGGCCAACCATAGATATGAAGTGATCGACAAGATGATCAAGACATAATCTCTGTGCTTGTTATTGGTCATCTGGAAGTAAGGTACTAGATGGTTGGAGGCAGTCGAAGGAAGCCTTCCACCAAGGTTGTGTGCTAGTCGGCACTCGCTAGTCAGGAAGGTATATCTGCAACCCTGAAGAAACTCATGTCCCTTCAGAGATACGAACCTGCCTCACACAGTGCTTCAGTCTGAGACACTACCACTAACCTATTGGGGCTCTGACTGCAGCACTGGGTAACACGGGTTCGAATCTCAGAAGGGACATAAGTTCCTTCAAGGTTGCAGATACACCTTGCTTACTAACGAGTGCCAACTAGCACGAAACATAGGTCCAAGGACTCCTGTCGATTGCCTCCAACCATCTAATATCAACAATTCAAAGTGCACCCTGATGGCGAGGCACCTAGAATGCAGGCCACATTGCAAACTTGACTGAGAGAATTGAGTCTTAACCGAAGATAGGACTAGACACACACTACACTAGCCACTGACTAGTGTCCAGTCAAAGAAAGTAAGCTACACCCAACGGAACTCTTCACTAGTCAGAGGACTTATTTTACTCTATACGGATCATGAATCTTTATGGATCACGATATGTGTTGATAGTTATTGATGGAGGAATTGTATATAGATTTTATGGGCACTGAATATTTGTTTGTAAAAAACTGTTATTCACTTATAAAATAGCCTAGACAATATGAAACAGAATTTGAATAAACATTATTTCATCTTTGTTATTTTGACTGATGGCGACTTGCAGTGGAATCCAAGATGCGTATTTCCGCCTATTTAGGACTCGTCAGCCAGATGTACCTGTATTCTCAGTGGATGTTGATGGAGCTCCCACTGGAAGAGATAATAGCCTATGGGCGATCCTGGAACCACCTAAAGATGATTGCAGAGAATAGAATGGAATGAAGATGCACTGTTGAAGCCGTATCTTCTACTCGAAACCCAACGGAACAATAAAAATAATTAGAAGTTAATTGGTGTATGGTGACTAACAGTGGAGTCCAGGATGCACATTTCGTCTCATTTCGGACGCATCGTCTGGACGTACCTGCATTTCCCACTGAGTGATATCGTTTCCACCGAGGCTCGAACCCAGTGGCCGTAGTTTCAAACGCCAAAGCGTTATCCTCTATACCACTTTGGCCACGGCAGCCACCTCCTGTGCAACGAGTCATATTAATTGTTTAATTCAATTTAGATTTTCTCGTCGATTGGTAGTCACCATCTACCAATTAACTCCTAATTACATGCCCAGACATCGTCGAATCATCTGTCTAAGAAGCCGACATACCAACGTGAGACCGAGCACTTCGGTCCAATCAATCGATGGGGAAATCTAAAATTGAATTAAATAATAATAATAATATCATATAAATTAAACTTTTTTCTTCTTTTACCTGAAACACATGCTGTCAAATTCCATGGACAATCGATCAAGTCATCTCCATCTCCAACTGTAGTTGACTCTTTATATTCCTCAAATGATGTTGGAGTTAAAAATAGTCCGCTGACTGTTTCACTTGGAAACTGAACACTTGTTGGTAAGCCAACAGCATCAACATTTAAATACGGTGAACCAATCACTGACTTAACTTTAAGACTATGATATAAATCATCTGAGTCGA